>JALIZF010001850.1:600000-1006373 GCA_029948255.1 Telmatactis stephensoni | reverse complement strand
ACTCCTCTATTCAGCCTATATTATTTATTGTCATGATGCGCAGAAAGAAGTTAAAGAAGTGCTTCCTTGTAATAGCTTTACTTCTGATTTTGTACTTTGCCATGGATTACGAAAACTACCAGTCAGTTAAAGTCTGGCCAAAATACCTTGAAGACATCCTTCCAAACAACGAAATCAGCGCGGAGCTGCAGCTGGCGGTAACGCACAACGATCGACATTGCCCACATGGTCACAGTCTAAAATATATCCAGAGAGACATTTCTTCTGGGTATTTTCCACTCATTGTGCCGTTCATTGAACCAAATTGCCTGTCAAGATAGAGTGATCTTCATTCCCGTTGTAGTCAACTCTGCTGCATTGGGAGAACAGCATCGTCGTCTACGTACAACAATACGTCAAACTTGGGGGAATTCATCAGGATATAGTCACGACAAGAAATGGAGGTTGTTTTTCTCATTAGGTCTTTGTAGCGATGACAAGGAAAATGAATTGAACACACAAGAAGCTTTGGAGAACAACGATATTATTATTGGAAATTTTACAGATATTTACAAGAATGTAGTTTATAAAACATTTATGGGACTATCATGGGGGTATTCTAGGTTCTCTAGTCGATATGTCATGAAGACAGATGACGATGTGTACGTTAGGATACCCGAGTTAATACACTGGCTTCAAAAGTCTGGATCACCGAGTCCTTTTTACGGTGGATCTATCGCTGAACGTTATGAGGTATATCGCAATCCACTCAGCATTTATTACGTCTCAAGGGAACAATATAACGAAACATTGTGGCCTCCGTTCGCTCTGGGTGCCTTTGAAGTGTTTTGTACTGTGAGTCTTCCTAGATATTTGAACTACACCCAATACCGTAAACCATTTATTACCGATGATACCTACTTGGGCGTGACAGCCAGAGAATTCGGTATCCGTGCTGTTAATATCCCTGGTTTTCAAGGAGACATAAACCTCAAAGATACTGCGATTTATTAAATATCACAGCAATCGGTTAATAAGTAAGTCAGACAATGATTGAGTATCATTCCTTTTATAGGAATATTGCCGCTTGGAAGAATTGCGTTAGGTAACTGAACATTTATTTGAGGCTCATTGCTTGGCCTACAACGGAGCTAAGAGCCTTAAATAGCTTTTAGAACAAAATGCAAACGATTGGCCTGCGAGACATGAAACAGACACAAAGAGACCTTTGTATGTATCTATATAGCATGACATTTTGTGTTACAGTGCCGATTTGTGTCACGGCGCGAAGGCAATAGTCAGAAAAACAAAATATACACAAATCCCTCAGATATTACACTGGCGAACATGAAAGTGAAACAGAAAGTTAATGTATATCTAATGAGATGCAATTTGTAAATATGCACTTACAACAGTACCCGAAATATAGTTTCTTTTATTCCTGCGAGAGTTTAGAAAGACGAAAAATATTTTTGGGCAAGCATTGCATTGATTACATGCAGCAAAGCCGATTTAAGCAGTATTTTGGGTTTTGCATCTCATTAGATATTGTATATTGTATAAATGTAGACTACAACCTTTCTGCAATTGAATGTGTACTTATATATGTTAGAGACCTTAAGATTGACGTTTATGGCAAACCTCTAACGGCAATTCAAAACGGCAAAAGCTAGACTTTGATTCTGATGTTATATTTTCTCTCATCCTTAAAATCAATCTCACAAATATAGGACAAATCTCTTAATCACAGAAAACACACTGAATATCTTTACTTAAGTGTAACAAACGGCTGAGACCAGACGCTAAAGTTTGCCGTTTGACGGTTGCAGTTTACCGAAAACGTCAATCTTAAGGTCTCGTTTATCACATATATACTTATACATATATGTATAAGTTATTACATATACACCAAATTGCTAAAACTTTGATATTTTTGTGATATATATTATTATACATATATATTTTCTATTGTTTCTCCTTGAAAACAAAATGGCTGCCGTATGAGAGACAATAGAAAATATATATGTATATATATCACAAAAATTTCAAAGTTTTAGCGATTTGGTGTATGCTGCATACATTATCACATAGATTAGCCTGTAACTATTTTTTCATATTTATCAATCTGCATTTATGTCATCAGTTTATGCATAGAATATTTTTTTATATATTGCATAAATCTACTTGTATCCTTAAATACTTTTAAAATATTAATTGACTATTTCGAAGCTAGATCAATTAACAAATTAGAGTTATTCCGTGTTAAAGGTTTTGTTTGATACCGTTGAGATGCAAAATGTGCAAATGTTCAGTGTTATCCTTGGCATGGGGGCATGTGAAATCTTTGTTGAAAAGAACTGATTCAAGCAAAGATTATAAATGTTGAAACCGGTGGAATGTTGATCCTTTTTAAACAATTACTAGAGTTGCGAAAAGGTTTTTTCATTTATTTCATTCATTTGTTTTAAAATAAATGCAGTTTTCGCTCCAAAACGACAACACTGACCACAGAACAAGTCACATAACATGATTTAACAACAATTTACCTGATCCTGATCCTGATCCTGATTTATTACTCTGTAAAGCTGATAGATTTGCATTATACAGAGGGGTGGACAACGGTCTAACCATGCACAATGGCTTATAAACAAAAATTACAATACTGGAAGAAATGATTAAAAAAATATATGTATATAAATATAGTAGTAATAAATAATAATAATAATACTTTAATATTTATATAGCGCCTTCCTAGTGCTCAAAGCGCTGTGAAAAACCTAATTACAATATTAATATAAAGACTAATTATTAAATTTTAAAAAGAGAAAATATATATATATATATATATATATATATATATATACACCAAAAAATATATATATATATATATATATATATATATATATATATATATATATATATATATATATATATATATATATATATATATATATTATATATATATATATATATATACATATATATATATATATATATATATATATATATATATATATATATATATATATATAAATTGAAGAAAGGAGGACAAACTATTCAATATTCATGGTGTATTTCACTACAATATTGTTTCGTATGGCTCAGAGAACCACACTCAATCAGGCGATTTACACCGAATAACCGTTACATTTCAAAAGGTCTACAATAATATGATATAGCTAGTATACATATATATATATAGTATATAGTATATAGTATATAGTATATAGTATATAGTATATAGTATATAGTATATAGTATATAGTATATAGTATATAGTATATAGTATATAGTATATATATATATATATATATACACTCGATTGCAGAAAGGTTGTAGTCTACACTTTACACAAATATCTAATTTATTCAGTATACTAATGAGATGCAATTTGTAAATACGCGATCACAACACCCAAAATATAGTTCTTGAATATCTGCCAGAGTTTAGAAAGACTAAAAATATATTTTGACAATCATTGCATGCAAGCAATGCCGATTTAAGCAGTATTTTGGGTTTTGCATCTCATTAGATATTTGTATATTTGTGTATTTGCAGACTACAACCTTTCTGCAATCGAGTGTATATATATATATAATATATATATATATATATTATATATATATTATATATATATATATATATATATATATATATATATATATATCTTGAAGTAAACTAGAGTGCATTTCCTATGTCTGTGAAATAGAGTGATTTTCATAAACCCGTGAAACAAATTTTAGCTATTAATGTGTAATAATCAAATTCAAACAATAGAAAACAAAGGCTTTAGAGTTTCGTAGTGATTAATAAGCTAAGTTTTATTTCACGGGTTTAGAGTGATTTTCATCGGACTGTGAAACATTTACTAATAGTCAGTGTTTAATAGTGTCTAATAGTTGTATAGCAACAAAAGAAAACAATGGGTGCAGAGTCTATTAGTGTCTGTTAGCTTAGTAACTATTTAACAGTCCGGTGAAAATCACTCTATGAAAACCACTCTAAGATCAAAGTTATTTGTGCTTATTTAGTTGCTATTTAGTCACTAGCATTGAACCAGAACTTTCTTATAATAGCAATACACTGGAGACATCAAATACACAAGAGAATTGAGACAAATGACTTTGCATAATAGCTTTTAATTACTTTATTACTTCAAATGAACCTTCATTGTTTCTTTCATTGAAACAGACTTTCTACACATCCAGTGTATTGCTATTATAAGAAAGTTCTGGTTCAATGGTAGTAACTAAATAACAACTAATAGCAACTAAATAGAGATCATTCGCATAAGTACAACTCCATATGATAATTAACTACTATACTAGAGTGATTTTCACCGGACTGTGAAATAGTTACTAAGCTAATAGACACTAATAGACTCTGCACCCATTGTTTTCTTTTGTTGCAATACAACTGTTAGACACTATTAAACACTGACTATTAGTAATTGTTTCACAGTCCGATGAAAATCACTCTAAAAAACACGACTAAATATGCACGCAAATAGCTATTGAATGCACGGGTGATAATATAAAGTGCCTAGTGATTGCATTAATCAGTGTGTGCTAATACGAGTTCCAGTCTGTCTCATGTGGTTTACCGTGTTTGAACCAATGTTTGAACCCGATTGTTACTCGGGCTACCTGTGGTAGCTCGAGTCTAGGTTTACCTTTTCGGTCTATCAATCTATCACCATCTATCAACGTCGCAAATCGGCAAATTACCCAGAAGCCTTTGGGGTACACTGTTGACCACGAGGCTTCCTGTGGTCGCGAGAGATTGAGAACAAAATAGCGGACGCTATCAATCGGAATTTTTTAGATTTTTCGAACTATTGGCTTTTAATCTCAAGATACTTTGCTTTAATCGTTAATATCGAATTCTCGAATTTAGTGATGACCTTCTTACCAGCTGTTGTAATCAACTTATAATGTATTGATCGTCCAAGAACACGAGACAGATCGATTTGTGGCAGCGAACTTCACTTGAGGACAAACATGTAAGACACGGAGATATTGTCTTTAATAGATCAGTAGTTTGTTTAAATTAATAATATTTCACCACTGCTTGCACATAATATTTGCTTACAAAGGTATCTACAGTCATGCTCTTCCTGAGAGCCGTGTTAAAAACGAACTTCTACTTCTACTTCTACTTTATTACTCTTCAACACTTTCGTATCAAGAAGAGAATTAACTAACAATATCTACAATGTTTATTTTAACTAGAAAGACTAGGAAATTCTTGCCTTTGTGCAATAAGGTGACTAGGGTGCATTCAATAATTAGTATAGGTAATCACATGATTTTGAGTGCAATTTAGAATAAATTAGGACGAGTAAAGTTTTCGGTGTTTAAACAAAAAATTGCACGAGCCGTAGGCGAGTGCAATTTGTAAACACTGAAAACTTTACGAGTCCTAATTTATTCTAAATTGCACGAAAAAATCATGTGATTATTTATTAATCATATGCATACAAAAATTTTGTGACGGGTAGCCTTTATTTCCTTTTATGTCAAGTGTTTTCACGTGACTTTCTTGAAGCCTGAAATCGCTTGAAATCGTGCAACTGACATATTACAAAGTGAACTTTTCAAACAGCCTTTTAGCTTCAAATAGCTTCTAAACAGCCAATTTACATGAAATCAAAGATCATGTTTTTTTAAAAAGCAAATTTTAGTGCAAGTCTTTAGAAGTCAAAGTTCAAGTTCAAAATCAAGTGGAGAACCGGCGTTGGCGTTTGACCATGTTGAAGGTGACTTGACAGTTGTTTGAACGAGTTCATGTTCATAAAACACTGTCTCTGATCATTTTCTCTTGATATTGGCATGTCTACAGATGAGTTGGCTGGAAAGAAAGCTTGTGGACATGACATAAAGTTGGCATTAGAAGGAAAATTTCCAAAGTTGAAGGGAACTGCAGTAGAACTTTCGGCACTGACTTCGCTGGAGTTGTGAGAGACGAGAAGTTGTTGTTCTTGACCGCTTGTGGCTGAACTTATGGCATTGGATAATTTTCTCTGCTCAATTCATCGGCTTCGTCGTAGTCGTCAATAGACTTTTCGTTCCTGTGGCCAGTAACTTTTACAATTGAGCTCCTTTCAAGGCCGGCGGATTTCAATTTTTTCACCACTGTTTTTTCTTGCACTGTCAGGGTTTGTGTATCGCTTGCCTGAATTTTCAAGACTTGTGCCTCCAATGATAAATTTCATCATTTTATGAATCTGATTGAGTCCCATTGGCTGCTTTTTGTACCAGACTTCACTTGTTGAAGCTTGTTTGGCAGTTTTAGATGACAAAACGACAAAACGCCATTTTATAATTAGTTGTTGTTGTTGGTGATGGTGGAAAACCATTCAAGTGCTACAGCCAACCAATCACAATCAATTTCAAAATAAGCACTCAAAATTTCAAAATAAGCACTCAAAATTTCAAAATAAGCACACTTTCAACCAATTTAAAATAAATTGAGGTGCTCTTAGCCAATCACAATGCTTAAATTTTTGTATGTATATGATTAAGCCAGGAAACAGGAATTAGTAAATGGTGCAAAATTACACCAAATAAATAATGGGAAACAAATGATTTTTTATTATTAACTTATAAATATTTAGTGCAATCTGTATTTTGTACAATGTCATGATTATATTGAATGCACTTTAGTCAATCATGCATCAATGTTAGCAGATACAAATATAGTGATGGACAATCATGGAAATGATAGTAATGTTTATGAGACCTTATAAGACCTTATATTAGCAATAATTGAAGAATAATTTTAGAATGTACAAAATGATATTTTCAATCACTGAAAAGTGATACTCAACCACAAATTTGTACAAGGTTTGTGCAACCGTGTTTACAGAAACAAAATAAAGTGGATTGAATTGAAGATATTACTGTATGTAGTAATATCAGATTGATGTGCATGGAGGAGCTATATATGGTATCAGTAATGAGCATATATTGTATGACATTACACTTCTTCAAATAAGCATCAGCAACTGACTACTGCTATAATCATTGAAACTGCTCATATTAAAAACATGGTAATACATGTATTGAAAAGTTGTGTTAAGAAACTGAAAATGATTTCATAGAAAGGTAACTGTGGTACTTCTAGAATCTACCAATGTGACAACAGCAATATCAAAATCATTTTAACTTGGACAATCGAAACAGTCTGCACAATTTGTAAGTTTTGTTTCATAAATCAAAGTAAAAAAGTACAGAATAGAAATTTAAATTGTGTGAGCTATAATGTATTATCTATAGCTCATATTGGATCATTTCCAAAATGAAGCAGACTGTATACTGTATATGTCTGGCATGATAAAAAGACCAGCAGTATATTAATAACCACCATGATGTGGCACAATTATGTACAAACTACTTTCTCCCCAATATAATTTGTGTTCTACTCTGGGAGTACTTGTCATGCATTTTTGCAATCAAAAGACACTGACAAGTCCAAACTGGTTTCCATCAACTTCTGTTCTCCATTTCTCCCCAAGTACTATACACAGGTGTAGCCCGAGTGAACGCCTATTAGGCGTCTAGTTGGCGCCATTTTTAATCTCCCTGGAATTTTTATCTGCTCAAAGACAAGTTTTCAATAAAATATTATCTGGTTGAGAGCACATGCATGGTGGTCAAACATTGACCACCATTTGAAGCAGATAATGAGATTCATCAGGTCGTTGAAACCCAGCAATAGCTTACATGTACTATCATGTATATCTAAAATATTTCATAAATGGCTATAAATGCAAACATAGCACTACGCATTGACGAGGTTTAATTTTTATTCAGATATTTTGACATTCAGTAAATGTTTGTAGGCCGTGAAGCAAAACCATGCGTTATTTATTTTGACATTATTAGCGAGTTTCCTCTTCACTGTCATACTTATTTAATAGTCTATCAATTTTGTCCATCATTCTCATGGCTTTTGCGCACATTTCTGTATGGGCCTTGTTCGCTGTCTTCGACAATTTTCTCCTCTTTATTCCTCCTAAAGTATCCGTAAGCTATCCGTAGTTTGAGGTGCGTTCTTCTCCTTGTCCCAGTCCCTCTCGGAAGAATCAGCAGTATCATGATCATCATCGTCGTCGTCGTCGTCATTGAGATCCACTGTATAGCTCAACTTGGCCTCTGCTCTCTCTTCTGGGAGGCTTTTTTTAGAGTACCTCGTCTTTGTTTCTATGGTAGTCTGGGACATGCGGGTTGATTGACTGGCGTGAGATGCACATTCTTGTTGCATTGTAAATTATCCAAAATAAATTGTAGAAACGTAAATTTTTAGGCCGCTTACTTCGGGTTGACGTTGTTTTGGTCGTTAAGCATCTCATTACCTAATTTTTTTTCTGAACTTGTGAATTCAAAAGTTCAGAAAAAAACTGGACAATGGAGAAGTGTTAGTGTTTTAAGTGCGCATGCTCTGCAACACAGGTAACCCAAGACTAACGAAACGTGAGATGTTTTTCCAGTTTTACAAATATCAAACGCTAGATATCATAGCAGTGATCTTAAAAGGGAACTAAATATGTAGAAATAAAACATTTCTGCGGAAAATAATTTAGTTTGTTTTCTTTTAATTTGTTTTCAGTAATTAGCTAGTCATAGTAAAAAGCGAATGATTATGGTCATAAATGATTCAGAGAAGGCTAGTGGACCAGTGGCAATCCATAGGCCGAATAACTTCTACAAAGAGGAAAGAAATTTTCTTTAAGATTGGATTTCTCATTTAATTTTCGCTCTGGTTCGTTGCCTAGCGAAAGAAGATATGTAGAAAGGAGGACACGTTACAGGGGCGTATCCAGAATATTTCAAAGGGGGGGGAGGGGTTGGGTCACACTTTCCATTTTCCACCAAAGGGGGGTCACACTTCCAATTTCTCAATCTTTCTCCAGTCAGATTCTTTTATTTCTATCATCGTTTTGTTTTCAAAGGGGGGTCACGGGCACCCTGGGACCCCCCTGGATACGCCCCTGCGTTATTACAGATCAGCGAGATAAAGAAGCAATCAAATTTCAATCATTCGGAGAATGATTTTATCAATTTCGAATACATTTCCCGGGACATTTCTTAGTTCATAAAACGTGAGTGTAATAACGCAATTTTCATTTACAAGTCCAGTCTGATCAGTTGAGTTTGAAGTTTACTTTGTTGACTTCACGAGTTGAGAGCGAATATTATGATTATGTATGATTCAGGGGGTGTTTACATGGCACTGGGGTCATCCTAGCAGACGAACAACCATCCTACCTGCTATACATTTACTACATTCTGTTTACATATAGAAATTTGTGTCTTCACTTCGGGTACTAGGATCATCCTGCTAAACAGAATGCAGTAAGGGGGGTACTTACATGGCACTAGGATCATCCTAGCACTAATATAGGAACATCCTAGCAGGCGAATCATCCTACCTGCTATACGTTTACTGCATTCTGTTTAGTAGGATGATCCTAGTACCCAGAAGTGAAGACAAATTTTCATGTAAACAGAATGCAGTAAATGTATAGCAGGTAGGATGATTCGCCTGCTAGGATAATCCTAGTGCTAGGATGATCCTAGTGTCATGTAAACACCCCCTAAATGTATAGCAGGTAAGATGATTCGCCTGCTAGGATGATCCTAGCTAGTGCTCGAATATCCTAGTGTCATGTAAACACCCCCCTAAATGTATAGCAGGTAAGATGATTCGCCTGCTAGGATGATCCTAGTGCTCGAATATCCTAGTGTCATGTAAACACCCCCCTAAGAGACAAGCAGATGTTTTGAAGGCTAATGGACAAAAGACCGTCATTCCAATCTACAGTTTGGAAACTTGCAAAATGAAGGACAAAACCATCATTGAGATTGGATTTCTCATTTTTGCTCTGTTTAGTGGCCAAGTAAAAGGTAAGAGGAAATATATATTTTTTCACAAACTTTTAAGTGCTTTTTGAATATAAAATGCGTGAGGAATACCGAGAAATGATGTCTAGAAGAGTTGTTTTGTTATTGCATATAACTGAAGAAAGCCAGAAGATTCGATAACGAATACCTTTAAATTCTGAAAAAAGAAACGAAAGAATAGAATAAAAATAGGAAGATGAGAATGGGGAAATTAATTATATCTATAAAATGGTTGTTTGTCATGATTTCAGTTCAATTCATTACTTTTCATTTGTGAAATATACACATTAACTCAAAGTTAGGGGCCTATAAAACACGCTGAACGAATCTTTCACGTTTAGTTTTAATTAGTTAAGATTTCTTATCGATAAAAAGGTTCTTTAACGTTTGCAGCACACACAGAATGATCAAATTTGTGAAGCAATTATCACGCCCTTTATTTGATTATCTCAGCGCAGTCTTCACGAGGCTAGGACTTAATGGTCCTCAGAAAAAGTGTCATTTTACAGGTCTACAGTAGTGTACGGGTTACATTTTAAAGTCACATTTCGACTTTCATAAATTTCATTTAAAGTAATCTAAAGACGGCAAAAGGAAGATTTAAATCAATACACTTCTAAATTTCTAGGGAAGGAAAAGGAAGGAAAAGGAAGGGAAAGGAAGGGAAAGGAAGGGAAAGGAGTGAAGGAAATGGAAGGGAAAGATGTTGAAACGCACTATATATGACTCTTAATCAGTACTGTACTCTGAAAACAATAATTCGTCGTTAATGCGAGTTCCAAGTTTTCAAATAGACGAATTTTCCTAATCAAGGCACACAACCCTAGAATGCTCAACATAATTAGGTAATCGTAGTGGTCTCTCGCTGACAATGACTCATTTGTCATTATTATGAAAAACTACACGAGATCATACATATTTAAACACAAGAAAATGAAAACAGGAGGATCAAAAGGCAAATTTGTGGTGCAAAACTGTCACTTTCAGGGAAAATAATTAAAGGCAGTACGCGGTTGTTATAGATATATTGTTGAATACGGCATTAAAAAGCGTTCATGATCTTCTTTCTAAATCAGGTTATGGAATGTTGTACAAATTAATAATCAAGGACGGTAGTAACAAATATGTGGTTCGAAAATGAATAGTTAGAGCTTGATATCATGTAGAGCCTGTGCTTGCACTAAACCCATGAAACAAATAGTACTAATTAGTACTAAATAACACTAATTAAACAACAGAAAACAAAGACTTTCGTGCTGTTTAGTAACTACTTATAGAGGTTTTGCACCATGACGTGATGGCAGCCATGACAGGAGGCACAACAATGGAATCTCTTCCCCCTGGGAAACTGAACTCTTTAATTCACATGTAAACCAGATTAGCCAAGACTCTATTGTTCCTGCCTCCTGTCATGGCTGCCGTCACGTGATGGTGCAAAGCCTAGCTATAGTTCACGGATATAATGCGAGCACTCTATCAATTAATCATATCCTATCTATTCTGTAATGTTCCGGTTTAATTTTGTTAATTTCAATCGACCAAACTGTGTTGACCTTTCCCTACACAGGTGAAGGTGGTTGTAAAGACCTTATATATCTACCCTGTATCCAAAACAAAACTTTGACTGGTCACGTGATTAAGACCTTCAGAGTCCTAGTTCCCGGATTAAAAGTGTGTCAGCACAAATGTTTCATTGAACCTCATTGCGTGTCGTACAACTTGGGTCCAGTAGAAGGACATGTCAGGACGTGTGAGTTGAGTAGCACTGACCATGGTACATACCCTGCTAAAGTTGTGTCTAAAGAAGGCTACGAATATTGTCCTATCGAGGTAATAACCAATAACCAATGAAAACCTAATCGGACCTGCAGCTGGTCATTAGACTGAATTTAAAGAAAATTAAGAAAGCAATATCTCTACTAACATTCATTGTACTAAAGAATAATTTGGGCGCATAGTGACATAGCCCACGTTCGATATATTAGATGAGTGATAGCAATCAATGGAGTCAAGTCGAAGCTCGTGTGAAATAGATTGTTAATTACGTACGAATTCCTCCATTATTAGACCAGAGACTCGATTTGAATTGCTTCTTAACGTGATTACTCAATCAATATATCGTATATGGTTCGTAAGTGGTTCGTAAATGGTTCGTAAATGGTTCGTAAATGGTCTATTAGGTTTCTTAACATTGTATACGTGTATGGTCGGAATTTTATGGTCACGTGATACAGAATTTAGTTAATCCTTGATATAAAGATGGGCCTATGGGAGTACATTCTATTAAGACTATTTTTCGAAGTTGACATATTAAGGACACCGAGATAAAAGAGAAAGTGCATGCCTATAGCTACACAATGAGGAGTGATATGCAAATTTGTAAATTCCTGGTTTGGTTACGTGACCTCTTACCCTCAAATACCCCCTAAACTATTAATGATGGACAAGCTCGGACGCTGAATCATTCATTGTTCTCTCCCTTGCAACGAGGATATTTTTCGCTCTGGGTTCTGCGGCTTTTCCTCCCTCAGCAAAAGTCAACATGTGAGTTGAGCGTTGAATGCAAAATATTCAATGTAGAGATATAGTGAGTGTGAGAACGTAGAAGGTCCAGTGGAAAATTAGCGAAAGTTGGCTCCGTCTATAAATAGAGACTTTATTATTAAAACCTTATAAGCTTCTAAAGCATGCCTATTGATTATTTCAACAGAATCCATGTTTATCCAAGCCATGCCCTGCCAATAAGTTTTGCTTTCCAGACTTCGCTTGGGACACCTTTATTTGTCGAGGTAAGCAGCCGACCGCAAGTCCGCGTTGTTTCCCAAAACTTTTAACCGCCACTTGTTTAGCTGTTTAGAGCTGTAGTCACTTGTGTTGTTGTTGTTGTTTTGTTGTTGTTCTTCTTCTCCTTCTCCTTCTTCTTCTTTTTCTTCTTCTTCTTCTTCTTCTTCTTCTTCTTCTTCTTCTTCTTCTTCTTCTTCTTCTTCTTCTTCTTCTTCTTCTTCTAATGTATCAGTTTCATTTCTTTGTTTTTTATTCGTTGCTATGGTTATGCCTAAAAGTTTCCAATTCACAGTTGGTAGATCAGTCGATAAATACAAATAATGATATGCGTTTATTCCATGTTTTCTACGCAGATGGAGACTGGAGCCAGTGGAGTCTCTGGTCATGCGTCTGTCCAAAAACTACTCGTACACGTAGTTGTGTCAACCGATTTCGTACCGGTACAGCCTCGGATTGTCCGGCTGCATCATCTCATGAAGAAAAGCCATCCTGTCCACTAGCAATGTATCATACTTCAAGTAAGATCAGAATAACAGTGATAAACGTAACGCTGTCCTGACGGACACGGGTGAAAAACGCATTTCGCATGCTCGAAAATTTGGCGGGAATTCGTGGATGCGTTCGGGTTTACAAATAAAAGTATCGCCTATTCAGCTGTCGTGTATTATGCGAATTTCTCGTTAATTATTTGACCAGGGAAAGATAACAACTTAAGGTATGTTTTAGGAAAAAATAAGCACTAACTTTTCACGGGCAGCCTTAACTTTCAAGATGTACTAAACCTCCTATGGTTTTATCTAAAACTTCCGAGTATGCGCAATGCGTTTTTCACAAGTGTCGTCCTGACGGTATTTAATATCATCTTTGGAAATCCAGAGTCTGGTTGCTCGAAGGTGGATTATTAGCGCTAGCCCAGAGTTAAATAAAAAAACACTAAAGATTTTAACCCTGGATTAGCACTAATAGCCCGCCTTCGAGTAACCTATCCTGGGAGCATTATTCTGCTACTCATCTCTCCCAACCAGAAAAAAATACCCTAAGGAACATTGTCTGTTGGAATATGTTCAGCAAGTTAAGTTTTATCTCGTTTCTGATTGGTCGACCTGATCAGGTCCACCAATCAGCATGTAGTACATATACTGACAAATTACAATAATGGTTATAATGACGTCATAATGAACTTTGACTTCCAGAACAAGCTCAGCAAACAAGGAATTTTTTTTTGGGGGGGGGGGGGGGGGGGGGACAACAGGTGATTTGGGGGGGGGGGAGGGGGCACAAACGGGTGACAGAACGCCCCTAGGTTTTCAAGGATGATAGAATTTCAGATAATTAACCAAACATATTTTCACAACATCTAGTGGCCCTCCTCCCTTGATTTTCAACCAATGTTCGTTACTGTTGCGTGGTGTTTCCTAGACATAAGACATAAGACTTTATTTAATCACGGTAAATTCATCAGGATCAAAAGTTAACAAATTAAAATAATCAGATAATACTACACCTATTGATCGTGTGCCATTGTTTTGGGTTTCCTGCGTGGTTTTTCTCCGCTTAAATATCGAAGGCGTAGATTACGATGGCTAGCTGAAGGCCTGAGCTCACATAAGAAATTCAAATGGCGGCAGAACAACATGGAATTAAACCCAAGCAAAACACCAAATATTTTTGTTAGAGTTACCCTTGATTTTGACCTCGTAAAATATTACAAATTTTCAGCAAAAACGTGTGGAAATCTAAGATATTTGCTTGTTTAACGGGATGTTGCCAGCATTCTACAAAATATGTTGCGCGCAATGGAGAGGGTAACTGAGAAAAACGGGAATTCAAACGATGCTATTAAATAAGTGTAAAGGTCCCGTGTAAACTGATCTACTTGACAGTTTTCAGCTGCGTCCTTAGTAATTCAGCCCTTGTGCTGCAAGGAAGGCTGATGATCTACACCAAATTTGTTCTTATACTTTTTATTCTGTAGTCGGATTGGCTTCAGCGCCTTTCGCCCAACAACATTTTATGAAAAACTTTTATTAATCAACGTTCTAAAAACCTGTCACGTTTAGGCTGTTCACGAGCCTTGGGGATGCAAGATCGTAGCATTCCAGATGCTCAAATTTTGCATTCAAGGTTACCAAGCTCGATTACATAATAGCGAAACATGGATTGCCAGAAATAATCGTGTTGGGCAGTATGTGCAAATAAATCTTGGATCCATCAAAACTGTGACCAAAGTAGCCACACAAGGAGTCGAGATATCGCTTGTTGCGACCAGTGGGTGACCATGTATACCCTGTCCTACAGCAACGACGCTATCAACTGGACAGACTACGTTGGGAATGACAATTGTACTAAGGTACAGTAGTTGTGGTAGAATGGTGTAGAATAGATCATGATTGCCTTGATATAATCCCAGTCCAAAAAGCCTTTATGGATGAACGGGATCCGTGATCATAAGATGGAATAAATCTTCGTTTCGCTCAGGAGCCTTAAACGCACGTGACAGGATCGTTGGCCTCGAAAATTACATCACTCACCTTCTGGTCTGTAGCAAATGTTTGGGGGACTGAGAACGAGTGCTTTTATTGGTCACTTCCGGTCACTTCAGACTGTGTTGTTGTTTAGTTCCTTTTGGGAGGCGAATGAAGAAATTTGTGCAAAAAAAGGACGTGTAAATTTTAAATCTGGTATTCTGTTCTACAGCGAGTGTATATTCCATGGCTTGGAGACGTTGCTTAAGAAGGCTGAGGCGTTTTACTGTGATTTTTGTGGATTTAGAGGATCGTGAACTTTGTAAGCCGACTAACGCGACATGGCGAGTACGAACTAACAAACTCCAACTATCAAAACTTTCACGAAATTTTTCAGCTTACCTGAATGTGAGAACTCTTCCATTCAGTCCCAGTAAGTACTACCAGCCAGTCCTACGTGGCTTAGGCAGGATATATTCTAGTTCTCATAAAAATCACACAAGATTTTTGCACTTATTCGGATAATTGTCTTTGAAACTTTATCAAACTTATGTTTGATTTACGGCAAACTACAGGTGAGTAAATTGTCTCATTTTTGGTTCAATGCACGAATATGACTTCAGTTTTGGGAAAAATAATAATAATAAGTACATATAATTCTTGCTATAGTAATGTGAAAAGTTTCTTATTATCCGTCGCGATTTTTTCCCTCTGTAAATATGAATCAACAAACTTTGAAGTTTTGATTTTACATGTGATTCATTCACCAACCAAAGTTTTTCAAAACGCCGTTCTCCGGCCATGTACCCTGAATCTCGATATGGCCATGTAAAGTATGTCGCTCAACAATTGTTGTGTTGCTTAGGCTATATATTATATCCTCAGGAATACAGGTTTACGAGTAGAATCGCCATAAAATATCGTCGGTGGTCGTCTTTGATCACAGGTAGCCCAAGCTCACTATTAGTGGCTATTTATAAGAGAATGTATGGCACTCAATATCACTCAAAATTTCTGTCTTAATTTTAATAAAATTCCATGAGACTTCTAGAGTATGTTGTTCATGCTTTCTTCTAACCTCTGAATGAGTTTCAGTGAAATTCGTCGATTTTAACTGCTCGCCCTAAGCCACTCAAAAATGGAGAGAAGGTAGGAAGCGATGGCCGACTCGAAGCCATCATACTGCTCAACTCCAGTCCAAATATCTTCCCGAAAAATCGCTCTAGTTCAAAAATTCCTTCGCACAGGGTTGAAACGATAAATAAGCCACGTCCTCATGCCAGCCAAATCGAAGCAAACGCCTTTCCAAACGAGCCACGGGACTTGAACTTCCAAAAAATGCTCGCTTACGAGGAGAAGAAAATGCGTGACCGACAAAAGTTGTCACAACCAAACCGTTAAAAATTAGAGAGAGCCTGGGATCGAGCTACAATTTCTACTTTGACGGACATATTTTAACAGTTCTAAAACCTTCGCTGCGGTGTTTTGAGATATTTTACAACCGTATTTGACTTCAAGAATCTTGTAATGTAGCTATATCTTCTTGGATTAGGAATAATATTTATCAAATTTGCCTAGCAAAGTAGTAGTTGTTGCTCGATCCCAGGCTCTCTCTAATTTTTAACGGTTTGGTTGTGACAACTTTTGTCGGTCACGCATTTTCTTCTCCTCGTAAGCGAGCATTTTTTGGAAGTTCAAGTCCCGTGGCTCGTTTGGAAAGGCGTTTGCTTCGATTTGGCTGGCATGAGGACGTGGCTTATTTATCGTTTCAACCCTGTGCGAAGGAATTTTTGAACTAGAGCGATTTTTCGGGAAGATATTTGGACTGGAGTTGAGCAGTATGATGGCTTCGAGTCGGCCATCGCTTCCTACCTTCTCTCCATTTTTGAGTGGCTTAGGGCGAGCAGTTAAAATCGACGAATTTCACTGAAACTCATTCAGAGGTTAGAAGAAAGCATGAACAACATACTCTAGAAGTCTCATGGAATTTTATTAAAATTAAGACAGAAATTTTGAGTGATATTGAGTGCCATACATTCTCTTATAAATAGCCACTAATAGTGAGCTTGGGCTACCTGTGCTTTGATCTCGTTTCTTCGTCATTTCGAGCAACGGCTTACAAAGTTCACGATCCTCTAAATCCACAATAATCACAGAAAAACGCTTCAGCCTTCGTAAGCAATGTCTCCAAACCATGGAAAATACAAATACTGTAGAATGGAATGCCAAATTTAAAATTTACACGTCTTTTTTTGCACAAATTTCTTCATTCCCTTCCCAACAAAAACAAAACAACATCACAATTCTGGAGTGACCGGAATTGACCAATCAGAGCGCTCGTTCTCAGTCCCCCAAACATTTGCCACAGACCAGCACCTTAGCTTCAGAAACAAATGCACTCTTTTTGTCAATGAAGATCAGGGGCGGATTTAGGGGAGAGGTGCAGGGGGTACGCACCCCCCCCCCCCCCCCCCCCCCCAGATGACTTTGAGCCCTTTTCTTCTCTGCTCTGGATAGTTTTCAATTTCTCTAACGGTGCATCCCCGGCTGAAAAATAATCCTGGCTGCAACTCTCCCTGAAGACAATCCTGGATCCGCCTCTGTAGATACACGGTGTCTCCAACGCAAACTGTCTTACGAGTTTGATATATCGCACTCATCATCTTTATGGTCGTCTGTAGGTTTGTCCGTCCGTCTCGTTAGATTCGATCCATTTACTATTTTCCTCATTACTCGCTAACTAAGATGTATATATAAATTGATTGACTAAATATCTTTCTGTCCCAGTATTCGTTTATTCATTCCATCAATTATTTCTCTCATTTGTTTTTCAGATTTTCATTGGTAACACCGATAGAACTACAGTTGTGACAAACGTGCTTCCTGTGCCCATCAAAGCGCAACACATCAGAGTCGTTGTGTATTCATGGTACGGACATATTTCCATGAGACTCGAGTTGTATGGGTGCTAAATATTCAATTTATGCCGGCAATCAACCTCGATACTAATCACTGGAAATCTCTATACCATCTTTTTTTCCTTCTTATTCACGAGGGAAGTTCCAGCAGCTATACTGAAGGGAAAAACCCAAAAAGAATTCCACGAGAGTAAAACGGACTCTCTCTCTCTCTCTCTCTCTCTCTCTCTCTCTCTCTCTCTAGACCGTACACATAATGCCTATTCCTACAAGAAAGCGGACCTAACAGTGAGGTTTTACAGCACCACGAAGAAGCTTAAGTTCTATGGTAGTACCGGGCCATTATTAATAGATGAATTTCACAGAAAACTGGGAACATTTACGGAAGAATCACAGTTAACGGATTCTCCAGATACAATTGACTCGCCGACATTTGATCCTCCGACATTTAATCCACCACCAGCCCATGGCCAACTTCTTTTTGGTTCTCTATCACCTTTAATTGATCAACTGGATTCACTGACTAAAGACGTTGCTTTCCTGAAGTCAGTTATTATTAATAGAACAGAAAAAGATCAAGAAATCTTGGGATTAAAAGATGAAATTAATATTCAGAAAGAAGAAATTAAGATGCAAAAAGAGAACATTTTAACTCTCCAGAGGGAAAAGGACGCACTAGTGAAAACAATAGCTATCCTTATGTCCAATAGAGAGAGTGAATATCCATCAATAGAGCCAAAAATTAATGAAGTAACAATAGAACCAAAACTTAATGAAACAACAAACCCCACTATAGAAGATCCATCAGACGATACAATTGGTAAGAAGAAGAGGAAAAAGAAAAAGGGAAAAAATAAGAAAAAGCCCGTAGCACAGACTCAAGATTCCACTACCAGTTCTACTAGTGAAAGGACTGAGCCGGCTTCGTCTTCCAGTTGTAAAACGACGACCGTGATAGTAGGTGACTCTATAATTTAAAATCTCAAATCTAGGTGGTTTTGCTCCGATAAAAATCAATGGTTTCGATCTTAAAAGAGTATTTTCTCTTAAACATCTCGGCGTTCATATTGATCAAAACTTAAATTGGGATGCTCACCTGGATAACATATGTAAGAAAGTAAAACAGACTATCTATGGTTTGAAACAAGCACGGAACTTAGTTCCTCTCGATACCCTTGTCACCATGTACAAAGCATTTACGCAGCCTATATTCGATTACTGTGACCTTGTTTGGAGCAATCTAAACAAAGGACAAATTGATCGTCTGCAAAAACTTCAGAATAGGGCTGCTCGTATTATTACTAGACAAGGGTATGATGTGAGGTCTTTTGACATCCTACAGCAGTTAAAGTGGGACTGTTTGGCTGTAAGACGCGACAAAAGACTTTGTCTATTGATGTATGACGTCTTACAGGGAAACAGCCCTGCCTATCTACGAGAACTTTTTGATAAAGCTAAGGATTCAAATGGTTATAAAGCAATGCTCAGGGATAGTAGTAAATTAGAAATTAAGCACGTACCAAAGACAGATTTCTTTAAAAGCAGTTTCTCGTACAGAGGAGCTATAGCGTGGAATTCACTTCCACCTGAAGTGAGATCCTCAACTACCAGAAACAGCTTTAAGAGAAATCTTGATAAGTGGCTATCTGACAGTGCTCCATAACTTGTTCTTTTTGTCTTTGAGTAACTATTGTTTCCTTAATCATTCAATATTTTATATTTATTGTATATTTATACATTTTTACCATACGACTTTCATGTAAAGAAGTTTTTAACTTTTGAAATTATCGTATTGAAATAAAGGTGCATTCATTCTCTCTCTCTCTCTCTCTCTCTCTCTCTCTCTCTCTCTCTCTCTCTCTCTCTTTCTCTCTCTCTCTCTCTCTCTTTCTCTCTCTCTCTCTCTCTGTCTCTCTCATTTTGTGAAAAAGCCCACTTCCATATAATACATATTTTCAGTATTGCGATTTCCTATACTGAGGTACAGACACTAAAGGGTGTCATTTTGCCAGTAGTTGCTCTATCTAGTACTTACTATATATATAGCAACAGTAAGAGCAGAAAACAGAATGCACCCTTTATTGTATAATCAATGTACTCTCTATTATATGACCCTGCAATGCACCCTTTATTATATGACTAATGCATCCTTTATTATATGACCAATGCACCCTTTATCATATGACCAATGCATCCTTAATTATACGACCAGTGCACCCTTTATTATATGACCAATGCACCCTTTATTATATGACCAATGCACCCTCTATTATATGACCAATGCACCCTTTATCATATGACCAATGCACCCTTTATTATATGACCAATGCACCCTTGTATGGAAATTCAAATTCAAAAAGGTGATGTCATACTTTGAATTAAAAAAAATTATTGCGTGAAAAGTGAGAGAGTAACATGGTTACTACATGAAATTGATGGCAACAATGCTGTGAATTTTGAAGATCAGGTCCTTCAAAAACCTGTAGTCTGCTGAGCTGGCACTGCAAGGAGCAATGAGCGCCTCTACCTCTCGTTTGCCCTTCCGGACCTCATCCTTCATATCTTTACCACAACCCTCCCCTCCCCACCCCAAACACCACCATCACCGCCATCCACCCGCATCCCCCCCCCCTCCCCACCGCCTTAGTGCCAGCTGCATATCCTCAACGTGTTGTGGTAACATTTTTTTCAACAAAATTATAGCGTAGTTTAAGAAAGTTGTGGCCTAGTTTAGTGGCGCCTTTTGTGTATATATATTAATATTCATACAATTTAATCTTTATTAAAAAATCAGAAAAAAAATATTAAGAACACAAAAAGGCATCAAAATGTTCAAAAAGCTGAAATTTTAACGAAAAGATTGAGAAAAAACGAAAAAGAAAGAAGAAGAAGAGAAAAAAAAAGACAGAAAAGAACCCGGCGTCGATGAGGATCGAACCTATAATCCCTTAATGAGCACCCCCCGGAAACAAAATAACAAAATGAATGAAAAAGTGTAAAACGGAAAAAATGAAAATTTAATTTTGGGACGATTCTCCCGAGACATTCTGAGAAGCTGAGACATCGAATCGACTTACGTTACGGTTGGAGATTTCGGCCCCATCCACGCTATCCCGGTGCTACATATTACAGTTATCTTAGCCCGAAGGCCAGGGAGGGAGACGATATCCGGACCCTAATCCATACCTTTAGATATCACCTTAGACCGCTGCGCTACCTAGACACTTAATAAATTTAATGACTAATCGGGGTAGTCTATTCGGCGAAGTTTCATTATGATGCTAATATGCTTGTTCTAAGTCCTCAGGGAGATAACAAACCAATCAAAGTTCAGTCATCTAAAGAATGGTTTTATAAATAAAAGGAAAAGTAATATAAATTAGGGAATAAATATTCCTGGACATTTTTTAGTGCATACAAAGCTTCATTGCAATCACCTTTTTTCATATACACGTGCAGTTCGCTTGCATAAGTTTAAAGTCTGAACTTTGTGGATTTACGTCAAGCAAGATTATTCTCGGCAGAACGCTAAATAGTGGTGGTTAGAATGCTTGTCTTTTCTGCGTAAAAACTGCTCTTATCTCAAGTAAATCCCAAAGCAGAACCTGACAAAGGACGAAGGATTGAAACATCATTAAAGGACCTAAAGTTAAGTACTTTTAACGAGTGTTCAGGTTTAAAATTTTGATTTCTAGTTATTACGCTATATAGTTTGCGTTTGCACGGAGGCTGGGACAATGAACTCTAACCTATAACGTTAACATGAGTAGCTTCTACCCCGAATGTAACGATCGACATGAAGATATTTTCGTTATTGGTTGAAGGGGTGAAAGAATATTAGTGTCAGTATTGTTCTTGCCCGGACTTTGTATCAAATTTTCCTCTCCGTCGGTAGTACGTGGAGGCAATGGCTGAAATCGTACCGCGCTGAGGACGCCTCAATCGAAAGTCATGTAAACATCAAGAAAGCAATGAAGTGAAATTTAGCCTGTTTTACAGACGAACTAAGTCAGGATACAGGAAGGGGTAAGGGGTTTAGGTGGATTGGGTTTCCTGTGTAACGAAAAGCTGTGGCTGCGGGGAGGGGAGGAGAGGGGAGGGCCTTCCCTTCCGCTTCCGTAACACAGGAAACCCAACCCCCTTTACCCTCAAAGAAACGCTTGCTACGTAGCTAGGTTAAGTTAAACTTGGACGAATTCAGCATGGACTTGCGAGGGCTCAGTGTTGTCTTGAAAGAGCTCGTGAATTTCACAGCAATTAATTCAAAGTTTATTCAAGAGACCATAATACTAAGAGAGCGAAACTCAGTATTGATGTCTGTGCGATGTTCGCGGCGGCTAAGGCTATTTTTAGTAATTTCGCAATCACGCGCTCAAGGCTCTCAAACACCGAAAGCAAACGGTCCCGTCTGCGCGCTCGTTAAAAATCAAATTCTATTGGTTGAGAGCCTTGCGCGCGCGATGGCGAAGTTACTAAAAATAAATTAAACTTAGTCGCCACGAACATCGCACGGACACCGAGCTTCGCTCTCTTAGTATTATGGTCTCTTGGTTTATTAAAATTCATGACAGAAATCTCCTTAGTAACTGTTGCTATATTCCTATAGCATTTTTTACAGCGCAAACATAGTCCAACTGTTAATTATTGAACAGATTGTATATTACTCTAGCTACGTAATGTAAGGTTTTGTTTGTTTGCAATTGTAGAAGCAGAATTAACTATCGTGGTAATTATGATATGAAGTGCAATCGCAGTTTGAATAAAAGATGCAGTGCTACAAGAAATTCATCAAAGAGATTCATTCAAGAGATACAATGATTTGACTTCAACTTACACTTCGTTCTATCTCATTTCTATGCGATCTTTCAATTCAATTATAATATTGATGACGATATGATATAATCGACTTGGAGTGTAGGTAAGGTGCATTTTAAACTCGACTTCGTGTGTATGACATTCTAGCGCAGGAAGCCCGAGTAATAACTAACTTTAGACAAATCGTTCACTCTGCGGACATTTGACTCTCCATGGCTGAGAATATCCTGTAGAGACCTGTCTTATTTGTAACGCCCGTCGAGTGAACATTAAGGAAGTGCCGGCCCCCTGCATAGCTCATCTCAGTCAAAAAGATTCTCATAAATCATTCAGAAACGCGAGGGATAGTCTTAAGATCGTTGTAGCAAGCAAGACTAAAAATCTCTTGCAAAATGAAGATTGAAATAATAATGATTGGTCTTCTCTTTTCCAACTTGTACTGGAAACTCGTAAAAGGTAAGAAGAAAATTTCTTGTTGAAAACTTTTATGTTGACAGTGTAGAATGTTTGGAGGAAAAACAGGGGAATTGTTTTTTTAATGTTAGATACAAAGAGCAAAAAAATCCATAAGAAAAATAACAAACAAACGAATTATTTCAATTATTATAATGATTTCATTGAATTCAAAGACTCAAAATGGTCAGAACTTTCTACACTTTATTTCTTAACCGAAATGATGAATCACTAAATTTGTTACAATTTGTGACAACTAGTATTATAGCTATTCAAGACAGTTTTCAGGGCGGGTTTTTTTTGGTAAACCTTTTCTTCAAATCTGATAAATTTAGATCAAAAAGTCTTGACTGAATTATTAGGCAAACAGAGGCCAGAATAGAATTGACTACTATCAAAAAGATTGTAATTTAAAAATGAACTTCGAAACTCTAATTTTTTCTGAATTTTTTTAATAACATCGATCAGAGTAGTTACACTAATAAATAATCTAATAATACATTTTAGATTTTTCAATCAAGCCGTTAATTTTTCTTGGACTGAACAGCATCGGGTTGCAGTTCCCCCTTCCTTATGATAATTTTCTTCCTTAAAAAGAAAACACAGAAAGATTCAGATAAAAATTTTGAATTGTGGATATTTTTACCTGAGAAGCTCATACAATCCCCTGTTGAAAAATAACCTGGATCCATCACTGTTGAAGTTTAAAATGAGTATTTTTATTTCAATCCGAATTGATTTTAGTGATGTTAGTGTAGTCTACAATTTTATTTCTAATTCATTTATTTACTTAGTTTTATTTTTCTGAGAAAAACTGGAACTAATTTGAAATCTAGTTGGGTACACCGTACTAAAATGCTTTGAAAGTTTGGTGCATTGCAAAAATATTAGATTTATTTAAATTTGGTTCAATTTTGTCACAAATAGGTGAAAAATATTTAAAAATTTATAACAACTCAAAATTGTAACATTGTTGTACTATAATATCGCAATTAAGAGCAGGGACTTTTTTCTTTTTGAACAATACATCAATTTGCTTCTTAATTATGACACTTTAATAACAAAGAAGTGTTTTGAGAATGAAACAAAAGCAGAGCTGAATAACTTAATTGATTGAGCCGATCTTTTACACTGCATGTGACTCTGCTGATCCAAATAGCTGATTTTTACCTTAAGAGATCTCTTGATGGATATAAAATCGTAAAATAATGGCTGAATTTTAGTCTATGACGTCTCATAGCGTACTTTTATTCTGGTCACCGATATTGTGAAGTCATCTGTGTATTAGAGCAGAGACGCACGGACCGCTTTAACTACCACAACTAATGGTACTCTTTTGTACTCGAGATTTATTTTTATATTCAAATATCAATACCTTAGAAAAAAAGATAGTGGGTTAAAAAGCATCTGATCGAAAGAAGCAGTCTAGAAGTGTAGCTATGAAACCTCATTATGCAGAAGGCCATTTCATTGATCTAATATAATTTCATCCCTCCCTACACAGGTGAAGGTGGTTGTAAAGACCTTAGATATCTTGACTGCAAAAAGAACAAAGCCTTGACTGGTCACGTGATCAAGTCCTTCAGAGTCCTAGTTCCCGGATTAAAAGTGTGTCAACACAAATGTTTCATTGAACCTCATTGCGTGTCGTACAACTTGGGTCCAGTAGAAGGACATGTCAGGACGTGTGAGTTGAGTAGCACAGACCATGGTACATACCCTGCTAAAGTTGTGTCCAAAAAAGGCTACGAATATTGTCCTATCAAGGTATAATTCGTTACAAAATCCTATTCTCACCTCCCTTCTACATACATAACTAGTGCCGGAGAAACCTCTTTCCTTTGCCCTTTCGTTTGGAATGAGTGAGCAGCGGAAGACTGCGGAAGACACTCTGGAAACTCGGCTACGCCCCGTACATCTTGCTTGATTTGTTCTTCGATTCTTGTGCTCTACATCTCCCAGAGTTTTTATACAGTACAGAAACATTTGCGAGCGTGTTTTACATCCGATCCAAATGCTAAAAGATATCCACAACGTCTAACGTAACTCTATTTTTTTGTGCCCAACAGAATCCATGTTTATCAAGGCCTTGTGGTGCCAATAAGGTGTGCCTGGCAGACTTTTCTTGGGACACATTCATTTGCAGAGGTGAACAAACGTTCGAATACATTCTTTTCTTGTTTGTTTGTTTGTTTGTTTGTTTGTTTGTTTGTTTGTTTGTTTGTTTTCCTTTCCCTTTCCTTAACTGCTAAGGACTCACAAGTAAACTGGATATCTATCCTCGAAACTTTCACTTTTCTGCTTAACAAATCAACCGCCAAGACGCACCACGTCAGAAACAGGGTAATATTTATTTCAATTTGTTTCGAAATGTTGATTGAGTAAACGTCCATCAGCTGCAGTCTTAGTGCTGACGAGAGCCTTGATAAGATTTATTGAATATTTTAATAACTGGAGAATACACGTGCCAGTACGTGCCAGGGGAAATAACGGTCAGCGGAAAGACGAGACAAAAAATCAAAATGCATGAAAAACAAGATGGCGGACGTTTATTGAAATTTCTGGAGAATATCACAACAAAATACATTCTGTCATGCTCCCTTGAGTTTGGGGAAGTCAAATGACTAGGGCGTCCCTTTCCCCGTTTTCCTATCCCCTCCCCTCCCCTCCCCTCCCCTCCCCTCCCCTCCCCTCCCCTCCCCTCCCCTCCCTCTATGAAAGATTAATATCGCCATGGAGTCGAGCCAATCAGAACCAATTAGTTTCTTGGATGCATTTCACTCGATTAATTAAAATTAACGAATTGTTTGTTTTGTTTTGTTTGCGAAGATGGAGAATGGACCAACTGGGGTCCCTGGTCATGCGTCTGTCCAAAAACAACTCGTACACGTAGTTGTGTCAACCCATTTTTGAATGTGAAAGCCTCGGATTGTCCTGGACCAGCTGAAGAAGAAAAGCCATCCTGTCCTCCAGTGGTGGATATTTCAAGTAAGAATATAATCATCACATATTAAACCCTTGCTATACTCTTTAACTCATCATTAACTCATCATCTATGACGGGGAACGGATGAACGAAAACGTCAGTGTAACGTCCGTGTTGACAAAAACGTCTCCCTATTTATAAACATCGCTACATGTCTCTTAGCCACAGGAAATGAGCATGGGCTGCCTGTGGAGTGCTTCGACTGTAAATGCACCTCTGATTGTCTGTGCTCATATTTCATATTTGATTTTGCACGCGCGCTGGCGCTTGAGTCAGTTCGTCAAGAGCTTACTTCTCCAATTTTTGGGCATTGTAAAACTATTGTAAAACAAATTTACAATAGTTCTCCGTGTTATAGACTCTTATCTACCAACATTTTCCGTCAACACATCGTACAAATTAGATATTAAATGTCTTAAACATCTTTAGGCTGTTCACAACCCTTGGGTATGCAAAATGGTCTTATTAGTAGTGCTCAGATAACAGCATCAAGTTCAATGCCCAATAACTGCAAACCCTCCTATGCTCGATTACATCGAAAGAAAATCGGCCACTATGACAGCTCGTGGTGTGCATTTTACAACCGGAGAGGAGAGTTTATACAAGTAAATCTTGGATCCATCAAAACCGTAACAAAAGTAGCCACACAAGGACGATATGTCCAGAATACATATCAATGGGTGACCATGTATACCCTGTCCTACAGCAACGACGCTATCAACTGGACAGACTACGTTGGAAATGACAGTTGTACCAAGGTATAGAGAGTGTATAAATCAGATTGCTTTATCATAAAACTCAGTCGGCCAGAAAATGTTTTGCCAACTTGATAGGACGTCAGGAACCCTCGGCTAGCTAGCAAATTGCACATGATGAAACACTAACCCTGTCGATGGCTCATAAGTACACTAGCAATAATATTAGATTTTCATATGTTTTATCTTATGTAAGCGCTGCATAACTGCGTCTAGTATCTCTCTGAAACGTCGACGGCATCTTCTGTATCTAGGGGAGTAGTCAACACAACCCCGAAAGTAACTCTCTCAAACTCGCTAAATAGGAGCTCTATCCCAAAAGAAACTACACAAAACACGTAACACAAAACACATCAATCTTTATTTCAAATTAATTAAATCGTAAGTTTAGGGGTGAAATCCGAACTTACATAGAAATCTTATAATTTTGAACGTAACTGCTAACACAGGAAGCCCACACTACCAATTCCACGAACCCAGAGGATGGGTCGCCTGTGCTCTTATCTGTGATCCGTGACTTGACCATTTAATTAAAGGGGGTGCCCCAAATAGGCCTCTTGAGAGATGACGTCTCATCCAAGTTGGCGGCCTCTTAACAATGGAATCTGATAACGTCATCTCGCGCGCAAGAAGCCAATAGAAAAAAAAGTAAGTGCTAGGGGAGTGTCCGGTGCACCTATGGCATCCGCCTGGATCTGCCCCTGTATTGTTTATTTACTTTATCAACGATTAATTCATTCATTTATACAGCGTTTCATTGCTAACACCGATAGAACTACAGTTGTGACAAACGTGCTTCCTGTGCCCATCACAGCGCAACACATCAGAGTCCTTGCGTATTCATGGTACGGACATATTTCCATGAGACTCGAGTTGTATGGCTGTTAGACGATTGGAATCATAGGGCTGTTAGACTACATGCTCTAGGTCTTCAACCCGGCCATTTATTCCGATCCTTACCAGAGTCTGGAAGATTCTTTTCATTCGCATTCGCATTCGCATTCATTTTCATTCTCTTTTCATTAAAATTTTAAGGCTTATTGCGGATTGCGACTACGATTGCGGTTGCATGTGATATAGACGTTAGTGTGAACAAGGCTTGCAGTGTAACTACACCAAGCAACGCCACTCAAACAGTTGTCATGCAAGTTATCACTGAATTACGACCACTGAGTACATAAACTCTACAAATGTTTAAGATTTTGCTTAAAATGGATATAAATGTGTACAAAATGCATCAAGATTGAGCATAAGGAACTGTAGGAACTCGTCAAAATTTCTGTCGGTCAGCGTCAAAAATGTGCATTAAAAATTTGATTGAAATATATACTTTTAGGTGGCCTTGGTTGACGTAGTCGCACTATAGGTAACCTTTACGTAATTTTAATCTGTTCAGGGTATAGAGGTTTTGCACCATCACGTGACGGCAGCCAGGACAGGAGGTAACCGGAACAATAGATTCTGGACTAATCTGGTTTATATGAGAAAGAGTTCAGTTCCCCAGGGGGAAAAGACTCTATTGTTGTGCCTCCTGTCATGGCTGCCATCATGTGACGGTGCAAAGCCTTTATACATTCATTCTAAAGGGTGACGCTGCGATGTTTTATGCAACTTGTCTCGCGATGACCTATTGCAGAGTTGTTACTGGCACAAGTCTGCAAAACGTTGCCGCAATCGTTTTCTTGCAATGATTTTTAGCGACGCAGGGTATGTTAGACTCTGCAATGGTTCATGCAACTTGCTTTGCAACGTCATTACGAGACGAGATGTAGAAAAAACTGCACCGTGTAACAGCGCTTTATATTAGATATAAATTATAACTTCGCGTCGAGTTAAACATTTTGTAGGCTGTAAATATTTGATCATGTATAGATGTTACCTCATTGTTACTTAATTATTTTCGATTCGCGATTTAGTCCCGCAAAAATTATATTAGTAAAAATCAAGAGAAAATGATGTAGCAATAAGGTAGCGTGTGATTAGAGTTGTATGGGTGCTTGACCTGTTCTGACTATGCCAACCTCGACAGTTTATGCAAGATCCTCTTTCTTTTCTTTTCTTTTCTTGTCCTTTCTTTTCTTTTCTTTTCTTTTCTTTTCAATTCTTTTCTTTTCTTTTCAATTCTTTCTTTTCTTTTTTGCTCTTTTCTTCTTTTTCTCTCTTTTCTCTTTACTTTTCTTTTCTGCTCTTTTCTTTTTTCTTTTTTTCTTTTTGATTTTCTTTTTCTGTTACTTGAGTTATCACCCAATGCTTTGCTCCAAAGTTACTTGGGGAGTTAAGTATTGCGTGACGACCCAAAGAACGGCTGCGAAGAAGGCTAAACTTCCTTTACTCAGGTTTTATAGTGCACGTGTTTTGATGAACAGCACCCGCCACGGTTTGAGCCAGTAGGCCTTCACTTACTCAGAACGTCTTTTCTCGTTGGTTTATTTCGTTGCAACAAAAGAATCTATTGTTATTATTGCCAGTTTTTTATTTCTTTTGTTTAGAATCTAGAGTAGTAAACCAATTGGATGACATAACGCGTGCTCCCTCTCTTCCACATCAATGTTAGTTGTTCATGGCTCGCCATTGCACTTTGGCAATCACAAATCAACATCATATATTGAAATGGGAGGAGGGGAAGAAAAGGTATCTACTGAGAGATCGTTTGGCCTGTACTAAAAAGATATAATAGTGTCCAGGTATTTTGCATCTCATTGTAGCCTCATTATTACTTGATTACAAGTAATCATGACGTCATCACGGCAGCCATCTTGGATGAACTTCAACAAAAGATTTTTTCATTTCTCGTTGATCTTTAATTCATCCAAGTCAACATGGCTACCCTTTCTTTATCTTTCTATTTCAATGGAAAGTATTGAAATCCAGCAATAGTGCTGAGGAATTAATCAGTTATATATTGTTTATTCATAATGCACCCATCAAAATTTATAATAAATTACATAGCGGTCGCTCTTTAATACAAAGAAATAAGTTGAATTTATGGACAGGAGTATATCACACGGGAATGTTCCTTGCTTTCGTTCTGGTCATACCTCACGATGTGCTCATCTATATATTACAGTCACTTTGGATATCAATCTCGCCTTGTTCCGAAGAAAGATACAACCAATAAGTCCTTCCTATGTTCAATTCCTATTTTATTGGGAAATCAGCTGTACAGTACAACCATGCTAACTGTCTCAAAAAAGGTTCTCCCGTCTGCTGTGTTGTGTTAACTCACCTTTAATATAACGTGGTGGCACTAGTCATTGTTGAGAGTGAGATAACCACAGCTAATTCTTTTGATGAGACCAATGATTGAAGAGAAACATCTGCTACCTGTCTGATATACTCCTAATAATGAATTCTACCTGCACCAACCACCCAGAGAAATGAAATAAAGTAACTTGTGTAGGATTGAAATGCTCGGGGGCTCGATTTTTTCCGAGCATTTCAATCCTACACAAGTTACTTTATACCATGTTCATCATTTCTAATATACACACTTTATATTCACAAAATAGTATAGTGATTTATCCATGGCATTTTGAGCCATTTAACTTTAAATAAGGCAACGTCTTGCGTTCTGCAAAATGTTTTTCACTACAAAAAAAAACATCACAATTTCATTATATATATCTTACAATTTTTTCAAAAGTGGAATAAACATATTCAATTCTCACTGATGTGAAGCTGTTTTCAGTAATTGTGCCATAATTATTCCATTTGTATAGGATAAAATCATTGTGTTGTTATTTGTTATTTTGCTTTTGTTTTTGTTTTTTTGTTTGTTTCTTTGTTTGTCTGTCTGTCTGTCTGTCTGTCTGTTTGTTTGTTTGTTTGTTTGTTGTTTGGATGGTTGGTTGGTTGTCTGAACATCAAGCCAAGGGAAAAGGAATTCAAAGTATTCACTAGTCTATATAGAAACATTGATCTGCTTTGGTCGAGAAGTAACTTTAAAGATGGACTCCGCATGAAACTGATAAAAATCATCACGTGACTATAGGTATTTAGAGTATACAATAGTTTCTATAGAAACAATGTGCGTGATTTGGCATGGTCGTAAGAAAAAAAACTTGTTTACCCTGTTATATTCTCCTTGTTACGGCATAAAAGTTGGTACAGGTGCAACGTGCTTAAGAACACCAAGCTAGTTGGCCGGACTACTCTCAACTCTGCTACCAGAAGAGTTCAGTTTATTTTGCGGGTTTTCGCCAGGCAAGTCCAAGACATGGAGTTCCTATGTTTTCTCACCATTCTGTCAATGATTATTTGTTCAAAAGGTATGACTTTATGCAGACTACCCATCTTAGATTAACTGGACTCAGTGTCTTGATCAACCTCCGTGATTAGGTCTGAGGTGGTTTTAGTGGACAAAAATGTTAATTCAAATGATATGTAGCATATGTTCTTTATCAGCAAATTTTGTAAAATCCGTGGATTGAAATGTAGGTATTTAGCCGAAAGCAAATAATTCTTTACATTATTAGTTAGACCGCAAGAAATTATTGCAAAGGTTTGAAGTAGTTCCTTGTTACTTAATACTCTTGTTGAATCACTATAAGTTTAAGATGAATGTACGAGAAAATGCTAAATAACGACTATTCATACGAACGGCTTTTAGAATCAAATTATTTCCAACAATCAAAACAATTTTCAATAACAAACTTTTTTTATCCAAGACGTGTTTAATCTGAAAAACAATGGTTTTGGTCAGCTCTGAACTTTCAAAACTCGACAAACTCCCAATTGTGTTAACCTACACGAGTCATATTTTGTTACATCAGTCATTCACACCCCATCTCGAGCTCTAGTTTCCAGTATTTCCTCAGAAACTCGGCGATGTCGACACTAACAATATAATAAGATTTATTTTATCGAGTCCGCTATAGCTTCAGAGGATACTTGAAACTCATGACTTGTCTAAAGTGCGAACAGTGTGCATTCTACTCCTTCCCTCCCTACACCAAGCTACAAAAACGAGAGACAAGTCGAAACAAGGATGTGAAAATTGCGCGCACGTTAAGGAAATTGGTAGAACCGCAAAGTCTTGCTTAAACTAAAAGCTGATTTTTATAAAAAATGCATGAGCCATCCTGTTCCTAGGGTGCATGGATTGAAAACATTTTCCTTTTGTTTATAAGATCTGCAGAACGGAAACTCCATGACACCTGTGAAGCATAGAAATTTACTCGGCACCCTGGCTCAGTAGAACTGATTTCAAAGCTTCTGAGTTTGATTTTCAATGTCATGAATATTATATATACGCTCACATAGATAAAACATAACAAAATAACAAATATTTCAAACTCGTTGAAACATGGACTTATTTTTAATATCTTTCCGAGTGACAATGCCACTCACAAAATTAAAGCTGTTGAAACTAAATAAAAGCTGTGGCCTTAAGCATTAATTTTGAACCGACACAAAAATTAATATCACATTTAAGATCCTTGCTGTGGCTAATACAATTGCTATGAAAACATTTACCACTATATACAATTTAATATAAATATATACAATATATTGATATACAATATATTGATATACAATATAAATATGTTTCATAGATTCTTATGTCGTTTTCACCCCTCCCTACACAGGTGAAGGTGGTTGTAAAGACCTTAGATATCTACCCTGTATCCAAAACAAAACTTTGACTGGTCACGTGATTAAGTCCTTCAGAGTCCTAGTTCCCGGATTAAAAGCGTGTCAGCACAAATGTTTCATTGAACCTCATTGCGTGTCATACAACATGGGACCAGTAGAAGGACATGTCAGGACGTGTGACACGGTACAATTTGCCCCATCCCCTCTCTCAGTGGAAGGACATGTCACGACGTACGTAACATGGTACATACCCTGCCAAACTCGTGTCCAAGGAGGGCTACGAATATTGTCCTATCAAGGTAATGAATACTTAAAAGAAAAAAGGAATAATGAAAATCGATGGCAGGATGAAAAAGCAAATCACGTGATCTCGCTCCTCTTGTCCTCAGTATTATTCTGGGATGTAACACATGTAACACATATAATTATGTTCAACAGAATCCATGTTTATCCAAGCCATGCTCTGCCAATAACTTTTGCTTTCCAGACTTTGCTTGGGACACCTTCAGTTGTCGAGGTAAACAACTGTTTGAAATCAGTATTTCAAATGCATGAGTTTTTAAATAATCTTTCCCTCCTTGGCAAAAACCATGGAAAGATCCAGTAAATTGCTGTTTACATAGATTATTCTTTTCCTTCTTCTTCGTCTTCTTCTTCTTCTTCTTCTTCTTCTTCTTCTTCTTCTTCTTCTTCTTCTTCTTCTTCTTCTTCTTCTTCTTCTTCTTCTTCTTCTTCTATTCTATTACTTTGATTTTTGTTTTTAGCCGTTGCTATGATTGTACCCAAACGTTTCAAAGTCACAGTTGGTCGATCAGTCGATAAATACAAATAATTGTGTGCGTTTATTAAGAAAGGAGGCAGCATGGCCGAGTGGTCAGAGCGTTGGTCTCGCAAGGCTGGCGGTCCCAGGTTCGATTCCCGCTCTGGCCACTAGCCGATTTATTCCGATTTCGATTAGTTCAAATTCAGTTTCTCGACGTCCATGTTTATATAACTAACTGGTTTGCCTCCTTGCCAGTTGGGATTCTTAATCCATTTATGCTTGATTATACTTCATTTCATTTCAACCGCATTTGATTATATACATATAGTTATTTGCGGTATATAAGTCTTAATTTTTTTATTTATTTTTAATATTTTTTTAATTTTTTTCATGTTTTCTACGTAGATGGAGATTGGTCCCAGTGGGGTGCCTGGTCATGCGTCTGTCCAAGAGCAACTCGTACACGTAGTTGTGTCAACCCATTTTTGAATGCTGCAGCCTCGGATTGTCCTGGACCAGCTAAAGAAGAAAACGAGTCATCATGTTCACCTGTGGTGGATATATCAAGTAAGTATCACGATAAATCTTCACTTTTTTGTGATTTCTACTGATTAAGATTTCCAGAAAAACTCTTTTAATGATCGATAATATTTAGGCTGTTCGCTACCATTGGGCATGGAAGATGGTCGCATTAGAGACAATCAAATAGCAGCTTCAACTACTCGCAACGATCATTGCAAACCTTTCTTTGCTCGATTACATCGCCAGAGAACCAACAACTTCGATAGCTCATGGTGTGCTAATGGATCCAAGGAAGAGCAAACAATTGGAGAGTTTGTGCAAATAAACCTTTTATCCATTAAAACTGTGACCAAAGTAGCCACACAAGGTCGAGATATCGTTTGTTGCAACCAGTGGGTGACCATGTATACCCTGTCCTACAGCAACGACGCTATCAACTGGACAGACTACGTTGGGAATGACAACTGTACCAAGGTAAGTTGGTGTGAGAGTAAAGTAGGTTTGCCGTGTTTAGCGTACAATTCATAAGCAATAACCATTTATCCATTATCCATCTATACTGCTTTCAGTTGTGCTTTTTTTTTTAGGATTTTGAATTTATTCTGTGCATGATCGTGATCGATTGATTGATCGATCATGATCAATCAATCAATCAATCAATCAATCAATCAATCAATCAATCAATCGATCAATCATTTATTTACTCTTTCTTCAGCGTTTCACTGCTAACGCCGATAAAACTACAGTTGTGACAAACGTGCTGCCTGTCCCCATCAAAGCACAATACATCAGAGTCGTTGTGTATGCATGGAAAGGACATAATACCATGAGACTCGAGTTGTATGGCTGTTAGACGATTGGAATCAGAGTAGTTGTGTATTCATTCAATAACATCATTGCTGCTATGCGTCTCGAGTTGTATGGATGTTAGACTGTTTGTTTGTTTGTTTGTTTGTTTGTTTGTTTGTTTGTTTGTTTGTTTGTTTGTTTGTTTGTTTGTTTGTTTGTTTGTTTGTTTGTTTGTTTGTTTGTTTGTTTGTTTGTTTGTTTGTTTGTTTGTTTGTTTGTTTGTTTGTTTGTTTGTTTGTTTGTTTGTTTGTTTGTTTGTTAACATCACCACACTATTGGATCTACCAAGATCAAAATAAAACAACATTGCCGGTACTTAGCTCAGTTAGAACAACTCACAAAGAAACTGGATATAAAAATCGATTTTATTTTTTTAATTTCTCGGGCCTTAAACAGCAATTCCAGTCAGTATGCAAACTGATCAATTATTTGAACGGTTTTTTTAGTATTATATGTTTCCTGGCACTGTCCAGACCGCCCAATAACAATCAATTACATCCTCCAACTTCCTCCAACAGCTTCCTTAAATGAAAACGTTTTCTGTTTTACTATATGTTTAATGTTTAATGATACTTTATACCATGCACTAAAATACATACAAAATGGTAAAGGATAGCAGTAGGGGGAAACTTAATTCCCATATAAAAACTGCCCTCAAAAAATAATATAAATATGATATAAATAAAGTAAAAATATACACGAATTATACTGTATATAGCATGAAATATCATAAATATATAGCTAAATACACGTGCTCACACGAGCACTCCTATCATAAAAATAAGATAAAATATGTCTCAATATATACTGCTAAATTGTTATATAAGTAATAAGAATATATCTGTAAGTAGTAAACAAATTAAGCATCTAGTTGTAAAGAAAAACAAGCCAGGAGCTTTCACTACGTCATGAGGAATATATTTCCAATCATATGAGTATCTATTGAGAAATAAATTAGAAATAGAAAAATCTTATAGCTCTAGAGATTATATTGAATTACTTCGATACTGTAAGTGCCTTTTCCCAAGTATTTCGGGATTTTGATATTACAGTCTTGTATCAAGAGAAGTATCCTCGAAGACGGTCTCTTGACTGCCATTCTGAAATCCGTTCTGCGTGAAAATTAATGAAAAAGAATTCAAAATCAAGTTAAATATATTTATAAGCATATAGACCTTTTCAGCTTCGTATGCAAATTGCCCATTTCAGACCACGTGACATTCCCTTGATAATTGTTCTTTTATGATGAACATGATAAAATATTAACACATGAAAGAATTAAATCCCAAGAGTAACATCACGTGGTCTGAAATGGGAAAACAAACAACGAAGCTGAAAAGGTCTATTGCACTTGTTAAATAGAGCAAAGAAGTGTGCACATCAAATAGAGATTACTTGACTTGAAAGTGATCTTCCAAGTGATTCTGCCTACCGTGTGAAGCCCAGCAGTGTTTCCCGCAACATTGTCTTCAACGTTTTGTGGTACTTTTAAGGCCCGTTTACATGAGAGGGGGGCCCCTATGTAGTAGGGATAACTCTTTTGTTTTGTGTCCCCCAGGGAAAAGAAAACAAAAGAGTTATCCCTACTACATAGGGGCCACCCTCTCTCGTGTAAACGGGCCCTTAGTAACGAAATGGCAGATTTGTGTTTGTTTTTGTTGGGAATTTAAAATTTGAATATGAAAGGTTCTTGAATAGGATTCTGGTTGGGGCTTTAATGAAACTATATTCTTCCACGCAGACGCAGTTAGGGTCGTCACGCCATGCTTCATTAAGGGTTGCGTGACGGCTCAGTCACTACAGCTGTGTATAGGAGATCAATACAGCCACTCACCTGAATATAAGGTTTGTTGTACGTGGGGTGCAAGTAAGGTAACTTGGTTTGTTTGGGGGCCATATACGGATTCTCTCTGACACACGACGTGTGTTGTGTTCTCAGTGTTTGACTTACTGTAATGATAGAGGATAGAAAACTATAAAAGACTAAGGATTCAACAAAACTAGTAATCGCGCGCGGCAATGTCGCACCCACAACTGATATAATGCCTCATCCACCTGATTGTTACGCGTAGTGTAGAGCAGTATAAATCAGTTTTAATTCACTGTCATCTAGGAATGAATTCCTCGAAGACAAGCAAACAAAAAGAGAAATGTTAGTCTTCGCATCTTTTGGTAAATGTAAATTAAATCCATTACAACCCGGCATGTCAGACCACGAAGCACGGCCCAAGGTCGAAACAGTGTGTTGGTTTTAATGGAGAAAGGAAAACTTCGTGGCAAGGGAGAGATCAATTTACTAAACACACATATGTTCCAGCGCCCGAGCGGGGACTCAAACCCGTACCACAGCGATGCAAGAGACGAGGGGAGAACCACCACTTCACCCTTGCCACCCCAATCCATTATGTTATAGAGAGTGCCCTACAACTGGGGGAGATTTAGACATCAATAATAGTAATAATCCGAATAGTTTTCTATGTTACTGACGCACCTATAGGCTTTGTTCCCCAGCCGTCAGGGTTTCGTGCGCCCGCGATACTCATCCCCGTGACGGCTGGGCGCGTGGGCTGAAAGTCTTGTATGTGACGTAATGTATTATCTGTCAAATCAAGGGCAAGAGGTCAAAGTAGTTGGCTGTGGTTAGTCTAATGAATTTGCGAACTTATGTGGACTTCTTTATCTGTTAAACAGCATTCAGCAAATGAGAGAAAATCAAGTTCAGGTAAGTACTTTGTGTATGGAACACCAATTGTATCAATAGATGATACATTTATAGATATACAATCAATTTGATACACTTGGTATTGTGACGCGTGGATTAGGTCTGTTGCTGATTGGTTTAGCCAAACAAAGCCTAGTCCACGCGCTCAGCTGTCACGTGGTAGAGTATCGCGGGCGCAAGAAACCCCCGACGGCTGGGGAACGGAGCCTAACGCACCTATAGCTGGCCGTTTCTTTGTTCTTATTGAGTGTAGTTTCTTCTTAACTTGTGGAGTAGAAAACGTATACAATATTGGATTAATTGAAGAGTTCACGGGCAGGACAAAGACAGCTATCCAAGCATATACTTGTCCAGAGGGATCCTTGAAGATTCCCGCCAATGAAAGAACACCAATAACTATGACAGGCATCCAGCAACAAAAGTCTGTCAAAACAACAAAGACTACTCGTTTTCCCAGCGCAGATGACGCCCTTGTCGAGCGGACTGATTTTTGAGATTGCTGGACTTTGATAAATATTGTCAAGTAAGCAACAAAGATAAAGAAGATAGCTGCACCATTGAAGACGATGAATACCCCTACAGAGTACTCCCATCCTGGAGGTTGGTCTGAGGACAGTTGCAGGGGCAGACAGACAGTCGATCGTCCATAGAAAGTAAATCCTGATGTTTTATCACTGAAGTAACTCGGTAAAAATAAAGGCAAGAATGATATGATACACCCAGTAATCCAAACAAATAAACAAAGTATACGGACAGCTTTGAGATTCAAACGCTTTGCTCTGAAATCAAAGACAATTGTATTCAAACGATCTGTTGTCATAGCTACTAGTATCATAACAGAGACTTCACTTGACAATGTTGAAATTCCCCCTGCAATTTGACACGTGATTCCTGACCGCCAATCAACGTCGTGCTTGAAATACACATCCTTCCAAATGGTATCCTTGACAGCAATGATTAATAAGTAAATTCCCATTAAAAAGTCCGCAAAAGCCAAATTTGTTAACAAAAACGATTGCACATTAGCCTGCCCGCTCCGTGATCCAGCTTTTCTGCTTAGGATTCTCCACCATATCATCACAGACAGGTTTCCAACTGAAGCAAAAATTGCTTGTACCCAAATACCAAGGCGAATAACAATGTTTTTAAGCATGTCCTCGCAGCTTGAAAAGCTGTTCCCTCGGGAGTCGCAAGTAAGGCCAGGGATGGACTCCTTAGCGTAGCAGCATAAGATAAAGCTGTCCAACTTCCTGTTGATGTAAGGTAGGAAATATGTTATTTTATGGAAGGAACGCTACTGGATATATAGGATCAAGAACAAGGCACAAAGAGGGGACAAAAATGGTACAAGTGACAGAAAGGTGTGAAATAAGACAGTAATGGTGGAAGAAAATTAAGGCGCTGTTACATGGTGCAATTTTTTTTTGCATCTCGTCTCGCAATAGCGGCGCAAAAAGTGTTGCACGTACGGACCAGTGCAGCGTGTAACACCCTGCGTCGCTCAAAATCATTGCAAGAAAACGATTGCAGTAACATTTTTCGGCGTTGCGATGGTTCGTGTAACCTACGAAGTGCAACTTGTTTTACAGCGCCATTGCGAGACAAATTGCAGTAAACATTACACCGTGTAACATCACCTTTAGAAGGGAGAAAAGTTGGCACTGCTTCTCGTCATAAGCAGTAACATAACAGTCCTTGGGAAAAGAGAAACAAAGTTGATCAAGAGATAGGGAGGGAAATACATGGGACCCTATTTCTTCATGGTACAGCAGGAGATTTTCTTTCTCTCTAACTGTAAATAGATAATAACAGCAATAATAACAGTCTTACAAGTGTTTTAAGTTTTTCAGGTCTTCAAATACGTCCTGTGGTATCGTTGACTCTTTGATTGTGTTGTTCTCGAGTGTTCTAGAGATGATATTTGAAAATCAAATTATTGATCAACCTTTAATCATAATTTTATTTGTTCACTATTCGACCATTGTCGCACACTTCAGGGTCTAAATGGCCTGAAATATCTACAGAGATCTCAAGTATATTAAGGCTTGGGTTTTGATCGATTTGTATGAATTTTAGGTTTTATGAATCTCACGACTTATCCAATGTGGAAATCTCCATATTTTGGTCATTTTCATTTAGTATCCATTGACTGAAATTTTTTCCATGAGTGTTGACTTTTGTTGGAGTGTCACGTGACTTTCTGGACCATGTTTTTCAGTGAAAAATTTCAATTAGAAATGGGGTACACAACAAACATTTCAATATTTATGAATTGCATGTTTTCTTGTTTCTTTCGGCAAGGTCTTTCCAAATCAGCCTTTTCCATTTGGAAAAGTAGCTCACATAAAGAGTTATTTAAGAAAATAGGTCACGTGACCAAATTTGCATATATGTTTTTCTCAAATATCTCATTTCTCAACATCGATAGACCACGTGCAAAGGCTAATTCATATATGTGCACTTAATAGCTTTAGAACGATGTAGATTTCAGCATCATTTAATGAGGCTTTGTACTCCCCATTTTCAAAAAACCGTTTCTGCTGCCTTAAAGTCACGTGACCAAGAAAATGCAAAATACTTGGTCTCAATCTGTCACATTTTTTTATCTACAGCTCCCATAAAAATATTGATGCAATATCTCTAAAAGCAAGAGAATTATTTAAGAAACAAAATTCTGGCTAATTGGCAGAAAACCCAAGCCTTAATATACTTGAGATAACATAGGTAACAAAAAATCCTTTGCACGCCTTTCGAATTCATTACTTTTTTTGGTGCGCTCTTGTGCATTATAAAAATATCTAATTATAACTAATCAATCACTTACAGCTTTTCCAGCCTTTCAAGCCCTCTGAATGTCGATTTATCAAATGTTTGTATTCTGTTGCTATTGAGCTTTCTGAAAAATCAATTGTAGAAAACAAAATTGAATCAGCCCAATTGACAATGATTGCTAAGTTTTCACTGCGTCATACCCATATATGGTTCCTTTCCTTTCTAATACTTAGGCATTAATTACTTCGACACATCCCAGTATTTAGAGTGTGTAATCTTCCTATTTTAGCCGTCGACTACCCTGTTTAAGACCACTTCCTTTCAAAAATCGGTGGTTTAGTTTAGTCTGCGTCACTTCCGGACTTAACCAGATGTGACGCAAGTTAGTTTAGTTGTACTCACAAAACTTTGAGTTTTTGTTGATGACGAAACACACCAGATGGGAACGTCTCGATTGCATTTTCATCAAGATACCTACGAAGAGGACAGAAAGGCTTTGAGATTCTATCAAAACCCATGCACACTAGATGCGCGACTTAATACCCGACACACGAAGATTAAAGCAGACCAGGTGCCAAGGCCCTAGTGATCAGATATATACCATATACCATAGTTGTACTTACAAATATGTCAAGTTTGTATTGTTTTGAAAAGCATCGACATGAATTTCTTTGACCTTGTTTCTTCGAAGGCTTCTATAATATCACGAAAATGGGAACAAAACAGGAAAAGAAATCATAAAGGCTGCTCACAATAGTGATATAACACAAGCGCAAATAACAACGCAGATTTAGATATTAATTGGTATATTACGCGCGCTCTGATTGGTCGAGAACCATGTTTCATTACAGTACACACGCATAGATGACGTCATAAAATCTTACACGCGCTCTGATTGGTTGAAATGCTTCGATGGATCTATTAGAGTACAGACGCACGGAAAAATGGAAGCTATTTGTTAATATCAGCACTAAGGTGTGAAAAAAAGACAAGAACTACCGATGAGTAGTACACTGCTGAGTCTCGTATGTTGCGTGCGCTTATTCTTGCGTTGCTAGTGTGGACTAGGCTTAAAGTTTAAGTACCTTCGGTCGATCAAATACAATCCGATCAATATTAACATCGTGCACGAGGAATTCGTTTCTTTCTCTTCCCTCCCCTTCCATATATATGTTCTGCTCCGAACTATATTTGTTCTTTCAAGCATAATGTGAAATCAGTATTCTTCGTCAATCTGGGTAAACTTCAGTACGAAACTTCTTCTGTTCTGTCAAGCACAACGTGAACAATATTTTTGGCTATAATTTAGGTAAACTTACAAAACTTCCAAGCTCTTTAGTCTTGAAAAGCTATTACCACCAATGGATGTGATCAAGTTTTCTCCGATATCTCTGAAATTGAAAAAGACAATGTTGCAATGGTACGTTCTATCTTACTAAGCTTCAGCCCTGTATTACATGAAACGAGCTAGCGTGGACTGCGCCATTTTTTAATCTAGACAACCAACTGCGCGTGCGTGCTAAACAAAGCCGATGCCCTTTTCGACTCACTAAACCGGGCTAGACCTTGATGTCGAAAGAATTATGTGGAAAATTTTCAGTCGGCTTACCAGGTTGACGCGTTTCCCATGTAATCTCAACAAATTTTATGTGTTTATGTGCAAGTTAAGATCCTGACAAACCAAGCCAGCCCGCTTAATTGGGCCAGCGCGCTTCACATAATCAGCGGCCCTTAATGGTAAAATACCTCTAACCACACCCATACCCACAGCTAACAAGCTCGTCTAGCCTTCACATTACATGACCTTCTGTTAACTTACAAGCTGTTTAGTTCTGGCAGACCAACCCAAGTATCATCTTCAATAGTCTTGATAAAATTCCTGTTGAGTCTCCTAAAAATCGAAAGAGTATAATCAGCATAAGTGACTATGAAAAATAATCTATGCTAGAGTTGCGGATGATACTATAAAATTAGAAATTCGATATGCCGTTTTGCATGATCATTCTGAGGACTGGTGCTCAGCTTATTGGTCACCTGTTCTACGCCAGTCTTTTTAATTTTGTCCATCATTGTCCGAAAAACAATGTAGAGGCCTTTTTAGCAAACTTAGTTTGCATTCGTTCGATTTACACAAGCAACTGTGAATTTGGATAGTTAAGATTTTTGAAGAAAATTGTACGTTGAAGTGAAAACTATCGGGATTATAAATATGGTAAGTATACCATGTTCATAGATGGTAGTATAAAGGTGGTTGAGTAAGCGTAGACACGAAATGATTTTGCGTGCTAAGCAAGCATATATACACACGAAAGGGTTTGCGTGCTCCCGGCAATAGCACAACCAGTACCTTGACAATTTTCCCCAGACCACGCTCCCAAATACTTAATTAACAGGGAGATTAAGGCTGATTTAAAATCAGGAAAAAAGTCACAAGCTTTCACCAGATGCACTTACACCGCTTTTAATGACGGCAAATCCATAAATGATTTCTTCTCCATTTTCAGAATTTTATTAAAACTCAATTCACTGTAATAAAACAAACAGGAGTTAATATTTTAATGGTATTTTAATTGTGCACCTTGTTTTGAAACCTATATAATTGTTTTGTTTTTATTTGTCTAAATCTGTATATTTTTCTCTTTTCTTAATCTGAGTTTACTTCAGATTCCCGAATGCTTTGTATTGTGACTTATATGTGTCTTCATTTGGTCTTCATATGCCATATTTGCTAATTGTTCTTCTAACTTATTTCCAATCTCCAAAGAGGAATTAGACTCACATGAATAACAGACCAGGAAGATTGTAGAAGTTCTCACTTTCGAGTTGGAATATTTGGCTCCCAGAAAACAAGCTGTAGAACAATCACATAAAGGAAAAAAATCACTGAATGCAGCCCCGCATGGAATTCTACCGGATCAACCTTTCCCCCGGTACAAGATTCTAAATTTCCATAAATGAAACAGTGGTAGTATGTACTGTCAAGGGTATCAGTCACTTGACTACCAGCCGCGTGTAAAGTTCGGCTTGTAATCGGTTTATTACAGGCAGCGTTTCCTATTGAATTTTATCCCGAACCTCGATATCTCGAACAACACTTCATTCATATTTTATTTGGAAGTTCGAGATAGCGGGGTCCTAGTATGTGTTATCAGTGTTTACATTGCCCTAGATGTTTTCGGCAAACGATCGGGAACAGCTCGGAGGTTTGTCGAAGATAGCACGATTCCTTGTTCACGCCCTGGCATCCTTTGGCAGACACAGTCAGCTGGACAATCTGTTGTATAGGAAGAAGGAATTAGCAAAACAAGAATGCAAAGAAAATTAAAGACAGAACCTAGAAATCCGCCAAAATAGCAAAAATTGCTATGCGTACTGTTATATGTTTGCGCGCAATAGGTAAATTATATTCCGCAGACAACCTCTACAATTGTATGTTCTTAGCAAACGTACGGAGAACATCACGGTAGAAGCAGTCTAAAGTGTGTATTTGGCTGAATAAACAGTACGTATGTAATATTAGGGCCATTTATACGAACAAAAATTAAGGCGTGTCTAATGCTAGACGCGACTTAGATAGAGTAGATGTACTGTGATATAAACACGATGGAAAATGTAGAGCAAGAGAAAAGCAAGTTTAGTAACACGAGGCGTAGCCGAGTATTTCTCTTGCTTTTCGAGTGCAAGCCATGTTTCTGTCCTCTGATATAAACATGGTAGCCAACCAATCAGCGCGCGCGTTATATTTCAAATATTTTATAAAGTTCTATAAACTTTACCTTGAATACAATCCGAATTTTCTTGTTTATCTAAGCAGAGAACACAAATAAGAATTTCAATAGCGGTAAGACGAAAATAACGTTATATTCAGTTATATATATTTAAAAACTGTTTGGGGTTTTAACGGATGGTTCTCGATTAGGATACTAAAGTCTCTAGCTGTCTCTCCTTGATGCTTAATCAACTGGACGACAAGCCAGTACTCGTTCAGTCTCATACAAACACAAGCCAAATAAACCTCAATTACATTTGAGTGATCATGTACCCTCAGTGTTCGTTTATTGAAGGTGTGCGCAAGGTTATTAGTCGGGCGGCTAGCCCGACTTTAGTTCTACCTTTTGGTCTTCTGTCACGTCGCGTTTAGTCCTCCCATGATGCTTTACGAACTCGACAACAGGGACCCCATTCATGTCTTACGATAGCCACATGTCGATCGAACTTCGAGAAGGGAGCGAAGGGAAGATATATGTTTACAAGACTTTTATAGAAGATGTCGAAGAAATTACTTGCTATAAAGACGCTCAAATCACATACACACTAAAAGATGTCTATGAGCGTACATTTCGACCCGGGTTGTTTCAAGGACTGTCTAACATATCGAACTTGTCCGCTATAAATATGGAAAACAAGCTAAAACGAGTTCTCACTAGTTCACACCAGATCGATGATGATCATAGCAAAAATATTACAAATGACAATACAAATGACAGTGACAAAAATGAAAGTCACAAAATGCTAAGTGATATTTTTTCGAGAGGGCAATGTTCTGTTACGGGTCATTTTGCGTGTTACTGTTCGAATCGAAGCTCGTCTACGGGCCCAATCAATTCAAGCCAAGATAATAAGTATAAAGTGAGGTCGCACTGAGAATCTCTGCAATATATTTGGTTATCCTATGAAAGAAAATTTTATACTTTGTATGTGATGGTATTGTATTTATCATTCGTTTCATCTAAAGCGTCAAATACAGTAGACAATGCGTTATCTTTGACCGTGATGCAACTAGCTTTTTAAAATCAGTTAGTTTTATAATCATTGCCGCCAACGCTAGCCGTTTGTGATTGTTTGAAAAATTGCTTTTACTCAAAGTGCTAAATATTTTAAACAGTCATAGTGTGTGTCCGACACTGATCCTGGAGAATTATGTTTTGTAGTTCAACATTGAAGGTCAACTAGCAATGTTCGTCACACAACGCACAAGAGATAGACAAGAAACATTTCATATATCAGAGAAAGCGGTGTACTTTCGTGAGTTTTAGGGGAACAGTTCTGCTAACGTGGATACACCAGCTGTTTTCTGCTCGCAGCACTTAACTTTCTATTAGAAATGAACCATAGCAGTTATCTCACGTCGCAAGTGTTTATCTTCGCGCTGCAAACACATACAATTTTACGCTCAAGTAGCCCGACTTCACGCTTCATTAGCGTCTAGTTTTATAAAGGGTCATATTTGAACTGACTCTATCAAAGTATAAGGTAAAAATTGGCATCAAATGTGGTCACTGAAAGAGCCCCCGATTTGTTTAGTTTTCTGTACCTTTAATTACTTGATATTGGGCCATGAATCCTGTGCGAACGATTGCAGCGTTGGATTTAAACACGATGAAGAGATTATTGGATGTTGATTGAATTACTGGTGGATATCTAAAGCGAAAGTAATACAACGACTATTATATATCAAAATTGTGATTCCTCAAGTGATAATATCAATCATCGAAATTATACTACTGATGCAGATGATTGACATTATCATCATCATCATCACCATCATCATCATCACCATCATCATCATATCTTCGTCGTATTCATTATCATCATTTCTCTGACTATCATTATCATTATATTATTATTTTCAGTATCATGTTCATCTTCATCATCGCTACTGGCTGGCGGGAGTGGACCGAAGGGGAATGGGAGCTAGACTAATAACGGCTGCGAAGGAGACTACATCATCACCCAAAATCAAAGACATAACTGTTTTCAAAAATCAATAAAATTTGATTTATCACCTTATTCCACAAAATCGACCAATACGTAAAGCAGCCAACGACGAGCCACCATCAAACACCTCGACAAAGTCGTTTTGACATTGTTGGCTCATTTCCAGTTCAAACTCTTTAAATTCCAGACGGATCACGTGACGCTCTTTGGCTTTGATTGTCCACGTGCAATAAGCATCGTTGCTATAGTAACTAGGGTAATATGGAGAGATGACGTGGCCTGCGCTGTTAGTTAGAATTTCGTTGCAAGCTAGAATTTTAAGAAATAAGGTTTAAGTTGAGGTACAATATCAACTATCAACCATCTAAAGTTAAGATAACGCTTCATACAATGACCATCTTTTTTTGCACTGTTTCTCTCTTCAACTGCTAAGATTTGCCCATTTATGTTAAATTCCGGCGATCATTTACTCAAATAAAGTTGGAAACGTTACTTTTCGCATGGACTGTGGAAGGTAGTTTTGTTTGGGGAGGGGAGGGGAGGAAATGAGAAGGGTGCTATTCAATTGCTGACACTACAAACATAAGACTAGAATAGGCGTATTCTGAAATAATTTCTAAGAAATGTGGGGGCTACAGCCCCCTGATCCAACCGTCTTCGTGGTCCATGTTTCTACCACCTCCCTATGACTCTAGCATACAGGCAACCAGCTTTCGATGCATTTGCTCTCATCAAACTGCTCTCTACAACAATCCTTTTCCAAACTCATGGAATTTCTCTAAGCCTGTCCGCAGTCTCATATCTTAAATATGTATCTGTCTGGCATAGCAGTCGTTAATTAAAGCAAGGTGATGGAGTTGGACTTAGAAGTTCTAGTAAAACGTCAAGTTCAGTATCGCAAATCCTTTACCTTTATTTGCAGCTACTGGTAAAGTGGGGCAGTATCCCTCAGTAGTTTGCAGAGCCCCAACTGACATTAGACCAGGAGCATTCGTTGCCTTGCCCTCGATGACAATCTAACGAAACACATTTATTTCAAAAATAAAACATACAGCCGTTTTTCATGATAGCCTTTTGCAAATTATCGATCCAAGAGACAAATATTTGATTTTAATTCCACAATGTTTCATCTGTAATTTCCTTCCAAGAGCAATAAGACGACACGTGTCTTTCACGTAACTGCTTCTGTAGCAGCGCGCGCAACATTTGCACTGTGTGTCCGCCCTGCAGCATTGCGCGCAACAATGTTCGCGATCTGTTGCATCGTATGTCTAATCTCACCTTGTATTTCATTACAGCAGATAAAGTCACGTGTCCCTCCCGCCATGCACTTGAATTGCTGGCGTCATCTGTCCAAATCGGTCTCCTAGGAAACTGACTGTCATCCAAGATTTGATACAGACTTAGTGCTCTAGCACCAGGACCAAATAACCGATATCTGAACTTTAGACATCTCCCTGGAGACTCCGATGACCGTCCGTATAGTGGGCTCACAATTGTTGCAATGGCGGGAGTTTTTGTAGTTTTCGTAGATACCAGACTTAGTGCATTCCCTAAAGTTCAAAAAGTTCAAAACTAGAGTTCCACATTTCTTACCATTTGATTGGCTGAGCAATCATCACGTGATTGCATTAAAAATGTGATGCATTAGGTTAGAGCACTTGTTTTTATATGTTTGGGATTCCTTTGTTACAAGTTCAATACACACTCAGATACATACCCATTCTTCCATTACATGATGTTGAATTATAACCAATCACAGAACTCTTCGGATTGGTTACCAAGGAGATATTTTTATAGAATTTAGCCCAGTCCACTTTATTTCCTCTTTCACGTCCACATTTGTACGACATGTCAAGAATCTCGTGTTCGGTTAAGACAACATCCCACACGTTTAACCCGTAGACCTTCACCAGTATGATGGCCTTAGACCCAAGACTGATCTTTATAACAGCATCTGAGGAACATCGAAAAAGACCATACAAAATTAATTAGAGCGTTGTGAAGGTACCTAGGGGTGTGAGGGGGTGTGCTGTTGATGGGATAAAGGAAAATGTAGCCCAGATGCTGGACCATGCTCCTGTACTGCGACACAGGAAGCCCAAATAAGATAAAGGAGCGGCGAAGGAGGATTCAGCATATGGACTAAGGAATGGGGGAGAGGCTTTTAGCTTTCCCAGAAAACCACTGCAACTACAACACAGAGATAACTTTACTTGGCTCAATTTTTCTTATGCATTACAGATAAAAGTTCAAATGAAGTCTCAGTGCGCCGATCACGAAAGCCAAGTAAAACGAAAATTACTATAAGAGTTAGCATTTTTCTAGGCAATATCATCTGATTTTCTAGGTTGGCTATTTTAGTAACATGCTCTGATTTGCCGAAGGAATCGTAATAGCTGACAATGCTTACACAGTCCAATTCTTATCAGGATTTTCCTGCCTGAGACTCCATTAGCAGGAAAACGGTCGTATAGCATTTCAAAGTCGTTCTGTGTAATTTTGGCATGTACTTACCCTGTAATTTTTTCATATCAAAGAGGTTTGTATTATAATCTGTAGCTACGCCATCAATGTAAGTCTGCCACACGCCAAAGTCGGACTTCCACGTAAAGCAAAAGTGTTTCCAACTGTTTGATGAATTCCTGGATAAAACAAAGAGAAAGACAGACATGGACGTGATAGATCAATAGCTCATTTTTCATGTTTAATGTAAAACTGTATATTATTGCGTTTATCTTAAGTAATGTTGAGTACAGTAACTATATGCCAAACGTTATCGTGGAAGAAGCTCTTGCGTAAACGTAAGTCGCGCAGACGCAAGAGACCACGATAGCTGGCGACACAGCCCAGTAGTTTAATTTATAACATGCACTCAAGAAGGAGAACATTTCCGTAGTACGTGACCTTGCGCTACGCTGCTTCTGCGATTACAACAATTTGGTATGATATCGGTGCATCGACTGATCGTGATCGCGTCCTTTGCGTATTCTCTCGTGTACAATACATATATTATACACCCAGGAATTAAAATCGGGAACTCTGGCAGATATCCCGACGGAAATTATGAAACCTACGTACGTTCTTGTCAAGGTAATCAAAGTACTCCAAGGCCATACAGAATTTCTTATGGTTAAAGTTAAGTCCAGTGGTGATGTGTTATTCACTGATATCCAGAAACACAACGACATTGATTTCAAGTGTCCTTTGGGTTGTACTTCAAAAGAAACATCCAAGCCGTTGAGGAGGAACCAAACGTCGTACGCATGTGTAGTATTTTCTTCTTTGGCAGTCACTAAAGGATATAAATAGTAAAAAGACGTTTACGATTTGCAGTGCTTTTGCCATGGCCACATACTTGCGCAGCAGTTACGCACACAACAGAAGAAGGCTCCAAATTAAATGTGGCCTTTTAGGAGATCGACCAGACCACACTTGTATAAAGCGTGTTTTTTACGTCCCGTGCATTGTTTTAATGAGGAGCAAAGAGGGTCTGCGGTTCAACGTCTTTTTAAATCAAAGAAAGGTGAAAGTAAAGGGGTAAACGAAAACGTGAAGGTATAACATCTAACTATTAGATGTAATCATAAATGGCTGATCTTCTGTTCAGAAATCAATATATTGAATAGGTCGGAAATTAATGCGTTTTTGCTACCGAGCGAAAGATTCAGAGCTTTTCCAAAAAGCGTTGACATTGGTTAATCTAAAATGGGTGATCTAACGTGACTGGTTTGGCTAAAAGAGATGAATCTTTACCTTGTGGGTGTTGCCCAGAATCCTCGATCGACTTTGAAATGTCATTGAATTCGTTTTCGTCAAGAATTTTCCACTGCAATGGACTTGAGTTTGAGCTGTTCCTCCATCCTTCCCACTCTTTAGCAATGTCTAGCTTTAGAAACTCTTTGATAAAAAACAACAACAACAAATCAACAACACATTGATATGCAGTCGAAACTTGACAACGGACACGTCCGCAGGCAGCCCTTCATGGGATTCCTTTGTTATATAGCCTGACCGAGAAGGAAGGTTTCTGGTACTTTATTTCTGTTTGTTATTAATGTGTTTTTATTTTATTAAAATGTATTCACTCTAATCATGAAATCATCATCATCATCATTTTGTAACATAATCCATGGATGAGAAGTTATTTATTTAAAGTTGAACAGTTCACATGAGAATCCAATGCCTGATAGCTTCAACTAGTGTTCTAAGAGCTACAACGCCATGCAAAATAAAACATGCCACCATGATTTCCCAAGGCTTTTCCCCCTCCCCCCATCTCAGTGTTTGTGTTTGGGCTCGGAACTTTAACGCTTAGCCTCAGAGAGTTGCCACCATTACAGGCAAACATTGGAGTAGGGGAGGGAACATGGATAACATCTTTATCGCAGATAATTGTCGAACAGTAATTGTACTTACTGTGATTGTACAACGTGCAAAACTTGGTTTCAGTAACAATTATTGCAGGGAACTGATACACGTAGTAATTCCCACAGTTTCTTATCTTGACAACTCTTGAAGGCTTGCAACAACCCTGCTGACTCGAACTTAAACATAACTGCCTTTCCACTTGTCCTTGCCCAACAGAAGGCATAGAGCCATTAACCCATCCTTTGTATAACGCTGAACAGGCCTCAGGTACAAACGGAGAATTTGTGACGCAGAATCGAGCCACTTGGTTTCCAGCTAACCTGGCAATTCGATACCATGTTTGAGTACCAAGGTTGTCGTCGCTTGACTTGCCAGATTGGGTCGTTCTTCGTTCAGGTGTCTCGAGGGTTTTGTACTCGTAACATTCTCGTCCAATTTTGTTATCTTGGGAACAAAGTATACATAATTATCTCTACGTTTATGAACATTTAAGGCGTTGTTACATGTGCAATTTTTTCTGTAACTCGTCTCGCGCTGTCGTTGCAAAGCAATTTGAACGAACCATTGCAGGGGTGTTACACGTTGCAACGCTGAAAAATGAAAAACGCTGAAAAACGCTGAAAGTAACTTACAGTTTTAAGACGCATAAAATGTTTTCCGTTCACACCAGTGCGCTCCCTCGACCTCAGAAACGACGAATAGACTTTGAAAAACGGAGTCTATTCAAAGTTGTTCGACGCTGAATTTACGGATAAGAAACCTTGACCATACTTAGATAGATATCACACAACCACCGTAACGTCAGCTCAAAAAGTTCCTTTTTTGCAGTTCACACTTAACTGCTCAGCTGCCTGCGTTCTCAAATTTCTCCACACTAGAGAGCGTTGGAGTTGCATTTTTGTCTCTCAAAACGCCGTATTTGTGTGAACAAATAGCCTAGACTGATTCCATAAGTCGTAGTGTTATGTATCGTTAGCTAGATCGCTCAACTAGCGACCACCACAGGAAACCCAAGGAGCGAACAGAACGACTATGGGATTAGTCTAACGCAAGTAACAAAAACATTGCGTTTCCAATTTTACGCCGATTAGAGTGAACGCGTATAAGGCTTTTGGTCTCCCGCACTGGATCGGATCCTACCTTAAAGTAGGGCTTTATGGTTAGAAAATATTGAAATAAGGGTGTCGTGAATATTAAATTCGCTTTTCTTATAAATTTTTCTCAAGCAAATATCGAAATTTTGGGGTGAAAATCGCAAAACGAACTAATGAAAGTGACTTAGAATGTAACATTTTCAAGCCAGTGCAAGCTAGCTTGAATAGCAACGGACATGCATAAATTACTACTGATATAATTTATCTTCTTTTTTTTAATCAGAAAAAAAAAAATTAAAAACACCAAACATTTAAAAATAAGTTCAAAAAGATGTAATTTGAACTTAAAGCTTGGGAAAGAAACGGAAAAAAAGAAGAAAAAAAAAATGTCAGAAAAGAACCCGTCGTCGAGGAGGCTCGAACCTGTAACCCCTCAAAGAGCACCCCCCGGAAACAAAATAAAGAATCGTAAAACAGAAAAAAAGAAATAAATTTTGGGACGATTCTCCCGAGACATTCTGAGAAGCTGAGACATCGAATCGACTTACGTTACGGTTGGAGATTTCGGCCCCATCCACGCTATCCCGGTGCTACATATTACAGTTATCTTAGCCCGAAGGCCAGGGAGGGAGACGATATCCGGACCCTAATCCATACCTTTAGATATCACCTTAGACCGCTGCGCTACCTAGACACTTAATAATTATAATGTCTAATTGGGGTAGTCTATTCGGCGAAGTTTCATTGTGTTCCTAATATGGTTGTCACTAGTCCCCAGGGAGATATCAACCAATCAAAGACCAATAAGGTAATAAAAGAATGATTTTGTAAATAGATAAAAGATAAAAGAATAAATTTCGTGAGTATTTTTAGCGACACAAGGCAAGTTCTTTGCGACGTAAGCAGGTGGGAAATTTGTCTGCGCATGCGTCGCGGGGGCTTCCTGTGGCACGCGGGAAAGTTAAAAATGTAAACAGTAATGGCTACCAGTGGTCAACATGACTAATGCATAGAATAGAATCTTGAGCTTTCTAAACATCCTCTTTCCCTATAAATGTCTTTTATCGAATTTCAAGTCCAATTTGGATGCTTTAAAAGCTCTCAAAGTTACTTCAAGTACTACAGATTATCTTGGTTTGAAGAAAATTCACGGTTGTCCTTCAGTGAGGAGAATGCTGGATAGAATACGAATTCAATGATAAATTATTCAAAATTCAAGGATTTACGTACAAAGAAGAAGCTTATTTTTTTCGTCATTTACGACTTGGACTTGGGTATTTCTAGTGGCTTACTTGCAACTAATTTGGTTAAGAAAGCTGCATTCATAACTCGACGTTTCTACTTTTCGTGAGTTGTTGACATTCATTCGAAGCTGTCTACTGACAATAAAACTGTACGTGGCCAATGTTGGACAAACTGTTGACGAATGGTAAGTGAAATTGTTGAAATTATAATGGGCTATAATATACATGTTAACTCATACGCTGAACTTAAGATTTTCCAGAGACAAATGAAGATTTTGTGCGATGAAATTGGGCATCAACAGGTTTTGGTCTCTGAACTACACGCAGTTTGGAGAATGATGTCGAATCTTAAGAACCCCAAATTTATAAATTTGGTATATTTAACGTTTAGTATTTAGTTGTATCACTTAAGGCTTTATTATTTACGTGTAAAATTGATCTCGCGAGGCTTCAGTATGATACAAAATTGCATAAAAATAATTGCTTTTTGCGAAGATATCAGCTAGCCTGATTGTTTTACAACACTGGGTTCGACTGCTGACCGTCTCCCCTTAGAGCACGGCTGTGCCGTGTGACACAGGAAGCCCAAATAAAAAACAGGAGCAGTGAAGCATTTGGACTAGGACGTGAGCTTCTGTAAAAGGTGCAGAAAGGAAAGTGGATTTGGAAGAAAAGGAAAAACTCTCCATTCCTAAGTCTACTAAGATTCGATCCCCTTGCGTCAGGCCAATCACGCGCCATGCGAGCAGAAAGCAAGAGAGGAGAGACTGGTCTATCAAAAAGGAAGTGGTCATTGATAGGTTTCTCTTGCTCTGCATCAGTCATTCATCCAAGAGAGCGTGACCGGCACTAAGCTGTTCGCGAATATTTTACCTGGAATATTTGAACATCGATATTTAGAAAAGGTGATGTCGTCTACTGCTAGTATGGCCTCACTATCTTTTTCCCCCTGTATTACAACCTGTGAAAAAGACAATGTAGTCGGATACAACTGAAGGAATTAACATTTTCTAAAAAATATCCCAAAATTCTTTGCGGTTTAAAGTGAAATTTATTGCTACCACCTTTTAGAAGCTGCTGTATACCTGTAAATTGTTTTCCTCCGCTGGAATCGGCATTTGAATAAACCTCCACCTATTATTTACGCCACGATAACTCCACACAAGTCGGGACCCATTGCCAGTGTCAAAGTGCACATCGAGTTTTCTACTAAAATAGTCTTTTCCGCTGTACAGCCAAAATCGCAGGCACTGCCATCCATCTGACTTTGGATGAATTACAGGACTTGAGAGATTGGCAGGGTAATCCAGAGACTGGGATAGAGTCAAGTAGGAATCCGTTGAGTCTACATAAAGGAAAAAGACATGCAATTCCTTATTCGGTAAGTAATAATTTCCATATTTAGTAACAACTTATATTATTTCAAAAACTTTTTAAAGAAAAACCTATACTCTTACCTTGCTGGGAATATTGTTTGTGCATGTTGGGCAGTTTATTTGATGTTCTTGTCCATGCATTATCCACGCTCATGTTGCAGGGTTTACCATCATCAAAATAACACGAGGGATTATCTATTCATGGTAGAATTACACAATTGCAGTACATCAGAAAGTGCGTGTAAGACGTTCTAGTGAAACATGAGTTCCATGAAGAATTCAACTTCGAATAGTAATCTCTACTGAGCATATGTGCAAGGCAAACTAAAGCCATATGAAGGCGAGTTGTCTCTGCGCAGGTTATTTTCAGTGCCCCAAGGAAAAAGAAAGCAAAAGGGTTCTCTCGGCTACCAGGGACAACTCGTCCTCATATAAACAGGGCCGAACCCAATGGCTATTGCTTAGTAATGTCAAGAAAAAATGAGGAAGAGAAGGAATCCCTGTGACCCATCATATGCCCCGTTTGATGCTATTTTCGGAACCTCCTCACTATAACCTCGACTTAACCAAGACCATTTTCGAAATATTTTTGTACTCCATTTGCCCTTTTAATCAAGTTTAAACTCTTTTTATTTCATTGACAAACTTTATACATCCTTTTTCCGCCATTGTGATCTTGAGGCAATGCGTAAGCCGTCGCGCGCTCTCGGCCAATCAGATTCACTCTAAAAATAGCATCAAACGGGGCATATGATTGTCTAAAGACCTAATACAAGCGATTCCTTCTCTTATCTCATCTTCTTTTGGTAATGTCTACTGCTTAGCAATGTCTGATATTAGTCCCACTACATGCAGTTGTTCGTCAATTACATTAAGATTTACATCACATCAAATACCTTGAAATGTGACTGACAGACATCGACCTTCAAAGAAACTTAGATCGTCCAGAGCTACGAAGTGTTTTGTCACGTAACCAGCTATAATTAGCTGTGGAGAAATTAGTATCTAATTAAGTTTTGAATCTGGATCATGTTTATCATGTGCGCAGTGGATGTTAAGGGGGATATACGGGAAGGCTGCACCCAAACGCGGTACATTTTCAGGCTTGAGTTATCAAAAAAGGTAGGGAGGTTCATTACACTAGTTCAAACGTTTAGACTGATAGATACATTTGATGAGTTGAGTGAAGTTAGAACGAGAACACTCCGGAAGTATGACGATCTCGGCCATATTTGAATTGCTTATCAGAGTATATCGCATTTCTTAATTCTTTTTTGGATTAATGGCGAGAAAAGCAACTTAACAGAGTCAGCCCATATGCGGGTTAAAGCTATATTCAAAATTAATCAGCCAAAGCCACTCAAGGGCTTAGTGATTTCATCGACCTTCAACCTAACTTTGACCGTTGATTGGGTCTGATAAGAAAGATATTTGATCAGACGGCTTTGTCTAGCTGTAGAAACTGGTTGTAATACTTACTTCTCCAATAGAATTAGCGGGTATTTGGAGCTGTCCAAGTGACCATTCATTATCAACACTATATCTAAATTTCCACAAAGAGCGTTTTTCCTTTGCTGTCTCGATAAAGACCTCCAGTGATGAGTCAGAGTTTGTGGGAATCACATACCAAAATTGCATGCAATAAGGAAAGGGTGTGGACCATTTCATCGTTAGTTTGCTGATACCAGTTTTATTCAAGCTTGGTTGTAGAATGTAAAAACTGCCTGTGAGGAATAAATGATGTAGGAATCATGATCTTATATCGTTTAATTATTTTGTCGTGTCTGGATTTTCTAACACTCCAATTTGGCGCCAAAATGGAAGGTCTAATTTATACGCGCGTGCGTCATGCACAGCTTCAGATATCTTTGCAAGCAATGACAAAGAAGAGCTCGAATCTTCATCGTGTGCAAATTTTAGCGTGTTGAACTCAAATTATATTCTGTTCCTCACAATAATAGAGCAATTTTCATATGAGTGTAAAACTGACCGCGCTGCGCGAGTTATGTATATGTAAATGTCATAATGGCTGTACAAACATAAGAAATTCCGACCGTGCCATTTTCACAGTCACACGAAAGCTGCTCTATATATAGGAGATGCCACACTCTAATTAAAATTTGTATGTATCTACTACGCCCGCAGTGTAACTTGTATGTCATAACTGAATACTTTTGATGCTTTACCTTCTTTAGACATCGAACGGTCAAAGCTTGGAAACAAATCGTTTTTGCTTATAGGTGAGTAGAAATCCCATCGGAAAGTGTTCTTCAAATCGCTTTGTAGCCCACAAGGGCCATTTTCAAATCCACATGTACCTATTACACGTAATGAATATATAAATTATGCTGTATAATCAATTTCTTTAGCATCTGCCACCACTACCAGCATAGCCATTACATATAATATAAGTTATATATAATTGGCATATTATGCGCAATCTGATTGGTTGAGAACCGTGTGTTATTACTTAACAACGCATAGATGACGTCAGTGATCATGAATCTTACGCGCGCTCTGATTGGTTGAAGTGTTTTGATACGAATATTATATAAAACAAAAAGTACGCCATGAGAAGAAGTCGAGTGGCATGACTGTTCTCACCACATTTTGACGTCTTTTGTGAATCTATCACAGTACAGACCCACGGAAAATGGTATCTATTTGTTAAATGTATATTTATTGTCATATAGGCAAAATTCCATTACCTTTAAGTGTTTGGCACTGTGTATTTTTTGGTGGACCTTGCCCTGTGCAATTCCCTTTTTTAAGACTGCAAAACCCTAGAAACATGACAGTTCAATTAGAATAAAGTACAAAGTACAAACGTTGTACAAAGGAATGCTATAAGTTAAAATACATGCACGTAAATCTAAGCATCCAGTGAGCAACCATCTATTTCGATAAATATACCATAGAGCGGTACAGCTAATAAATGTTAAAATTTTGATGTAAATGGTGAGGTTAAATGTGCGCTCGCGGATTTGCTTTTTTAATTAGCCATTCAGAGAAAGGCACATTGAAACTGTCAAGTACCTGAAGAATGAAATGCCACGCTATATTCTCCTCTGCGCTTTATTGAAGAATTGAGGATATATTACTTAATTTTATAATTTCGCTGAATAGTGCAATTGCAGTAATGTTTTACAGATCTCAATGTCTTCGAACAGCAGTTTCAAATTGAAGCGTTGGATACAAAAGAGCCTAGAGCAACTTGTTTGCACATCTCCAGTAAATCAAATAATTGTTTGCAGGGGCGGATCCAGGATTATATTTCAGGAGGGGGGTGCAGCGTTTTAGAAATCGGAAAACCATCCAGAGGATCTAGAGGATATTTTGAAAAAATATCGAGAAGAAAAGGGTCTAAAATAGTCTCAGGAGGGGTGCGCACCCCCCTACAACCCTCTCCCTAAACCCACCCGTGGTTTGAGCCAGTGCAGTCGTATTATAACATCTTACCGCAAACTGATAGAAAATGTGTTTTATCCTCACAGACACGAGAGCTGCATGAGCCAGTGACGCATGCGCCATCGAAGCATAAGTGGCCAGTACAAATCTTATCTTGTAGAAACGAAGATAAAAAGTGGCAGCATGTTACTTAGTATAGAGCAGGTAAGTACAGCTATATGTATGCACTGACTGTAAAGTTAGTCTGTGAACAGGCTCTCATAGAAAGGAGAGGGGAGGCTCTCCCTTTTTCCTCTTCCCCCCCCCCCCCCCTCTCTCTCTCTCTCTTAACCCCTCCCCATCCCTTCCCCCTCCACTAAGAGCCTGTAATGTAATGTTTTATGCAGGGAATTTGGGAGACAAATCAGCTGATAATGTGGTCGGTGGGTAGAGAAACATATATCGGCTGGGTCAGAATTTACACAAGTTCACCAGCTATAGCATAAATTAAAGGCGCTCAAAGAGCTCATGTGGTTACTCCAATTTTTTAATATTTAGTTGCAAATAGTTGTACTCTGGCTACGGGAGTAGCTACAATCCCCGCCAATGGCGAAGTAGCTCGTGGATTGACCGAAATGACCACAGGAAGCCCAAACAATATATTTTAGTAAAATAACGAGTTTTCATTTGAAGACAAAAATCTAAATCAATAAATCAATAATTTTTTTAGCGAAAATAGAGTCATTAGCTATAAAAGAAAAAAAAAATGTGTGAAAAAAAAGTGGAAAAAAAAAATCAATCACCGTCGTGACCGTGGCTCGAACCCTAGACCTTTCGCTTGGGAAGCCATGGTTTATCCACTCGACCATGCAGAAGTTACACGTTTTCGGATAGTGAATTTTAGTATATTTATTGTCAGTGTGTTTACAATACAAATGCAAAAATGCTTCTTTCTAAAATGTCGCTATAAATATAAAAGAAATTGCTTCATAAAACACTAATCCAATAAACTAACTCAATATCCCTTTCTGTTGCTGTTTTCGGCTAGCGGACTCGATGGCGGCCTTCACGGCGCTCGGGACGGCGGCTTTCAGTCCTTTCAAAATGCCGAGTCTTCGTTTGTTTACCTCCTTTAATAACGTCTGTAATTTTTCGTGTGTATCAGTGGACATGTCTGAGAGTGCTTATTCAGTCACGCTATATATGTTCCATGTTCAGTTTGTATCAATTCTAGAGCATGTGTTCTCCGACACGTTTATCTGCCTTTTAGTAACGACAGTAAAATTCATTGATTTTCCTTCTAGCTAGCTATTTTGAAACATATGTTTTCTGTGTTATCCAGAAGATGGGCATCGGAAGATCGGACCGATCTCGGAAAAGAGTCGGGCGTTCGGGTGTTACAGACTTCCACCCTTACATCGCGCCATAGCATAGTGGTACTCCGTCCTTTAGACGGGAGTAACCACAAAAACTGACTAATGTCAGAGGGACTGTCTTGTCCGCGTGCAGATTTGTTGTATTGGAAGCATCTCTGAGGCCCTCTTTGCTGCGAGCGAAGCGAGTAGCCTCCTATTCGGAACACAGTGTAATCTGTGGATGTCACTAGACAAACATGCGATACATACGATCAGCGGTTCAAGTCCATACCGTATCGAGAGTCGATTCAAGGATGTCACTAGACAAACACGTGATACATACGATCAGCGATTAACATCTTTTCCTAAATAAACTAGCTTATTAAAATCAGTTAGTTTTATAATCATTGCCAACGCTAGCCGTTTGAGATTGTTTGAAAAATTGCTTTACTCAAAGTGCTAAATATTTTGAACTGTGTGTGTCCGACACTGATCCTTGTAGTTCAATATTGAAGGTCAACTAGCAGTGTCCGTCACACAACGCACAGGAGATAGACATGCAAGAAACATTTGATATATCAGAAAAAGCGGTGTACTTTCGTAAGTTTAGGGGAACAGTTCTGCTAACGTGGATACACCAGCTGTTTTCTGCTCGCAGCACTTCACTTTCTATTAGAAATAGCTAGTTTTATATGGTCTATTTGCAAGAAGGGAGAAGGACAGAACAAAAGGCGGCAAAGATGTTATTTGGCGCGAAATATACCAATATTTACTTACCACACCGAAGTTCATCCTCTCCATCTTTACAGTCTTTGATTTTATCACAAAGTTTAGTAGAATCGATACACTTTCCATCAGAGCACGTAAAAAAACCAGTCGAACAATTGCAGCCAGTTTCATCAGAACCATCAATACAGCCATCTTTTACACCATTGCATCGATAGGTTTTGTGAATACACCTTTTATTGGCACATTGGTATTTTGTAGCTGGACATTGAAAGTCTACAGAAAAAAATATATTGAGAAACATATAGTAAAAGATAAAAAGTGACAGCGGTGAAGATAAAAGCGAAAGAAGAACAACAAAGCTAAATGATTTAAGACCAAGACAGAAGGAACGCAAAAATATGATGTGAAGTAGAAACAATAATAGGATTAAAAAATAGTCAGGAAGAACGAATAACAAAGAGGAAATTCAATCGAACGCGAAACATTAACAAAAATGAGTGAGAAAGGAAGGAAGGAAGGAAAGAATGGAAGGCAGAAAAGATGGAGAAGATGGAAAGTGGGAATCTTAAAAACAGAAAAAATGCCTTACCTGGTTGCGCATGTGTGGGATAAAGCTCGCACGCAGCAGTTGAAACTTCAAAGGTTTTGATTGCAATATCTGTTGCGTTAGTTTTGGAATTACTCTTGAAATGAATCTTAACGAAATAAGAAAGAATGAAAATTCACTTTAGATCATAATTCATGGTAAAATAGAATGAACGCAGTGGTGGTTCTACTGCCTTCTTGAAGTATAATTTTATACATTTCCTTTAACTTCTTTACTTATTTTCAGCCAATGATTTAATGTACATCTATATCTAACGCTCTCTACCGGTAACACAGGCAACCCAACTTTTTAAATTCTGAGATAACAGAGGGACGGTTGCAGTGGTCATTTTGAAAAGGTTTTTATTTACAGATAGATAGATTACAGAGAGACGCTTGAGGTGATCATTTTAAAAAGTGTGTATTGATGAAGAATTCAACATAAAACTCACTCGAAAAGCCTCATGAATTTTAACAGGTATTCTAGCTCTTTCCCAATTGACTCCTTGATAGCCAGTCACAGACCAGAGTAGAGTTTCTCCTCTACTTGTCACACTATAGACATCCAGTCGCGATTGATTCCTTGTTTGTAGAAGATAAGAAAACTGTACACATAGGAGTATGCGTTGATAGGCTTCTGTCCATGGAAGAAGTGGCGATTCCAATGATACTTTCCCTGGATGCGGGAATACAAATGAACTTCCTAGAGAAAACGAAGCAAAAACAACCATCAATTTTTCCGTGAAACCGAGACTCAATCAGAAAGTCGGAATGGACTAACCAATGATTCCTTCCTTACTTTTATTTTCTCTTTTCGTTATGCTTCTTCTAACATGAAAATTATTACTCGACTTTGAGTTTGTTTTAGAAACTTTCCATCCTTCACATAGCTGACTGCCAAAGCTACAGCCATATATATTAGAAACTGTGGATAAAAACAAGATAATAACTACTAAATTATTATTTTTCAAAAATGGAATGAAATTAATCGAGAAACATTTTAACGAAAGAAGAATATGTTTTGACGCAGCCCAGGCTCAAACCAGTTACCAAAAGGAACTACTGACATACTGATTTATCCACATCACTCGAGTAGCGCATTTATCTGCTGAGAGATTTCGAATACAAAATAACCGAGTGTACTTATACCTGTAACTTGTATAGAGGTGATTTTGCGTCTCTCCTGCCATAAAGATACATCGCCGACATATGAGTAGCTTATCTAAAGAAAAGACACATTAAAAAAACTTGAATATAATTAATGGTTACAAAGGTTTGCGCTGCAATTATAAAAGATGTTTTCCCCACAACTAAAATCCCCAGTCATTCTGTTGTATAAAATTATCTTTAGTCTCTAAGACCGACAGCTATAGCTAGTTGTCCTTGAAAGTACTTATTAGAGAAAGAATGCAATGTACTCTGGACTCGGTATACTTAAGGATATGAGATGGAAACTGCATGAATTTGGACTATGGACGACAGATATATATTAGAGAATGGGAATCTAGAATGCGGATTGCTGACTATGGTCTCTATGGATAGCTTGCATTCCTCTGTTTTTGGATACTGTTATAGTATGTTGCTGTACTGAAAGAATGCATGGGCTCTATTAGACTCTGGACTAAGGACTACTGATTGTGTGTTATGGACTTTTGGTATAAATGAGAATGGAACCGCGGACTGCGGACAGTGGACTGCCAACTGTGGCGTATAGACGGCCTGCATTCCTGTAAACAAAAAGTGATCTATTTATTACCTGTATGGTGTAGTTTTTTGGTTGTACTACCACATCAGTGTCGTATGTCATGTTATATTCTTTACAATTCATCTGTAAACTTTCGTTTACCAAAACAGTTTCATCAAACGCGTGTAGGTGGAGTTTCACAAGACAGGTCGGACAAGCTATTCCATTACAACAGAGTTTGTACAGAGCTAAAGGAATGGCAAAATGTAGTTAGTTTCTGGAAACAGCTATCAAGGGTAATTATTTGTATCCCATGTGGAAACGAACTGAAGCCTTGTCCCTTCATTTCACAAATGAAGGTAAAATTTAACGTCGGTAGTTCCTTCAGCAGAGGCTCGTCTCCCAGGAGGCCGACGGTGCGTTCCTTACCCCTCCCCCCAACCTTTCTACCAGTGCTACTTTTTAAGGGTATTTAGAGCTACTTAAAGTTACGCAGAATGGAGAGAAGTCGAAACAAGTGTGAGGTCACTGAGAATTGAACTCGGGACGTCTCGTATCAGAAAGCTGCGCACTAACCCATGTTGTAAGAACGCTTCCTCCTACCTTGGATTGTAAAACGTGAGCCAAGGTCAATTTTGTTACTTATAGCATTGACTATAGTAAAGTGAAGATTTCTTGTACCTAAAAGAAGACAACGAAAACGAAAAAAGTTACTTGTGTCAACCTTTTCAGTAATCGTAAAATTAGTCTGATTCAGCAGCATTCGTTCTTGGAAAGACTCCGTTCTATAATTACCAGGTCTTGTCCAATACAACAGTTCTTTATTTTCTTTCTTAGATGGTGCAGACCAGCTACCAGTACCAGGAATTTTGATAGCCATGTTTGTAAAACCTTCATCAAGTGTTTTTCCAAGCCAAGTGTAAACCTGGATGTTGTACAAGTGACAAGAACTAAGACGGATGTTCTTGTACTGTTTGGAGCTCCTGCAGATATCAAATCTTATGTTATGCATTGAGTGATATATTACGCGCACTCTGATTGGTCGAGGATAGGCTTAGGTGTAGTGGAGTAATTTTCTGTTCTCACCACAAGTTTTACGTTATCTGTGCATCTGTTTGAGTACAGACGGACAGCAAAATAGATTTGTTTATGAAATATTTCACATTATGGAGAAAAGTTGGCTTATTTGGTCTAAGCGAGATGTTAGGAGCAGTTTTCGTGAGTGTTGATCGGACCGCGCCCGTGTGGCAGTGACTTCTACCACTTGGAATTTTGGTGTGAATGTGCTCGTGCCCGTGATCGTACAATTTTCACAGTCATGTTTTCGACTGGAAGTTCTCTCAGCTTTTGGGGAAGGGTGTCAAACATCGCATATAGTCCTTTCCCTTTTGCTTTTGATACAAGATAATTAACAGACAATGTAAAGGATTTGGGTCTGTGAAGTAACGGAATGGGTCTCTTTCTCTTCAGTAGTTCCAATTTCCATCACAAACTTACAATTCGTATTCTTTCTCAGAAGATGACCTCTCATACTTGATTAGCAGCTCGTCAGAGGTTCCCTGGTCCCCTAGACCAGGTTCCTCAGCTCTCTTGAGCCACACTTCACAAAAGTGCTTGCAAACTATGCCAAATGAATAAGTTCCAGATTTCTCAACCTGTACATAAGACAAAACACATTTTCACCTCAAAAATGTAAGTCAATTGGGTATTTTAATTACGTACAGGAATGTCAAACTATAGCACCAGTTACGTCACGTCTGACTGTGACAGAGGAAGAAAAAGGAAAACGACAGAATACGTAGAAGTCTCTTAAGGGTCCCACAAGGTTAGTTATTGTTGCATATATACGATTGTATACGCGCTAAATGTGGCACCACGTGTTGCAGCATGTATCGGTTGCAAATCTTACATGTTTCAGAGGCAGGGGGGGTTAGCCTCTCCCAATATATGAAGTGTAAGGGGCTCTATAGCTTTCAGGCTATCCTAAAGGTTTAGACTCTTCACTCCCTCCCTGAAGTTTAGACTCCCCACTCCCCCATCCCCACCCCCACCCCTCCAAGAAAAAAGGCGGCAGTAGAAGGAAGAGGAGGTTAGCATATATGCACTATTTGTCGAGGCTGCGAGCATCCGTAATTGAAGTCTTCCTAGCTGATAGCAGGGGCGTATCCAAGGGGGGTACCAGGGTGCCCGTGACCCCCCTTTGAAAACAAAAAGATGATAGAAATAAAAGAATCTGACTGGAGAAAGATTGAGAAATTGGAAGTGTGACCCCCCTTTGGTGGAATATGGAAAGTGTGATCCCCCTTTGAAATATTCTGGATACACCCCTGGATAGTATAACAACCTCGATCTTAAACCATTCTGGGTACTTAAAGAATTGTTCTATACTTGCCATAAGGTATGCATACTGTCTCATGGTAAAAATCGATGCTGTATAAGGCCTGTTTTTCACATCAAATGACGGTATGAAATTAACCTCATATGGAGTCGTCTTGAACAGTGGGTCAAACTTTAATATTGAACCATCGCCAGATGAGGGGTCTTCCTTCCACCCATCGAAAAATGCTCCCTGAGCTTGTTCTTTTGATTCTGAAGAATGCATTAATAAATTAAGATCAACAATATTTAGAACTTGATTACACCCCTACAAACCCACCACAACCCCTCCACTACACTCTCACACCCCTCCCCCACCCCCTCCTCCACACCACCACCATCAGCATTGATAAAGATCAACAATATTTAGAACTTGATTACACCCCTACAAACCCACCCCAACCCCTCCACTACCTCACACCCCTCCCCCTCCCTCCACACCACCACCATCACCACCACCACCACCCTCAACCCCTCCTCATCTCCAAATCCCCAAAACCAAGAAAAATCTGTCCCTGGAATTACAGAAAGAGAATGCAAAAGAAATAGCTCCTTTTTGTCGGTCTTGTTGCTTTATGTATACAAAGAAATGATAACCCAAGGCTTCGCTCTTACTTATAAAAATAACAAAAATGTGGCAGTCGGGTTATCATGCCTTCTTGTAAACGAGATCATCATAACCTTACCTATTCCAAAAACGTCCAGTTTACATAGGGTTAGATTTACGCTTTCTCCTTCCAAAGTAATCTTTATTGTATTTGTTTTAAAATCAGTTTTACACTTTACTGTCTGTTCGTATCCCTTTACCATAGTAACATTACACGTGATGGCACGTGATTTTTCGTAAACCATGACAACGGGTCGTTGAGAAGAATTACCAAGGACCAGTGTTAATGTATGAATGAACAAACTCTTTGTTAAACGTACTTCCAACCATGGATCTTTCTCCTGCAAAACAGATAGTGAGGTCATGGCAATGTCGAACGAAAGAACCACCAAACGAACCAACGAACGAACCACCAAACGAATCACCGAACGAACCAACAAACGAATCAACGAACGAATGAATGAATGAGCAAACGAACGAATGAGTGAATGAATAAATGAATGAATGAACGAATGAATGAATGGATGAACGAACGAACGAACCAAAAAAACGAACGAACGAATGAATCAATGAATGAATGAATGAATGATGATGATGATGACTGACAAATTTGATTTCATGTGATTTGTCTTTTCACTTACAAGAATGTAAATTCAGGGACCAGTCCCGAAAGCCAGCCCAATTAGCACTAGTCCATGATTAAAACCCATAGTTTTCTTAAGAGTTAGTCTTGGATTATAGCGCTAATCGACCTTTTAGGCACTCAGGCCTGATGTACAAATCAAACAATATCACTGGATGGCTACAATCGGCGCCTTTTTGAATGACACATTTGTGAAAGAAAAGGACCTATCTTACTAAATTGCTCCTCACTGGCAACTAAGTTTGTTTTATTCAGTCATTCCCCCCTCCCCCTATTCAATGTTGAAGTGAGAAAAGTCTCCCACCCTGGAATCTGACCAGTGGACAATATTGCTTAGGGGGCGAGGGGGAAAAAGTCGCAATTCATAAACGTAGAATTTTGACCATTTTTTCGCAAGTGTCAATTCAAAAAGGCGCCGATTGTAGTCACATGCACTATCGTGACAATATGATTACGATAAAACGTACCATTTTCGAGATAAAACAACTTGATGAGTTCTCATTTAACGCAAAAATCGGAGAAGATCCATCGGCAACGCTTGATTGGTTGGTTGAATTAGAAAATGTTACAAGAACTGTATAAAAAGAATGTAAAAGTTTGTTGCAATTTTATTTATGAAGGATTTAAGCCAGAAAATGTTGGGTGAAGGCTTGTAAACGATGTAAAAGAGAGTACTCCATTACTGATGCTACTGGCCGTTTTACTCCATTGTAGGACCTAATGCTTGAAACATCAGTAATGTAAGTTTTCTCTTTTTATATGGTGTTACAGATTTCCATTCATCCAAAATGGCAGAGGTTTGGACTTGTAAGAGAAATATATATCCCAAGCGCGCGGACTGACATGCATGATGCATTTTTCTGCACTGTTACTCAAAACACGATGTACAACGCTGCACGCTATCTATATGACACGCAAGTACATCATTTTGAAATACCTCTAGTTACCTGATGGGTATCCACAACAGATATTAACAGGAGTAGTTTCTTTTACAGTATATCCATACTTGCACTTGAACAATGAATCTTCGTTGCCCTTGCAGCTTTGCATTTTCAAATAGAACGCATTAAATTTGTCACCCTCGTAACTTCTTTTGCTCATCAAAGACGGTTTACCACGAAATCCCGCAATTGTGCAAGCGACCTTAAGAACCTTTGCTATTTCTTGCAATGGCATGAAGTCATCAAGTATTATACCATATGAATATGAACCAACTACAGCATATAGAGAACCATGGTTGGGTACGCTATAACCACTAAGGACAACACCTGTTGGAGCAAGGATGGCACAGCTGTTTAGTGCGTGGCTTTCGGTTTCGTGCGAGGCTATGGACGGAAAGAAACCCAACATTATCGTCAGAAGTGTACCAAGTAATCAAAGATACAGTTAAAGTGATTCGAATGTATTGAAAAGGGGCAAAATCTTTATGATGCACTTAATGGTTGTAAAATTGGCGAATGAAAATGTGTTCGTGACAAGAGGCATGGACTAATGACGCCTGTGTACACAATGAATTGTCACTGAATGAGCAAAACTGTACAAACAGTTTTTGTGACATTGAAGAAACAATGCAAATATTGTTCGATTAATTTAATCGTCAATTCACCGAGATAATTTTTCGCCAGAATAATGTCATGGGACGTTTACTGGTTTTGTCATCGTGTATAGTTTTTGTTTGTTTGTTTGTTTGTTTGTTTGTTTGTTTGTTTGTTTGTTTGTTTGTTTGTTTGTTTGTTTGTTTGTTTGTTTGTTTGTTTGTTTGTTTGTTTGTTTGTTTGTTTGTTTGTTTGTTTGTTTGTTTGTTTGTTTGTTTTGTTTTTTGCTTGGGCAGGGTCTAGCTCCAAATATCATGGAAGGCATGACTGATACTACTGAAATCTTTAGGATTTACAGGAAAATATGGAATTTTCTTTAAAGAAATGTGGTGAAGAAAACAGACGTTATGTTAAAAGTCTGTTCTAGAGACAGAACTATACCAATAAAAACCTGCCAGACTCACAAATGATTTTGCTTATTCAATGATAATTCATTATGTACACAGGCGTCATTAGCCCGTGCGTCGTGTCACGAACGCATTTTCTTTCGCCAATTTTACAGCCTTTTAGTGCATCATTTTGTCCCTTTTCAATACATTTGGATCACTTTAACTACATCTTTGATTACTTGGTACATTTCTGACGATAATGTTGGGTTTCTTTCCGTCCAGCTGTAAAGTTCAGCTTCTGTTTCAATTGTAATTCAAAATGGCTTCATATTATCCATTACTCGCTCAATCACTTAACCCCGCGCACCTTCTGGAGGGCATCATCAAAATGAAGTTTGGTTTTTTCATCTTTTTCATCTGCGTGACCCACTTTGCACCTGGATGTGGCCCACCCTGCACCGGGTAGTACCGGTGTGTGTACCTGTGTACCGGTCTATGTACCTGTGTACCGGTCTATGTACCTGTGTACTGGTGTGTGCACTGGTGTGGGTACCGGTGTGTGCTGGTGTGTGCTGGTGTGAGCCGGTGGAACCCAATTGTGAATAGTTTTAAGCGTGTATTCTTATAGGCAATAATAAGGGTGTGCCAATCTATAATTAACCAGATTAAGTCTTCTACCGCGCAACGCGGACTGACTGATACGATCAACAGTTGAGGGTCAAAGTCAACAGCTGTTGTTTATAAAGTTTAATCTTCCTGGTCAAAGTTATAACTAGCTAGTCAATGGTGAGACATGCTGTCTCTGACCTGGTAGATGGTAAGACATGATGGCTCTGACTTGACCTCAAACAAACTTCGTTGATAAGTTATCATTAAATAAAGGGTCAACAGCTGAGTTCAACAACTGCATGCACGCAATTTACTATACCCAATATCATGAAATATTAGAAGATGCTAATGATATTTTAACATTCCCAAAATTGACCAAAATTATGTTCCGTAACACTAGTACCACTGACAACTTCTAAAGCTTTGCCTTGGTGTTCAGTTCAACTTGATTCAACTCACGAAAACATTGAGCATGTTCAAATTGGTTGCAAGTCGATGTAACTATGTTGATGCTACTTGCGTTGTTGCTTATGGGTTGTTTAGAGCGGAGAGGAACAGGCATTCCATTACCCTTCCTCCTCATTTTAATGCCATTTTTCTCCCTCCTCCCTAATTTTTTCAGCCATTTCTCCTTCACTACATCCCATAATTGTTTTCCTCCCTCCTCCCAAACCGATTTTTCTGCCTCTTTTCTCCCTCCTCCCTACCTTTTTGGAGCTATTTCTCCCTCCTCCCTAAACCGTTCCTCTCCGCTCTGTTTATGAGGCCTAACTGATATGCAGCTTTTTTACTGAATGATCTTTCGGTAACATACGCATACATATATTAGATATCACTTGTACTAGAGTGATTTTATTGAACCTGTGAAAAATAAATAGTCATCTTTCTTTCACGGGTTAAATAGAATCACTCTACGACAACAGCTTAGCTTGTAAATATTTTTTAGGTTGCATGATTGAACAACTTACCTTTTCCGCTGACACCTTTTAGTGCCATCGCAGTTATTACTGTAGCCAAAAAGATAGTCGGTAGTGGATTGTAACCCAACATTTCTACCTGGACAAAAAAACTACCATTAACGGTCGTATGAGTTAGTTTAGAATGTATATATATATATATACCTACATATTGCAAACAGTAATCCAATTAAACTAGCATTAGGAAAACAGGTGCGTGTGACCCACTCAAACTCAAACAAAAACTAATCCAATTATCTTTTGATGGTTGAATATGAAATATTGAAACAAAGTTTACAGACAAAATTGCGATTTGGTTAACGAAACGGGGCCGCATACTCTAATAAACTGGTGTATAGCCCAAAATTCTGGGCCCGGTTGTTCAAAAGGCGGTCAGAGTTAATCCTGGGTAAAGTCAATGGGTTTCTTTAGATTTAATCCTGGGTTAGCACTAATCGCCTTGCCAACAACCAGACCCAGAAGCCCAGGCCTGCAATAGTGCCTAAAAGCCCAATTAGTGCTAATCCAGGACTAACTCTTAAGAAAGCCATTGGTTTATAATCATGGATTAACGCTAATTTGGCCTTCACAGAAACCGCCCTCAGAGGGCAGAAATTTGCTCAACGTACCTTTAAGAGAGTTTAATTTCGGGAAGGACTTACATTCGGAACGGGACTATTGTTATGCCATATACTTTTCCAATTTTAATTAGTAATAAGTAATAATTTGGTGGTTTATAGTCTTCAGTTCGCTATTATTTTGCTGACAAAAGTAATTTCAGTTTAGCTATAGCTAGAATATCAAAGTATAGAATATCAAAGTAGGGAATTCCCCAAGATGTTTAGCTTTGATCGCATCAAAAGAAATATCGTCGTTCTGGAGAAATTTGGTATTGTAATACGTAGAACAACCTTATTCAGTAACGATAAGATTAACACCAATGCAAGAAATAGGAAAACTCAAACACTACTTTAGTCTACAAAGTAAAGAAGTGTGTCGCATAACTAACTAGAAACAGCTTAACCTTGACATCTCTGGAATAATATCCTAGCAGATTATTAACATTTGGCCTCCGTTTCCCATGATTGGCAATGTTTTCACGTGCAACCAATTCAATCACATTGGAAAAGGCGCCGTCCAATCTGATTGTGTTTACCAAAACACCCATCTCTCACAGGACATTATAAAAGAGAGAGTTACTCAAATAGATAGTTATTCCTTTTAGACCTAGAACTAGACGTGTGTGCAAGTCCTTAAAGTATAATAAAACAAAGCTTACAGCGAAGGAACTGTCTCGTCTTAGAGTTAAAGGTTCATCGCCGGCTCTTGCACGGATTCTACATGTTTGGACCTAGCAGTCCCTCGTAACACTATTTTCGAATTAGTAGGGGAAATTTGCTTTCAAAATGAACTAAGCACAGTTTCGGGTAGAACTTTACGTCTCAAATATCGTGAATTTTATTCACCAACTAATCGTCTTTTGATTGGCTAAGACCTTTGAAAGTCGTCCGATTAGGCCTACTCCAGGACCGTAAGTTCCTTAAAACACCTTAAAATACTCAGCCTAAAGTAGCCTCAGGTTAATTTAATTTCGGTTAATTGAACTCTTTTAATTTAATAAGTTAATTGCCGTAAAACGCCTTAAAACGCCTTAAAAAATTACACAAATTGCTCCACATTTTCTTAAGGTGGCCCGTACCTATTGCATGAATTTCAATCGCGTCTTTTTACATCAAAACCTTGTCCGATTTCTGAGAAATTTACAGCCATTTGTCTACAAGCCTTGAAAATTGTACCGGTAATTATTTTTCTGCGAATTAGATCAAATAATTTGAGATATCAGACGATTTTTAAAAGTAGCTTTTTGAGAAAAATTGGTCATAAATCCAAGATTCTAAGGTGACATGTATCGCGCCAATTTAATCCTTAGAAGTTGCGATACAAAACTTCCGCTGCCTGTGACGACGCAAAATTATGTAGTCGAAACTACCGCCAAAATCTCAACAAAATTGCAAAACCAGCGAGAACCATATCTGTTATAAGAAAGACAAATGCCTATTGTAACTTGTGAACAAAATATCGAGACACGAGAAGCTAAACGCCAATGTTATCCTCAAGCAAACTTGGGGAGTAATTTTTGTGCCCACGAGGTGAACGTTACGAATTTGTATTACTTCGACTTCTACAAATTCTGTCGGATTGTTTCGTGAAATTTTCTAGGTATGGGGTAGAACAAGATGTTAACATGCCTGTTGCCAAGTGTCGTCTTTGCTGCACTATGTATAATTCAGTAAGCTTCAAAAGTAAGCAACTACATCGAGTCGACGTTTGAGTTGCCAAGGTAAAGCCCTCATGGTTTGTTAATTTATTCAAAACAACACCTTACTATATATATCTGTTGCAAAATTCCGCACAAGTACAATCATAAAACTTACTGCAGGGATCAATCTTACATCTCAGTCCACGGCGAATTTAGGGGCCAATGCCACTAGGATATTTATCGGCTCTCTTTGAGGTCCAAAGAATGTGTTATCTCCAAGTCTTCAATAAGCACTTCATGTTTTTTTCCTAAAAACGATTCAGCTTTTATCTAGTTCAATGCGTAAAGGTTGGAGAAGACACCACACAAGTCCACCACGAGTTGACAGTCCAATACTTCGTGTGCAACTAAGAAATGATCTCATTTTGGCTAAATTAAAAAATATTTACTTATAAATCATTTCCCATAAATGAGATCCAAAATTATCCCAGAAACTCATTTGATATCCTTGAGTTTGTAGTAGTGTCAGGGATCTTGTTTCTGAAGCATCATTATTGTTGAAGTAATTTTGAGTTGGCGGACCAACGCATCGTGTGCAACTCAAATATTCGGTGTCATTTTGGCTAAAAAATGTTTACTTTAAACATTTTCCATCAGCTCCACAATTATCCAAGAGTCTCATTTGTTATCACTTAGTTTGCAGTACCGTCAGGAATCTTGTTATGGAAGCATTTTACTGAGAAAACGACTTTCACTATTGAAATAATTGTGAACTTAATTAGGGCCGCACAAAAAAGGCGGGAATTCCAGACGCGCGCACGCGTAAACCGGAAATAATATGTCCAAATGCTAAAAGAGACGAAAAAGGTTTTAAAATGCCACATAATATAATGGACCTCTTATTAGCCTTTTCCGCTTGGTCATTATTGGAAAATATCAGACTTCGGTCTTCTTTGTACGGATTTTGCCCTACGGGCTCGGTCCGTACTTCAAACCTCAGTAGCTCGGTCTCGGATATTTCCCGTAACTGATGAACGCGCTCTCAGGTAAATAGTGGCAGTTTAGTTTTAGGTGGAGACTTATGCTGCATTCACATCAACTAGTTAAACATGTTTAAATGTACGTAGTTTACCTAGAAAACAAGGTTAAAAATTAGTTGCTCATAACATGCGCACCCAATGTACCACTAACAGGGGTGAAAACCTGTTGTTTGAAATTTGTCTTTTGAAGGTATTAACGGCAATTTGGAACTGAAACCTGAACCTGGTTTACTTAAACTAGATTAGTTGGTTTAATTGAATGCAGCATTATTTTCGGAAGCCGGTTTTGCGTTAATTTGAGGGGCTTTGGAGAGGCTTTATATTCGATAGGACTGAGCTTATTTTCAAAATCGTTTTGAAGAATAAACATCCTGAGGTTTATAGTTGAAATCAGAAAAACACTACACCACGCATACTACACAAGGAACTCATTTAAAGTGCAGTCAGGAAGAATATATACCTAGCTTGTTGAAAGTTTTGCGATTTGGAATTTCTAAAATAGCATTGTTCAGTTCTTTTCTTTTCTTTTTTGTGCCAATGAGTGAATCTTTGGAATTAATCAAAAATACTGTTGGACGAACGCGCATGAATTCGCAAATTTGAAAAAAAAGCCTTAAGAAAGCAACAACGAAATAATTAACAATGGCATAAAGGAACAAACTTTAAAAAAGATATAGCTTTAGCTATCGCTATCCATTTTCAAATTAAAAAGGTCATTTGCTTACCGTTTGCAATATGGCGGCGGGCGGGCGGCTGGAAAATGGACAGCACTGATCGAATCGGTGAACCATGCATGGACAAAACCTAATTAAATGCACGAAACTTAATATTTATGTGATATTAACATAATATTTAGTTGTCGAAGCAGTAATGACCATATACGGCATTAAACGGAGGCTATTCCCACTTAAATAGCCTTTTTTTGTATTTTTTCTCTCTCTTTTTCGATCGTGCTAAAATGCTGCTATTATGTTAAATTTAAATCGCCGGTCTGATAGTTTTGCTTGAAGCAACCTTGAGTAAAAGTACGTGCTATTAAAAATTTATGCGCATAATTTTTAAGAGCAGTCAATTGATAACGTGTTCTATCAAGCTAGTTCCCATTGTTCATTGTTCATTTAATTATTTTTGTATTATTTATTGTTTATTGTTTATTGTCTATTGTCTATTGTCTATTGTCTATTGTCTATTGTTTATTGTTTATTGTTTATTGTTTACTGTTTATTGTTTACTGTTTACTGTTTACTGTTTACTGTTTACTGTTTACTGTTTACTGTTTACTGTTTACTGTTTACTGTTTACTGTTTACTGTTTACTGTTTACTGTTTACTGTTTACTGTTTACTGTTTATTGTTTATTGTTTATTGTTTATTGTTTACTGTTTACTGTTTATTGTTTACTGTTTACTGTTTACTGTTTACTGTTTACTGTTTACTGTTTATTGTTTACTGTTTATTGTTTACTGTTTATTGTTTATTGTTTATTGTTTATTGTTTATTGTTTATTGTTTATTGTTTATTGTTTATTGTTTATTGTTTATTGTTTATTGGCGGGAAATGGCACAATCGTATACCACCCCGAGCACAACAAATTTTCTTAGCCTCTTGCACTCTCTGCAACAAAGACAATTTGTTGCGCAAGCCACTTTACGCTTTCGTCCGCCATTTTTGCATTGTGGCAAATGCGGCAAAATCTATAGAAATCCGCGGATTACGTACTTTGATTTCCCGAGCCCAATCAGCAGATATGCAAATCATTTGTCGGACTGAAAACAAAACGAAGGGTAGGTATTGTAAAATTAACTACTTTTTACAAGTCACTCTTTTTAGTTATACGAATCGAATGATCTTATAAATTTACGCACCGAATGTTTTAAAACAAAAATTTCATTTGTGAAATGAAAAACAAACTTACTCAAACAAACATGTTCCAAGGCAAATCATGTATCCGTGGTGATGGTAATGTTTCCGTAATGGTCATAAAAGATCGGTAATATTTTTAAATCAGCAGTTTGTCCCAAGTAATTAAGAATGAATTAATTCATTTGACTTAGAAAACAGCTCTTAAAGACAGTGGAAGACCGCCAGAACTGCTTGTCAAAATAACTAATTATTCAGTTTAAACAAACGGGACACTCTTGTAAATAATTGCTCAATGGTAGAACTGAATGACTGTTTTGCAAAAATGGTGTTTTGCTTCATTATATTGTTTGTTGTATCACCCGCTAATCCATTCACATACATGTTGAAAACAACACCAAATAACAGAATAAATGGTTTCAACTTGACCGCAGTTATAACAGAATATTTAAGACATTGAAAAAAGTAAACAACATATAATATGTGTCTTATATAAATACCGATTCAAACCATTTTATTCTTATGTACAAACTTAACTAATAAAAATGCAAAGCTTCTGTTCTTCTTTTGTTATTAATACTTTAGGTCTGTCAGTAATTTTAGTTTGTTTCTTGGTTTAACCCAGAAACCGGTTGATACGCTGAAAATAAAACTTGCAAGTGAGTTAAAGTAATTTCCTTGCTTTTCCTCTCAAATTTATAAACAAAAGAAGCTTCTAAATTCATTTAACTTCAATCTTCTTGTAGTGCACCTGTACATGTTAGCAAAACACAGCAAAAATGAGTCAGTGTAGTTGCCCGCCTTTTCGTATCAAAAGTTGCGAATATGTACGCAATTCAACAAAGTTTTTCTTCTTGCTCGGATTAATTTTGGTCCAAGAAGGATGAAAAGAAATTTAAATAAATGTTTTTAATTTCAAGCTTTCAATTATCATAACAAAACTAGCAGGAAATCTATATTTACACAGAATATGACAAGATATTATAGAAGATGCAATTTGTCGGTTTTTTTGCAGGAACTTTTGTTCAAGTGATTTGCTTTTTGCAACTTCCTCTCAGACGATGTAATTCTCTCTCGGATGTAAAAAAAGAAGTTATTTGTTGTATTTGATCTATTATAGCATAGAATTTCAAAAGTTTACACTCATTTACATGAAAGCTGATCTAAACTAAAGAATTCATAAAAAATTTAGGAATACATACATATAATAATGGATAGACAAAATGTAAAAAGTATCTCAACGTGGACAATAATATAATATAATACAATAACCAGACTAAGTTTTATTTCCATTTTCTCTCTTCTTTTTTCTTTTCTTTTCTTTCTTTTTTTTCCGAGTCTCTATATTTTCAGGCATCTTAGCTCTTCGCGTGTTTTTCAATTCTCTTGCCAAAATAAAGCGTAACAGACAATGACACTTCAGTAAAATAATTAAACCATGCTCCTTTTTTCCTTTCTTGTATGTTCAGTTAAACAAACGGTCGATTCTACTACACACTAGCTTATTGACACCAAATGTGAAAGATTGAACTGAGGCAACTAGGTAAACCTGGCTAGAAATTGTAAATACATACATATGATATTAGGTGCCCATGAGCTCCTGTATGTGTATTGCATGCATGTCTGTCTAAGAAGGACGCAAACCAATCTAAAAATAGTAATTTACCTTCTAAAACAGCAACTATAAGATTGTCCCAATCAGTATATTGTACGTCTGTTTTCGCACTTTCATGAAAAAGAGTTTGCAGATGAACAAATCGGCATTCTGTTAAAGAACATCAGTAAAACAGAACGTGGGATTTTCTATAAATGACTCGCGTGAGATAAACTTACAAAGGCATTAAGAACAGAACTGAAAGGCAAGTTAAATTCAGGGCCTTCAGAAATGACATGTACTAACTAGGCCCAAACAAATACCACAAATGGTCGACCATCCATAATTCATTCATTTATTCCGTCTTGCTGCCTGTATGTTGTACAAAAATAAATAATTAAATCCAAGTATTTGTCAACTGGCTGGCAAGTCACCTTCTCTTGCAAGTCACTTAATATATAACCAGCCAAATGTTCTTAAATATTTAAAATCTTTTGACCATTTTATTTGTTAATTTTCAAGAAAATCAGCCGCTACCCAATGAGCTGACTGAATAGAGTTTGAAAAGAGAAAAAGTAACTGCGCATTTGCTTTGAAAATGTCTTCAATATCGAAATGTTTTGACATATATTGAGTTTAGAAGGACCGAAGCAACCAGAAGTGAAATATTGGAATTAATGTCTGTGGTGTTGCAAAATTTGCCAAATAGTTTATAAAAGAAAGAACAATTCAATTCAATTCAATTCACTTCGTCTAGCCGTTGGTTCACTACATAATTCAATCATCCGAAACCAGTTAACCGGTCATAACGATGGGGAAATAATTTTTTTTTGCAGAACATCAATGGAAACTGTTTTTGAATAACTGGTGATAAGCAATCTCGCTAGAGTAATTTCACATGTTGTTTCAAGTCATTCAAGTTGTTATGAGAGACTTGTAAATCATCGCTAATTTAAGTAGATCCACTATCACACGAAAAAAGGACATTTTTGCATTTTAAGAAAAAAAATTAATTTGCACAACTGTTACTTGAGTTGACCGTATAATGCTAGAAAGTGTCTTCACAACATTTTTCTTTTTTATCATTTTTATCATTTTCATTATTTATTATTTTATCTTCTTATCAGCAAATCGCTAAGACTTTGATATTTTTGTGATATACTATATATATAGTATATAGTATGCATATATATTTTCAGTCTCTCATACGGCAGCCATTTTGTTTTCAAGGAGAGACAATAGAAAAGCCTTTTTCACATTTGATTTCCGTAGTTTAGATTAAATATTACATATTCAAAATGTTTGCTTCTTGGACTAGCTTAGCTTCATGATCATTTTCGGGCTTTGATATATCTTTTGAGTTAAAAATACATTAAAAGAACAGCACCGATGTGATTTCAGGATGTGCTTTAAAAGTGTTTGAACAAACCCAGCTGCGCTTGTTATGACAAAATCGCAAATGCATATAGTTATCATTTCTGTACTTGATGTAGACTCTTAATTAAAGAGCGCTGCACTAAATAGCCAAGGGCTGAATAAACTTGTGGCCCTCATGCTGGACGTTTAGTAAAAAATTCTTATTTTATATTATATATAATAAAAAGTATTCATTGGTGTTTTTGAGGAACATAATATTAAGGAAGTCAATTTCAATGTCTATGTCTATAACAACTAAATAAGGTCATGGACTGGTTTCATTTCAATAGCAATTATTTCACCAAAAACTGTCATTTCCCAGCTGGGAAATGGCTTAGAATAGATCAGGTAGTACAGTTGGACCTGACCATAAATATTAGTCATTTCGAAATTTTGATAAAATGTTAAGATCACTGAATAAGTTTTCCTTAAGCGGACAAGCAATTTGCAAGTAGAATTAAGAAGGTGTGTCTGTGATATTGTCCGCCCTTAGTACGCCAAGTACGCCATGTACGGCAGTACGTTGGTGTGTGTGGAAGTCTTTATTTACGTCATTTAAAGTTTCATGTTATCCAATCGAGGACTTTTTCAATTTACTTTCTTTTCAGAATCACTTAGTACGTAAGTCAGGCGTCCTATTAGAAATAAACTGAAAAGTATTCCCATATTGCGCACGGTATATCAAACTTCTTGAACATTGTTGTCGTTATTTTATATCTAATATTGAAGAAATGGTCAACACTCAGCGTGCGTCCATTGAGTTATGGATGCACGCGGGAGGCTGCTAAGCACGAGAGAAGCTTCTCGAGTGCTTAGCAGCCGACCAAGTGCATCCATAACTCAATGGACGCACTGCTGAGTGTTGACCATTTCTTTTATAACATAGACAAACGAAATAAGCCGCACGTTTAACCTAAATAAAAATACTGATGACCTTCAAAGTTCTCCATACATGGCGCGCGCTGTAAGAAAAGGAAACATTGACGTCAGCGTGCTGTCCATCGAGTTCTGGACGCAGGCTCGCGCGCGCTTATCATCCAATCAGAGCGCGCGTTATATATTACCTATGTTATAAATATCTATAGTATATAGTATTTTATATTTTATATCCATGCTATTTAGTTTGTAGTAGTTGATAAGAAACAACAGAAAACAATGGCTTTAGAGTCTACTACCAACTATTAGTTTGTCTATTCCTTCATGTCAAATGAAAACCACACTATATATAACGAGCATCATATTCTTGCAGGTTTGTCAGTAATCATTCCTAGGAGAATGACATTGAACAAATGACTTGGCAGACATGTTAGTGGTTTTAATCTTGATTTTCACTTGTCAAGACCATCAACATGTCTACCAGTCTGTCTTTTGTCTGTTCAATCTCCGGGAAATGTTTGCAATCCAATAATATAATGCCGTACGCCGGTGCACATTGAACTACATTTTCTGGCAATTATATCATTGACAATCACCTTAGTGACACCACTAACCTGTCCGAGCTAGCTTAAGTTTGTTGAAATTATTTATTATATTGTAAATGTCAGCATTTTGGGTGTTAAATCCAATAAACTGTTCAAATAGCAATTTCCCGAACAAACACATCATTTATTTACCGATTAAGTCATCTAGAGTTTCAATTCTTTTTTCTCTATAGTTAAATTTGCGCAGTAATGCCTCAGCCGCAACGTAACTCGCTATGATTGCACAAGCCGAGTTCAATTAAAATCAAGATGACACTAAAATAGTCTAGCTAACTTACTAAAAAACGTACATAATTGAAAAATAAAACTGACGCCTTATTAATTCATAGGTGTTGAACAAGTTTTTGTACAAGTACGAAAGATAGATAGATAGATAACATCTTTGTATATACATATGTAGTGTTTCCCAGCAAAATGAAATTGGAAATAATTGGCTCTCTAAAGAACTAACACTTCACTGACTGATTAATACATGATAGATCTCATAAATATTCAGACGTGTCCCAAGAAAGAAATTCAAAGGGCTTACTTTTTTAAGAGAAACTTGATTGAATTTCAGCGCAAGAAACGATCTTTTTGGTGACTTTCAAGTGACGCACACCTAGTGATTCTAATAAATGCTGCATGTATGTGCAAATCGTTAGTATATTGTCTATTTATCTTGTTGAACAAAGAAAGGATTCTGTAACAGCGTTCACACTTTTCAGCGGTTACTTCCCAGAGCTATGAAACTCGGTTCAATTTCGAAGTAGAAATTACAAATGCTTAAATGTTCCGTATAAGAATCTTCTAGCGCGGTGTGTTTCAACTAAAAGTTGCAATATGAGACACGGATTTGCATTGTGATTTGGAACTCATAATCAACTTTTATTTGATATTTTCGCTAGAAGACCATATCAGCAGAGATAATTGAAATCATTTGAATATTTTTAATTAGGGAGTATCATTCTTTGTAATTCGATCTTGGTCGCCAGGATTCCATAAAAATGTAAAGTGTATTTGGTGTTGTATACTGCTCTAAGACCTCATATTTGTTAACGATATTCGGCAGAAATGTTCAGTTTAAGGACTTCAAGGCCTAGTGGTAAAGTGTTTTTCCATGTTTTTCCATGGTTTTTTTTTTGCGTTTGGTAAAATGATTTTAGGCTTGATCATGAAAGAAGGATGAAATTGTGTACAAACATCTGATTCTTCAACCTAAATATATTTTAACGCCCCGGTCTTCTACAGGGATGTACAAGATGTTTGATTCGTCGTCATACAACGGTAGAAAAGTGCTACAATAAAATGCGCGCAAAACAACAAAACAAAACTAAGAATGAAATTACTTTCTAAATGACTTATTTGAGAGGACAATTTGTTTTTAAAGTAACGGTCATTACGTTGACTGAATAGTTTGACTTTATACAATGGAATTCTTCAAAGGAAATAAGTTAAGAATGCCGTTAATTGTTCGCGCCATTAATTTTTTCCCCGAGAGCGCAAACTAATACTACTAGAAATTAGAAAGAAAATCTTTTGAAATAAAAGCCATGGTGGTAGGAGATTTCCGATCAAATTGTAGAGAGTTCTAGAGTACTGATTGGTTTTCAGACGGAAAATATTGAATTGATGCAGGATAATTCGTCAGTAACTTTGTAAGAATAAAGATGCAAAATGGACATGACAGTTTATGAAGAAAAATATAATTTCGGTTTTTCGTTAGTCGAAGGGAAGAATGGATGAAAGCTTGTTCTTATGTATGCAAGAACGGTTCAATCAGAATGGTGACAAAAAATTAGCAGCGAAGCCGCAACGAAATTGACAAACATACGCCAACTAGTCAAAAACATCTTTAACTAACTACTTATAACTGGATCCGATTTTTTTTTTTTTTTTTTTTTTTTTTGAAATTCGTTCAATCAAAATTGAATAAAACTCTGCGCGAATAGACACCATTCCCTAAAATGTTTTAAATCAAAGGTTTTGTATGTAAATAAACGAAAATGTAAAATCAAAGCTCTAAAGGAGATATATGTATTGTCTCTTTTTCAAATGTTTTCGGCCAAGCAAGTGCAAGAAAAAGTTTAAATGCAAATCATGATAGCAAGGATATTCGAAAAGGTCGAAAAAATCTTAGAAATTGCACTATCACTAATAAACAAGAATGAAAAGTTGCATGGCGTGATGTTTTACAAAGTTACCGGCTAAATAAATAATATAGATGTATAGATCAATTTTTTTGTATTGTTCAAAAAAGAAATAAAACAAAAGTTAAGAGATAGAAGAGAAGAGAAGAGAAGAGAAGAGAAGAGAAGAGAAGAGAAGAGAAGAGAAGAGAAGAGAAGAGAAGAGAAGAGAAGAGAAGAGAAGAGAAGAGAAGAGAAGAGAAGAGAAGAGAAGAGAAGAGAAGAGAAGAAAACCCAAAGAATCAAAATTTTAAACTCAGGTACAGTAAAAAGAACAGCAAAACTAGCTGCTTAATGACCTTCAGTCTCAATACTGGACATTAGATGTGAAGGTTTGTTCAAATCAGGTGTCCACAAGTCAAAAACAGAATCTAATTATTCGGCTATTACTGAATAACAGTTGCTAGGCATAATTTAGGTCTATATTTGACAACAGCAACTCTTAATTCTCTCACCTTCTTGCCTCTGAACACAAAATTCAGCTCAGACTCAATTTTTGAGATCGCGGTGATCAAATACTTCAAGACACATATTACATGTCTTAGCGAGACTCGACTCCTGCGCTGAGAGCCATTAGAAGTAAACAATAAATTATTATTCCACACAAAATAAACAGATCAAAGCCATATTGAATTTGCGCGTTTTGTTTAAATACGAACTCAGTTGGCATGTGATCACTCCTTGGTAAATTCAAAGGCAATATGCGTCTCGTTTGGACTCGAGTTACTACAACACACACTCGGGTCGAACCGATTTGCGTTGAGGTTTAAACTCAAAACTAATAGTTCAGTCATTCTTATTCTCTCATTCAAATTAAAAAAAACATCGTAATTGTGTTATTTTTCTTTCTTTCAGGTCTGAATATTTATTTGATTAAAGACATTAAACATATTTAAAAATGCAAAAACGAACGAAATAAACGAAAATATATCTGAGTTTTCTCTAATCCTTCGACACATGACTTTGATAAAGCTTTTGATACAGAAGGATGACGTTTTAAACTTATGAATGAACGTTAATATCACTATTTTTGCCGCCTAATATCTTGGTGTCTTCCAAAATTTAATTTCTCCGTGTTCTCTACGCCAGAAATAGATTACTATCATAGTATGAAATTCATACCAGTATAGCGCCCTTAGCCCCCCATAGTATACTACTTATATAGAAAGAAATTATCTACCGTGCTTTTTAGAAAATATCAATCATTTTGTTTCCTAACAAGTTCATATTTGATTAAGCACTTTCAGAAAGCATGCTGAAATTTAATATAGCATAAATATTCCAATTATCTTTCATCCTGAAATTAAGAATGCTGTAGTGCTATAGGCTTACTGCCCTTGGCTATTTTTGATAAATATTAGTATCTTAGTTTTTGTTCTGCTATAGTCCTTTTTGTTTTGTTTTGTTCTTTGTCATGGCAGTTTTCAAATGTGATTACGCACTGCTCTTTTAACAAAATTATCACTTTGATTGTGAAATTGATCACTGTCGAAATTGACACAAATTTGTAAGAGTAAAAATGGTGAAGCTAGGCTAATAGGTTATATACTGAAAACGACCTTAGGGAAACTTGAGTAAAAATGGTGGCACAGTTAATGAATTCAAGTACCTCCTTATTTAATTTTCTTGAGTGACTTCTTCGCCTGTGTTACCAAAAAGCGCTGTGACTTCATTCCAGCTGACTGTATGAAAAAAGAGAGAGATGACTTGTCCAGAAACTCAAGCTCACTTATCATTAATGTGCGCCGGTCCAAGGTTCAAGTCAGGAGCAAACTAGATTTATATCATCGTAACAGAGAACAATTCAATTGTCCGTTGTTATTAATATCCCAGAATTGAGCCCAAATATTAAATCTAGATGGTAATATTTGCCAAACAACTTTGATTGCCTAACGGAAAGCCGCTTAAGGAACACAATAGAAGGTGTAAAAGCACCTGTGTCATTTGCAAACAACTTATGAGCTTTTATATTATTAACTCATAGCATTGTGTGTCGTACACCAGGGCCTTTTAAAATACACCATTCAGGTTAGGCAATGTATATGATTGGCAATGTTTAAGTTTCAGTTTTGATTACATTTGGACACAAACATTTTTGACAAAGAAAGGAAATAAAAACACATTTTGATTGGCAGCCTGATTTATTTATGAAACTTTAGTTTTACTTATGAATATGACGAAATTAAAGAGACTACATTTCTCTCGATCCTCTTTGGGAGTGAAATTCCGCATCGCGGTGAATGGGCAAGGTGGAATTAATCAAGACATTCTCGGCGCTGTATGAGTATACCGTAGCCAGCGTATATAACTCCCAATCCATGATCTTACGAACTTTACGATGTCACGACGAATTATATACACCTAATTGCAAAAACGTTGTCATAGAAAAATAAACTTTTAAAATTAAAAATTAAAAAAAAAGAGAGAGAGAGAAGTAGGAATTAATTAATTAGGCCGAAAGGGATTATGGGTACACAAAGCCTTATCATTTTATTAGATTTGGTCTTAATTTTTCACAACAACTGAAGTTCTCAGTTTAATTTTGCTATATTAGGGTGAGGTAAGCTAGCTAACTTGATTTGAATTGTCGTGTTAATACGACATTTAGCAAAAATTATGGAAATTTGAATAGTAAGGAGAGGGAAAGGGAAGAAAAACAGGGACGTGAAGTAAAGCCGAAACATGGTCAGATGCCATTTACGTGTAAACCAACCTCGTTCCCAGGCTCTCCCTTCTCGCTTTTTTTACACAAAAATGGCGGCGCTCGAAGGAAAGAGGGTCTTCCCGCGATTTTGTAAAAAGAGCGAGAAGGGAGAGCCTGGGAACGAGGTTGCATAAACAAAATGACAAATTAGCATATTGTAAAACGTGCTGAATGTAGTATTCTGCATTGGTAAGTACACTCTTCGTTCAAAGTTTTTCTGGACGTACCGCAAAACCGCAAAGAAAATTGAGGAAAAAAAAACACAACAAAAATCGTCAAAATCCGCAAAATCGCGAACCGCGCAAGTCAAAAACCGCAAACCCACAGCTTAAAATAACAAATAACCGCAAAACCGCATCAAAAATAACGCAAAACAGCATCACCGCAAATCCTTTACGTCCCCTTCATGTAACATCAGTAACTTATCATTAACAAACGGGAAACTCACAGGCAAAATAGCATAAAAGATCGAGTTAATTGACCAAAGTCAAATTCACGTTGAATAAAAACAAATTATCAAAAAAAAAAAAAAAAACAAACAAACAAACAAACAAACAAACAAACAAAACAAAACAAAAACCGTGGAGTGATATGTTATAATATTTCAAATATATTGTTTCTCTTTGTATTGGACATGCAGATGGCCGGCGCACTTATATTACTCAGAAGGCACTGATCTGAGAAAATATAATTATTAAGATATATATTACAGGTGCATTTTATCTTAATTAAAACCATCCTCAGGGACTTACATACTGGTTGGCAACACTTTATCTTATTGGCAGAAAGTAGCTTCACATTCAGCTATTACCGGAGCGCGAAATTTCGATTGAGGAGGATAAATACAGCTACTCCTAGAACTCCAAGAAAAGAAGATAAAGAACAAAAGGACAACAAAATCAACAAAATCAGAAAATTAGCTTTTTCACCCGCTGTTTCTGAAACATTTAGTTAAGCTATAGTTAAACTGGTTATTGGTTTCTTGAAGACGCTCCAGGGGGCAGTAATGACTGACTTCTGTTTGGAAAAAATACTCCTAATCCTCGTCGGGCCCTCAGAGAAGGCTGAAATTTGCACAATTCCTTATTCATTGTCCCTAAAAAATAATGTCATTCTGATCTCAATCCTAAAAACTAATTTCTGTTCACAGCTGTTCTCAATATTCTCTCAATATTCTTGATCGCTGGCCCCAACGAAAGCTCATCCACTTGGCACTTTTCAAGGTGGCGTAACAGGCTTTGGAGAGGGGGGGGGGTGGTGGTGGTTGGGGGGGGGGGTAGGTGGGATGTAAAGAGGGAAATGGGAGGGAGAAAAGTGAGAGGGGCCTCTTCCTTCCAATTTCTCCCCTCCCCTTCCCACATCCCTTCCCCTTCCCCCTCCGCCATCCACATAATCTATCAATCTAGGCGTGAGAAAGGCGCGAGAACCATGCCAAAGTCTAAACAGTGTTCCCTCTTAACCGAAAGTGCACTTTTTGATTTGCCACGGAAAAAATATCGAGCGAGACTTGGAGCAAGTTTACGGTACATTTTGGTCTCGTCATTTTGGGCTTCCTGTGTTTTCACGAACGTATCCCATGAGCCTGTTGGGTGATGAAAGGGTGACGTCATCACTTCACCACGTGTCTTCACTTTCCTTTACAAGATGGCGGCGAGCAACTATTACGCTGGTTATACTTCAGGAGCCCAACACTCACAGGGATTCACTCAAGTTCAAAATCCGCCGATTCAGACGAGTTATGCAGCACCTCAGGCAACCACAGGCTACGCTGTTCAAGGTACAGCACAAACGGCAGCTCATTACGGGCCGCCTCAAACCCAAGCGCCTCGACAAGTAGTTCAACAAACGGCTTATTCAGCTGCCACAACGGCTTATGCCCAGACGGCTCCTACTCAAGGAAGTGCTTATGGCTACACAGCAAGACAACAAGACGCTCCTCCACCACCACCTCCAACTAATACAGCCTACCAAGCAGCTTCTCATGCTGCTTATCAGTCCCATCCAGCTTCTCAAAGTTACTATGAAAGGGACGCTTACGAGAACAAGGCCAACTACTACTCACAGCAGCCGGCGTCTAGTGTTCAAGGCAGCCAGAGCGCTTACTACGCTCAAGGGGCTACTGCTACAGCGAAAGCTGCTTATCAGGCTTCGGCGGCAACAGCTTATCCAACGCCTGTCAGTGCCACTCGAGCTGCGGCCAAATCTCATCCTGTTCAAGCTTATACTTCGAGTTCTACTGTGGCCTACCCGTACTCGACCGCTCGCACACACACCAACTACAACAACCAAGGATCGTACTCTACATCGACTTATGGCAGCTCAAATACGGCTGCTACCGATAGCTACCATCCTCAGGCTTACGAAGCAGCTGTTTATAATGCTGCAGCAGCTTATGTACAGCAGCAACAACACCATCAACAGCCTTCGAGACCAAGCTGGAAGAACAAAGCCGGCGTGTCAGGAATGGCGTCCAACAAGCAACAAAAGCCAAAACCTCCACCAAAGCAGCCGCAGATTCACTATTGTGATATTTGTAAAATCAGCTGTGCTGGACCTCAGGTTTGTCGAGTTTTTCTTTATAGCTTTAGACTTCAATTTGATTCATTTACGCAATCCTTCGACCTTGTGGTCTCATTTATTGCTCCACAAGCAAAGTGGAACTTTCCTCTGCTCTCATGAATTAATGAAATCGAAAGTTCGTATTGGTTGAAAAATAATTGAGTAAGGCTGCCAAGACTTCAACTGTTTTTATTATTGATAATTCTAAGCTAGTCCAGAGAAAATTTCAAGCCTCAAAACCCCCTTACTCCTTGTTCTTAACTCTGCTTGTTTCTGCCCTACAAATTAAATTTTGTTGAATTCAAGGCTAGGGTCGATTTTTGTTTTCATGACATTTAAGAACTGGTAAAGTGTTCATGGTGTCACAGTTTGCTTTGTCTCGTACCACTGTACTGTGAAAAGTTTTCCGTGCAATAAGGAACCACTTATTAATCAAAACCTCTCTGTTACCGCCATTTGCACAGTTGGCAGTCAAAAGTTTTGACTGGGAATAGGATTACAGGCTGCTGTGAATTCAATACTTAAGCAATGCCACATAGTCGGAGTTTCCCAACATCACTGGTGAAATTTCTGCCCATTTATGACTGTCTGAACATTGTATGGAGCATATGGTAGCCTGCGGATGAGGGCTATTACCTATTCCCAGTCAATGCTTTTGTCTAATGCAGTAGTAACACAGGGGGTTTATAATAATAAATAATGATAATAATAATGGGTATTTATAAAGGACAGTCTCAGTTCACTTTAAATATTATTGAGTAACTGAAATGAAATAAATAACAGAACAAACTTTTTAAGAAACCCAACTGGCAAGGAGGCAGACCAGTTGGCTATTTACAAGCATGGTCGAGAAACTGAATTTGAACATGACAAACCCCAGAAAAAATTCAGCCTCAGCTAGTGGCCAGAGCGAGGACTCAAACTAGGGGTCATCAGATTCTGAGACTGATGCTCTGACCACTCGACCATGCTGCTTTATTAAGATTTGTAACTTTTTTATTTGTCCACAGACCTACAAGGAGCACTTGGAAGGACAGAAACACAAAAAGAAGGAAGCTGCAGGCAAAGCTAAGCCTGACACTTCAGCAAACAACAGCAATTGTTACCAGTGTGAACTTTGTAACATAACATGCACTGGCGCCGATGCTTATGCAGCACATTTGAAAGGTTCCAAACATCAGAAGGTTAGAAAACCATTGAACAATGTTTAAAAAAGAATGTTGTCTTGATCACAACGGTAATAACTTTATTAATGTGTCACTTGTTCTAGCTTTACAAAAACTAACTGGGGACACCTACCTATAGTGACAAAACATTGAGTTATCCTTAGGCCTTCATTTAAAGTTTAGAAACTATACTGGCTGTGGCCTTTATCAAATTGTTACAGTGAAATACAAGGAAAATTAGCATAATAAATCTGGGAATTTACAATGGCCTAGGCACTCGGCACTCCAGAGCCCGTTAAATAACATGGCTTTGACTAAATTTTTAAATGAGAATGGTATATGGAAGGTACATAATCTGAAACAGGCCTTTACCTTAACATGATCCTGTAGTTAAGATGGATGATCAGTCTTGAAAACATTGCAGTGGCATTAATAGTTTTCAGAGACCAATTAATTATAAATTTTTAAGCTTTGTTGTATTTTATTTTAGGTTGTTAACCTTCATGTTAAAATGGGCAGACCAATCCCAGAAATCCAACCAATCAAACCACCAGAAACTAAAGACGATGATAAAACCAAATCTGCTCCAAACAACAGAAATAACAGAAAAGCTGGAGCAAAAAGAACGGCAGCCCCCAAGATCACATTTGTTGGAGGAACTAAGTTGACAACTACTGGAATAGTCAAGAGTGATAGTGCCACTGATGGTGCTGCTACACAAAACCAGCAACAAGCTGGCAGTAAAGAAGATGAAAGTATGGAAGCAAGTACAGAGGGAGAAGGTTTGTTGTGGATAAAAAGTGGTCTTTAGAACTATATTGTAACTATTTAGAATCTACCTTAATTTTATCATAAAATTGTAAGTGCATTAGCACAGACCAAAGTTATCAAGAATAATCCTCTGATAAAGGACAGAACTGCACACTTTGCAAACACAGTAAATCTTAACCTTTGAATTGTGTTTTTGGAGGTGGTTGCGTTACAGATCAACAGTGTGATAATAACGCAATATTTTCTAGCTGAGCAGTTTAGAGATCTAAAGTCCATTTTATATTATGGGACTACAATAATGTCAGAATAATGTCCCAGCTTTCTCATTTCTTTTTTTCCAGAAATATAAGAGTGAAAAATATTTCATTTTCTTTGTATTCACAGAAAAGTTTGATCTGGCTACATTCACTGGAGTGGATAAATCTAAAATAGTTGGTAAGTTTTATTATTGCTGGAGGATGCTGAAACTTTTCATCTTCCTATTCCTTAGCAGGACCCCAGTTGTTCAAAGTGTGTCAGTATTTACCTAGGCTAACATCAATGGTTTTCTTTAACCCTGGGGTAGAGCTTTTGGAACAACTTGGTACAGGCATGCATATTAATGTACTCTTTGATAATTATGATAAAATAACAACAACAACTTTATTTTACAAGGGTAGCATTTGACAGATACATTGTACTGATTAACTTGTGGCCCTCAAAAAAATAAAAAAATAAAAATATATATAATCTAATATATATATATATATATATAATCTATTTGTTTTCTTACATTATATTTATCCTCATCAATAATTGCCAGGTTCTGAGTACTTAGAAGAAGTCAAGAGTGATGATGGAAAAGTTACAAGTTTTCACTGTAAACTGTGTGAGTGTAAGTTTAATGATCCTAATGCAAAGGAAGCTCATTTAGCTGGTCGTCGACACAGACTACAATACAAGGTAAGTGTAAGCAAATTTAAACAACTCCAAAGTGTTTTGATGTTTCAGAGTTCCCTTAAACTATCAGAATCTGTTTTGAGTATAATTTCGTACTCAAAAGTCCTTTGAAAATACTGAGATAGGATTCTGGTGTTTTCTAGGACTTGTACATAGGTGGTGGTGGTTGATGATGATGCTAATCTTATAGGAATTTCATTACCTTACAAAGTTCTGTTTTCTTCTTTCAGAAAAAAGTTCAACCAGATCTGGTTGTGGAGACCAAACCAAGTAACAGACGACTGAGTAAGTCCCAGGAAGAGAAACTTCGTCACCGATGGGAACAAGAACAGATGTGGAGATGGCGCAGAGATGAGGATGCAAGATGGCATGAGGAGGAAGCAAGGAGATGGGAAGAAGAGGAATACCACATGAGACGAATGGAAGAGGAAAGGATTTGGGAAGAAGAACACAGACGAAGATATGAGGCAGAGTTTCATGACTGGAATGATAGATCACCAGCTGGTGGACACCCTGCCACTGCTGTTCCTCCAAGGCTTATGGATGCTCCCCCTGGCATGGTAATCTCACTTATTTTAATATAATAAATCAATGTGCAATTTGTCCTTGTAAAAACTATACATGACCCATACTGGGAGAGCATTACTAGGAGATTGAAACATGTGCATCATGTGATGTGTTGCCCAGCATTCTGGCTATTTTAGACCACCAACCACTTGGGCAAACTAATTTTTTACATATTTGCCATGCATGTTTGCTTTCAGTGTGCGCAGGAAGCATTTGAATTTAACTCTAAAAACAGCACAAAAGTAGGCAACACATTACATTTGTCTATGGAAGGTGTTTATAAGGGCATGTGAGGAGTCTCAGTCTCTTGTTTATACTCTACTTTCATACTTTATGCTGATAGTACCTATAAATCCCATTGTTCTGGAGTTTAATGGCAACTATGTCTTGCTACTAAAATATCTGCTTATTTCTTGTATGTCATGCTCTTACATTCATATTTGTAATTATAAAATATTTGAGATATAACGTGCACGCTGATTGGCTGGCTACCATGTTTATATCAGAGGACAGAGACATGGCTCACTCAAAAAACGGTGAAAATATTTTACAAATCCAATTTCTACAATTCATTTCTTCCAGCCCCACATGCGTCCAAGGTACAACTCTCCAGATGACCAAATGGTCATGGCAAAACACTCAGCTATCTATCCCACAGAAGCAGAGCTTCAAGCAGTCCAAAACATAGTATCAGCTTCAGAAAAGGCACTCAAGTTTGTGTCAGATGTCATCTCAGAGCAAGACAATCCACAGATGGAGGTAGATGCCACAGCTGAAGGAGAAAAGGAAGAAACACCAGCCGTAAAGAAAGAACCTGAGGCAGAAGTCAAGACTTCTGAACCAGCAGAGGCATCAGCAGAGAAAACGGATGCTGAAGCAGAATCTGAACCAAAAGAACCAGCCAAACCACAGGCACCAAGTAAGTTCAAAATATACATATGGTCCACCTGATTCTAATGAAACTTGTCGTCTCTGACATGAAAATACGGTTTACAGTCAACTCGCACACGGACCGTTTCGCCCACACAAACTCGCCCATGCATTTTACCAATTCGCCCATGCATTTAAATTACCATCATTTCGATCCAAAGTAATTTTGATCTAGGTCAATTCAATCCACCATCGGTCAATTTTAAAATGTTTTGGAGCTAAAACTTCTTGCCAAAACATTAATGTTGCTTCAAGTTGTATGTAAATGTCTGGGGTTTTTTTCAGATCAATATTCAAAGTATTTTGAAAGAAACTCGGAAATTTCTTAGATAACTACACTCCAGATTAATCTTAACCACTTCAGAACATGTCAGAAGCAAACGAGACAATTAGTTGTAGATTTCAAAACTGATAAGCGTCTCAGTCGTTCGTAGAAACTAAAAATACCTGGCTCGAGAAATATCACTTTCTGTTTAACTTTCGTTCAAAGACTAGAAATTCAAAGGTCATTAGTCCAGGAATACTTTGTTTAGAATTGCTAGTCAAAACAATAAACTTGGCTTCAAAGTTTCGCCACGTTTCAAGTGGATTCCTTGACAAATTCGAACGTAATTTGATATTATTCCCAAAGTTCTGTAATAAGTAATCTATTTTGATATTTAAAGTTTATCAACCGTCAGAGTTTCTTTATGTTGCACTACAAATCGCATGGATACTTTGACTTTGACATATTGGTATCGTAAACAAAACTTTGGCGTCTTTCTGGTCGGCTTTGAGTTCTACTGGTTTTGGTGGTTTACCTTTGAGTAATTACTCGATTTGGCAACAACAGATTTTCAAATTTTGTTTTAATTCTCTCAAAGTTTTAGGTCACTGTAAAGGACAGTTATTAAAAGGTGTCCGCTTCTACCACGATGGGTGTAAACAAGGTGTGAAATCGGTTTCGTCAAATCACAGCATTGCTAGCGAAAACCTCATTCACAATCACGTCTAAAACTTCTATTAAGTTTTGTTACCGTTTAAAGTTAACCAAGCTATTGAATGTGGAAAGACGGATCCTGTTTTAAAAATGGTAATTCATCATAGAAACAAGTGTGTTTGAAGTTACTGTATCCATGACTGAATAACCTCGAAGTTCGTGGTACTTAACTCGCCGAGTTGGTTTGTGCGGTTATTGACTTCGAAAACAAATATCTCTTATAGTGTTGGTTCGTTTCTTAGAAATAAAAAATCCGGCAGTAGAAAACAGATCAAGTAGATCAAGTATTTTATAAGAAAAATAAACGAAGAACTAAATTTGGCTTATAGCGTAAGTTCGTAACGTTCATAATGATGTGTACTAGAGATATCGTTTGGAACGGCCTGAAAACAAAACTGGTTTGTAGTAGATGTGGATTGAAGTGATTTAAATGCGTGGGCGAATTCGTGAAATTCGTGGGCGAATTGGTGTGGGCGAATCGGTCCGTGGGCGAGATGACCGGATACCGAAAATACAACAAAAGTACAGAAATATTAGTCAACATCTGACCTTCTTCAGTGTATTAGCATATTGTGAGTAATTGTTAGCATTGCATATAATTTTATGATGGTTTAGTGAACAATTTACATTGTATTTTCTTTTTGTTTAGGAGCTTTAAAAGGTGTCATGCGTGTTGGGGTTCTAGCTAAAGGACTTCTACTCAGGGGACGATTAGATGTGAATCTAGTAGTATTGTGTCATAGTGAGTATCTTTAAACTAGATATTCAGTATTGGTGTATCAGGTACTTGCTATCTCTGGCAAGTGCTGTTATGAATGATCTTATACTTGTATTATGGAAGTTGGATGCTTTGAATGGTTTTGTTGATATGTAAGCCATTCGACCTTGGAGCTTCCTATAACAAATCCTTTGGTATATCTAGCATAGGTGCCATGGTTTGCCTACTGTAATTATATCTTAGGGACACTTTTCTGTGTTGTCACATAAAGGCTGTTCATTCCTAAAGACACCATTAACTGTACATGGTGCAATTTGTTCTGCAACATTTTTTGCAACAGATCTCCTTCAATTGTCTCAATGTTTTCCCAGTCCAGTCCTGTTGGGAACTGCATTTCTTTGTTTGAAATCCTTTAATTAGGAAGACACTAAAGAATGTTCACCTTGAACAAAGAATCTTATTCCCAAAGAGGATTGTATTTGGAGAACATTGAGGCAAGCAAAGGAGGTCTATTACCCTGCAACACAATTGACAGACAAGTAGCAGAAAGAAAATGGAATCATGCAACAGTTTATAGTGATACAAAATACCTGCCATAATAATTGCCCACTATTGACAGTTATCCAAGAATCTTTTAATTAGAATTCATCATTTAATTGTCAACAGATAAACCCTCAATGGCACTACTCAAGAGAGTGACTGACCTATTACCTGCTCAGCTTTCGGTAATTATTACCTTTTATGTGAATATCTCAATTTTATTCCTCAATTTTATGTTTTGTAGACAAGATAACTGAAGAAGTCAGTTTGATTTCAATTAGTATACCTTTATCTGGGAGCAAGAGAATGAGTGACATGGTTTCCTAATGGTGCCATTTCTGCCATGAAATTCTCTAATGCAAAACTTTTTATTCCAGAAATTGACTGAGGAAAAATATGACATCAAAATGGAACCTGAAGAATCAGCAATAAAAATCAGCACAACTACTGAACCAAAAGTGGTTGTCACGGTGACATTGACATCGCCAATAATGCGGGATACTGTTGAGCCTACTCCTGGTAATGTAAAATATTGTAAATTGAAATACCTTCGAGTTTTCCTGGCCATTATTTTGTGCAGAAATTTGCATTTGGGAGGATAAAGAGGAAGATGATTTCTCAAAATGAAGTATTGCTTTTGTGTTAGAATGAAATGTTCTTGTTTCTCATCCTATTGGCCACTGCAGTGTACATTTATTGAGAAGAAATCATACTCTTCCATCTGTTAATGTACAGGGAAAATAGAAAGTGGAAAAAATCAGGTGTAGACTTGAAGTAAAGAAAGATGCTGCAATAGAACAATGCAAGGGTGTTGAATTCTTTGTGAATGATGAAAACCCCTGCATCCAAACGTTGCGTGTTTTTTATTTCCAGCCTATGCTGACTAACCATGCTATCGTCAGCGTTGTGTTAAATCTCCCTGTTACTGTTAACAAAATGCTGACTAATGCAATGTTGATCTTTCAGTTAGTTACCATGGCAGCATTGTGTTAACTGCCACCTTAAGTTATTAACAAAATGCTGACCATTATGATTCTTCAGTGGTATATATTCAGCTGGACATCAAGTTCCCATAAGAAAGGAAGGGAAGGCTAAAAGACATTAGCTTGTGCATTGTCTGGTCTCTAGGCATGTTTTGGCACCAACTGCTAGGCTGCAGATGCCATCTCGTGTCTCTTGACTGACCACTGACACTTGCGACATGTCTTGACGCTTTCTCTAACCATCTATCATCTCTACTATAGCAGAAGATGAGCCCGATGTACTGGATAGGCAGAAATGTCTAGACGCATTGGCTGCCTTACGACATGCCAAATGGTTTCAGGTTCGCGCAGTTTGCTGTTTATATGAGAGGAAATGTCACATTTGTTCTGTAAAGTTGGCCAGTAGAATAAACTTTGAATCTCAGCAAGACAATGACAATGTTCCTGATTTGGCTTCCTAGTACAATTGAATTGAATTTTCACAAACTAATTTACCTGAATAGTCTTCAAAATAGTACCATTGTCTTGGACCTTTTGTATGAGGTTCAGATTTTATTTTACTATGCTTGCAACTAGCACATGTCTCTCAGATTTTGTTGAAATTGGTAGAGATTTTTTTGTTATGTCAAATTGGAAAAGATTGGCGAGTGAAGAGTAATGTTGAGACTTTTTTTTAATTCAAAGGAGTCGACTTTTCATCCACATGCATGCATTCACTTTTTAGCACTTTTTTCAATTGTTTCCAATATTTCACTTTTTACTTCTACCTTCATTTGCCAATGCTCTTTGTATTTTACAAGCTTCAAAAAGGTAAAGCACATCCATGGTTATGTGACAATTCCTCTTTGATCTCAAGCAGAAAGCGCAACTTCCAAACTCAAAATGGTGCAAACTTTTCAATGTGTCTTGAAATTGGCATTAACTTCAGTATTCTCCTTGTGCTTCTCTCAACTACAAGTATTGCATAGTTATGTCTTTCAAGCAATCAATTTTGGATGCAAATTTTAAACTTCTCTGTGTCCTTTTATGGTATCATTTAGAATGTATGGAGAATACTGCCAAATGAGTCTCTTGGAACTTTATACTTTTGTTAAGGGAATTGTCTGATTTTGAAAAGTTTTGCAAGTTTAACCTTTAAATTTAACTTTCTTTAAGATTAACTATGAGATGACCAACGTTTGAAGGTTTCAAAAATATGTCGTGAATACAGAATTGTTGACGATTCATGTTGGAGAGTTTCTTTTTCTAAAACTTGGTATCTCACAGCCATATTTAATTTCATACCACAATCAAAGTACATTTTCAATATATCATGCACTGACTACCACTAAGATTTCCTGGAATAGAAGAGAGGAATTTTGTCCATTCTTTTATTTTATACCAGGAAACCTTGGTTCGGGTCATGATGCATGATATATTGATTTTAAAGTGTCATAAATGTAATTTTGTAGCATAGTTCTTGTAGTTTCATCACTATCTGTTGTCTTATTGATGTGTCCCATTTTTCAGGCCAAAGCCAACAGTCTTCAATCCTGCGTGGTTATCATTCGCGTTATGCGTGAGATGTGTCAAAGAGTCCCTGCTTTCAGTCCTATTAGTGAATGGGTAAGTTAGATTGCTTTTTACAACAATTGATACTAATCTCGCAATCTGATTGGTTGATTAGAGTGTGTCAATAAGAGGACAGACACACTGCTGAAGTGTTTCGGCACGCAACGCTCGTTCTGTTGCCCCGTTTGAAAAGGATTTTTTAACTTTTATCTCAAATAATTGTTTTAAAAAAACGTTAGAAATGTTAAGTTCCATGCAGAAAAATGCCATACTTTAGTAAGATTGAGTTGGGACAAACAGATTATACAGCAGGATCTGGTTGCTCAAAGGCGGGTTAGCACTAACCCAAATCATGTTCAAATCTAAAGAAAGCCTTTGGTTTTAACCCTGGTTTAGCTCTAACTAGCCTTCGAGCAACCACACCCATATGTCCCTCTGTTGTACTTGTGGCAACCTTGTAGGGATTCTACAAGTCAGTTGACCCCTAACTTATCCTAACTGTGTGTAATTGCCCTTATCTTTCTTACTGTTCATTCTCGGTATTTTATATTGGTAGCTTAGTGGAAGCTTGCAAATACGTAAATGAAAAATGAATAATTTGGCCGTTTTTGTCTTTCTTGAATACAGTCAAAGTTCCCATAAGCAGATACCCTCAGATAACCCAAAAGGTGTCTGTAACTAGAGCTGTCCACTTAAAGTAGCGTGTAAATACAGTGTTTGAGTGGGGGTGATTTCAAACGGGGTTTTGGAAAGGTATCCCTAAGTGAAGCTGTCCACTTACGAGAGTGTCCATGTGCAGAGCTTCGGCTGTATAACAAGGTTTCTCCTAATTTATTATTAAACTGATAAATTTCTCGGCCTTATGAAAATGTTTATCATTTAAAACAATTTAACTTTTTTCAGGCATTGGAATTGCTGGTAGAAAAATCCCTGAGCAGCAGTGATCAACCACTTGGTCCTGGAGAAGCTTTCAGGCGTGTTCTGGAATGTATTTCCAGTGGTTTGTTCCAAGAAGGTAAATAAATGCATTTTAAAAGCCAGTAAGCTCTATTATTTTATCTGTCTTGGTGTTCCTAAATGATGAACTCTTTCTCCTGACTTTCTGTGGAGGCAACAATCTGATTTAATGAGCCTGATAGGAGCACACCAATGAACTAAATACAGTTAAAACAAAGGCAAGGGACATGTCTATACAATGTAATACTTCCGAAAAAGCAACATCAATATTTAGGCTTTGAACAAAGCTCTCCTGATTGAATGCACCAAATGAGTGCAAGGGAGAGACATGCATTATATTCGAAGAACTTGACTGTTCAATGTCAATGTCTTGTGTTTTGTCTTTTAGGAGGTCCTGGATTGTGCGATCCTTGTGAGAAAGAACACATAAATGCAGCAGCAGAGATCAAATCACAAGAAGCAGAAGACTTAACAGCTGCAGCACAGGTAATTCTTACAGATAACATCTTGTCAACATTCTTTAAGCAAAATTTTTACCGACTGAGGCAGAACTTGGGAAATGGACAGAAAATGTGGAAAACTCATTAAGCCCACTCTGGAAAAGGCTCATCTCTTGCATAGTTGGGAAGAATGCAAGAGGTAGGCGAGTGAGCTGAAAAAGGGAAAAAAATTTACCTGTTGCTGATCTGTGTTGACTACATGCATGTGATCTCCCTGTAAGGCAAATATATCTTGGGGACCAGCATGTTAACGTCCACTTTTCTGTATACCTTACAGAGGTGTCTGTGTTTCTAATTTGTTGGGTTAAGCCTGGTTTTAATGAGCGACGGAAACAGAAGCGGAAGCAACATATGCAAACTCAGTGTTGCATTTCTCACCCAAGTGTGGAAAAAGACGATGGACAGTGCATACTGAGTCTGTGTATGGTGCTTCCACTTCTGCTTCCGTCGTTCGTGAAAACCAGGCTTTTGTGAATGGGAGAGGGACAACTTTGGTTTTGTTTTGTTGTTGTTGTTGTTGTTTTGGGTTGTTGTTGTTGTTGTTGTTGTTGTTGTTCCTAAATGATGAACTCTTTCTCCTGACTTTCCGTGGAGGAAACAATCTGATTTAATGAGCCTGATAGGAACATAATGATAGGTCAAATAAAACTGTCAAGGCCAAATTCACATTTACTATATTGTTCTTTTTTATGCTTATCATATTTGATTCACGTATATGCATTCTTTTGCCTCATCTTTCTTCCAAACTGTATTTGATAATGATACAGAGTTGGAGAGAATCATATAAGTAATGGAAAATAATGTGGTGGAGAAAGATGTAAGTGGTGGAGAAAGATGTAAGTGAACCCCATAAGTGATGGAAAGTGATGGAGAATGATGTAAGTGGTGGAGAACCCATAAGTGGTGGAGAATGATATAGGTGGAGCAGAATCATTGAAGAAGTTGTTTGAGGAACTTCACTGAGTTGTCTGCTTAGGGAGTTGCCTCATCTCGGAACCAGAGGTTCTACTGTAAGTTGTCTAGGCAGACAGTACTGGCTGTGCGCTATAAATACCTTTTGATCTCTTTCATTTCCAGCATGCTCTACGACTTCAAGCGTTTAGACAGTTACACAAAGTCCTAGGCATCGACCCCCCTCCACCAGCCCCCAGATATCGTGGTCGCTACCCCCGTGGTGGCCGCTTCAAGAGAAGACGCGAGGACAGTGGACAAGGAGATGAAGGAGCTAAAAAAGAAAAGAAAGAAGGCGAAGGAGAAGGCACTAGTGAAGTTATGGATACCTCAAGTGAAACTAAAGATGCGGCTCCTAAACCTGTCGCCAAGGCAGATGCCTAGAAGCAGATTTTTTGATTCATGATTGTACTTGCAGTTATTTATGAAGAAAACCATTGGAGATTACTTACTAATTATTTTAGTGAAGTTAGAAGAGTGAGGTATTACGCTGTTGTCGTTATAAACCTCAACTTTGTGTTGTAAAAGAAGAATTTGTTAGGGAAAGAGCTTTCATTTTTAATACGATTCAAATATTTTAGTTGCTTGCATGATATCTTTAGAGTACTAGAATAACTAAGTACTTAAACGAAAACAAATATAAAACTGTCCTACATGCTTCCTCGACCGTCATATTAGTTTTTTTCATGCCTGTTAAAATGTCAACTTGAAAGTCTAAAGTTGCAGATGTTGACAGTTTCTTGTATGTTGATTTGTCAGATTTGTTGTTTTAAATCTTAGAGTAACAGTTGTTATAAATGCAAATAAATATAACAAGATTTGAAATTGTGTTCATTTTCTCAAGCCCTTGTTCGTTTAAAACGCTTTCTTTTTATTCGTTTTGGTTTAAAATTGAAAATTGCATTTTCCTTATGTACGAAGGTAAAAAAGGTAGAAAGTTTTCAGATTTATCTGGATTTAGTCTCATGAAATACATTATTCCCGAGTTTTGAATTTACGAGTTAGATATTTCTGTTTCACGAGTTGAGTGAAGTACTATTTTTTCTGTCCCACTGCAAAATCCCAGCCATTTTATTTTTCCGCCTCTTCCAAAACACTGCCTTGAGAGGACGTTCACTTCAGTTCTTCAGGGTTCGTACGGGTCGTGGGAAACCTGGAAAATCATGGAATTTCCTTTTCATTATCCAGGCCAGGAATTCGAAAGCTACAATGTAAGACTAAGGTCATGGAAAATGGAACGAGGAAAAATGGTACCTTCATTTTTAGATTTTTTTTTTCAAATGGAAAGTGATCCAGTTTCACGTTGAAAAAGCTAGGGTACTTTCCATTTGTCCAAAATTAAAAAACTGGTTTGTAAAAACCGAAACGACGATCGTACAAATGGAACAGTTCAAACTGTTTTTCTAGGTTCGGACTGGAAAAGAGACCGTTCCATTTTGAATCCAACCGAAATGACCGGTTTTTTTTTTATAGCTGTCTTTGCTAAATGGATCGGACATTTCCAGCTGGTTTTTCCAACCGGAACGGCTGGACTACCTCGAAAGGTTGTCCTCTTTTTCGGTTGGAAATTCCGGAAAAGTGACTGTTCCATTAATTTGGTTTCTAACCGATATTACCGGTTTTTTTGACAAATGGAAAGCACCCCTAGTAACCGAAAAACCACATGAAAAATTTTGAAGTTTTGAAATGTATCACGCAGCTATATTTTGACATGGAAAAGGACCTGCCAAAGATGAGTTTAGAGGCCAGTTGTGCGAAATTGGAGCACTTCCTGTCGTAACTCCCTCGCTAGCTTCCAGTCACGTTCATCTAAAAAAAAAGATTTCTGCTGAAAACCGTCGTGTTTTCTGAGATTAATGGATCCACTACAGGCCGGGAGAACTGCGCGCATAAAAGGCTATAAACTGTATAAAACTAAGATTGTGACGAACGTGTACTCTAGAGATCGCGTCTGCTAAAATTGTCGAGGCCTTCCATGTTTTTAAAATAACTGCGGAGATATGAAAATTGTAATAAGCCAAGAGCCAGACTGGTCAGACTGAAATTTTAGCTCATGCATGATTATAGCGTTGCCTGTGGTGCCTTATAACCGGATTAGTGATGTACTGCGGCCTGGTTGTCGCTATGTAATACACAATCATATGGTTTGCCAGTGCTTCGCCCACCGTTTTGCTGCTAAAATGATAGCCAGCGATGTGTAGAGTAGAGACATGCGGGCTGTCTTGCGGAAAGTTGTGGTAAAACCAGTCCCCTCTACAAAACCCACCTGCTGCGACAGGCAAGCATCTGTCATTTATACATCGACAGTGGGAAGTTTGTCAAGGAAAAAACGGTACTGCCATTAAAAATGCTTAGAAACTTGACTCACCATAAAATATCTTCCCTGAAATTTGCAACGCAACCGAGGAACTGGTTTAACGATCGTGGGTTTGGTTTCCGACTTGACGTAATTGCCCAATTCCATCTCTGGCCGTCCTCATATTTACTTTTGTTTCCCGTTGCCCGACCGACCTTAATTTTCAGAAATCAGGAATAAAATTAAAAAAAGGTAAGCCAGGATGTAAATACTGAACAGAATATCAAAATAGTATCGCTAACACAACTTTCTTTACTCCATTTTCGGATCTGTTAAATGGGTCAAAGTTTAGAATTGAGTTTCAGCAAGAGAGCATAAATATTTATGCTCTCTTGGTTTCAGAGCTTCTAGATCTTTTTTTTAGTTTCTGCTGCCTCCCCCGCACTGAGGCGTCTCCCATATCGATATCGGCCTTACTGCACAGCTCAATGGATTTTTGAGTGGCTTAGGGCGAGCAGTTAAAATCGACGAATTTTACTGAAACTCATTCAGAGGTTAGAAGAAAACATGAACAACACACTCTAGAAGTATCGTGGAATCTTATTAAAATTAAGACAGAAATTTTGAGTGTTATTGAGTGACATACATTCTCTTATAAATAGCCACTAATAGTGAGCTTGGGCTACCTGTGGTCTCTGTTGTTCCCATTCTACGGTCCGCATGATGACAGTCACAGATTAGTCACATGATTGTATCGATTGATGAGGACACTCACAGGGAGCAGCCACAAGGACGAAAGCGGCAAACTTAAGAGATCTATGTAAAAAAAAAGATATGATTGTTGCAAAATGTTGAAAAAAGGAGGATGATTTATCGCCACATACACATTTACTATAAATATGCAAATATCGAGCTTGGGCTCCCTGTGGTTGCGTCATATCACATGAATCACGTGTTGATAACAAACTTTTCCGGCTCGATTCGGTCGTTTAGTTATCTAAAGAATTGTTTGAAATACTATTCCAAATTAAGGTTAGAACTATATTTTAATAATAACAAACGAAACAGCTGTAAATCCAGTTGTCTGAACAATTTCGTGACCGTCACATCAAGTACCCTGGCCACGTGATGGCTAGGACCAGCCACTGTGAATACAGTATTAACGGCAAGAGTTATTGATATAAGCTATATTATTTTAAGTCTGCAAAATACATCCATGGATATGACTTGATTTTATTCCAATACTTGTTTTCAGGCTTGACGAAGTCACTACCCCCGCGCTAGTGTTTGTCCCCGGTTGTCCCCCCGTTGTACGCAGAATCACGTGATTGCTCCCTGAGGACATCGATGATGATAATCATGAGACTCATTAGACATACATAACACAACATCCCCAATACTAGGAGATAGAACTGGAGCAGTTATGTCAAGAAGAATAACAAGTTTGTTTTCTTGTCCGCACCGCTGAAACATCCAGTTAAAATTTAATTTTCATTCAACAAAGCCACGACAACCAACAATGGACGTTTCACATCTCACTCTTCGAACAAAAATCTGCTATGGAGTCGGCCATATCCTCAATGACTTGTGTGCTTCGATGTGGTTCACATATTTACTGCTTTTCTTTCACAAAGTCGTCAGGTTTTCCAATATTTTAGCAGGAACTTTAATGTTGGTTGGCCAAGTAGCTGATGCAATATCGACACCTCTGGTTGGACTAGAATCTGACCGAACGGGAAATTGCAAATATGGAAGACGAAAGATTTGGCATCTTGTTGGTGTATTGTGTGTGGCTTTGAGCTTTCCGTTTATCTTTAATTTGTGTATTAAATGTGCTGATGCTGATAGGATGGCTTTGTTTTTCTACTATACACCATTCATTGTGATATTTCAATTTGGATGGGCATCAACACAGATTTCTCATCTTGCATTGATTCCTGAACTCACTTCTGATGAACATGAGAGAACTAGTTTGAATGCTATCAGGTATAAATGATATTAATATTCTATGTCACTTAAATTACAATCCGAATAAGTAGATTCTTGTTTAAACATTTTACTATAAAGTTTAATGATAACATGTTCTGTAGGCTCAGATTTCAGCCATCAGGGATTCATGCACCCGCGATACTCATCCCCGTGACGGCTGGGCGCGTGAGCTGAAAGTCTTGTCTGTGATGCAATGTTATCTGTCAAATCAAGGGCAAGAGGTCAAAGTAGTTGTCTGTGTATATCTATAAATTTGATGAATGTACGAACTTTTTTTGACCTCAATTGTCCATTAAAAAGCGTGCACTTTGTGTATGAGAGAAAATCAAGTTATTTATGAGACTTCATATAACAGTTGTTCGGTGAAAACAACGGAATTTTAATTTATGCCCCTTGAAAATCGAGGGGCAGATTGCTGATTGGTCTAGCCAAACAATGCTTAGTCCACGTGCCCAGCCATCATGGGGATGAGTATCACGGGCGCACGAATCCCTGACGGCTGAAATCTGAGCCTACATGTTCTGCAGTCAACAATGTTTTGACGTTGTTCAAAGTCATTATCAAGTCAAATGTTTACCAAAGTGCTATGACCTTATGTTGGTTTGAAAAATATGTACAACATTTTTGCAGGCTACAACATTTTAAATACTTCTTGTTGACCACCTTGAATACTGCCACTCAGAGATCCCCTCGCCCCTCCAGAGGCCTCCCACCCCAACCTCCCTCATAGATGCCAACCCTAGAACCATTCCTGGTACCTCCCAGGAGAGGTTTGTCATACAAAACATAGGGTAGCAACATGATAGCAATACAGAGTCAGCTTCATTTGTTGCTTTTACCATTTATTCAGGGGCTGGGGGGGGGGGGGGTGTCTTGATCACGAATCACACTTCTATGAATCATGTATATTTTAACAATGATTTCATCATGCAAAACTCCTTCCATCCCCTGTGTATTGTTATTTGCATTTGCTTATGGATACAAATTAATCAGAAATTGCTCTTATTACTTTTATTGCAGATATGGCTCTACTGTGGGCTCTAATATCTTTGTATTTTCTGTGGTGTGGATATTTTTGAATTCTATGGTGACTGGTCAACAGAGTGTTTCACCACAAGATTCTCAAGCATTTATGGTATATATATTTAAGGAATATAAAATGCGCGCGCATGTCTCTGTACTGTGATATAAACACTATGGAAGAGACATAAGCAATCGTTTTATTTATTGCTTTTATAAAATATTTTCCACGTTTTTTGAGCGAGCCCTGTTGGCTATTTAGAAGCATGGTTGAGAAGTTGAATCTGAACTAGAGGCTACTGAGACGAAATTCAGGCTCAGCTCTTGGGACCACCAGATAAACACCTATGTACACTAAAGCATGTTCCCATGCATCTGTGTACACTTGTACATATACACCTGATACACCTGTATACACTATATCACTGATCTATTTTATTCTCTTTGTTTCTATTCTAGTACATTGTGTTTGTAATATTAGGTACAGGGTTATTATTCATGGTCATATTTCATGTTGGTGTCAAAGAGCCATACAGAAATTGTTCCCATGAATTTGCATCTAGTAGTAATATGAGGTCTTCACAGAGTTGGAAACTTTGGTTTAAAAAATTACAGTTTTATCAGGTGAAAATACTCTGTATAATAAATGATTGTCTGTCTGTCTGTCCATCCAACCATCCATCTATCTAGTGGCTGCGATTGTTTACCTCCCATCTCATTTTTCATTTATTTATTTGTCCATCCATCAGTTGTTTCATCCTTTCATCCATCTATCTGTCTTACAGTCTGTCAGTGCACTGAACCATTTTACATTCATTCCTTCATTCATTTATTCACTTACTCTCTTTGCTACTCATTTTCAAAAGGTTGCCTTACTATATATGTCTACACGCCTCACAGTAAACCTGAGTCAAGTGTATCTTCCAATGTTTGTCACAGAAACCTTGCACCTCAGAAAGGTATAATTATATTTGAATATTAGGGAAGTTTAATATGAGTCAGAACAAACAAAATGTGCCATACATAAGATATACCTTATATAAGATGCGAGCCTCACTTATGTGTTTTCACTTATGTATGAATTTTCACTTATGTGTAAATAATGGCCCTATTGAGCATATTTGTACACAAGCAACTTACACAGATTTGGTGCTACTAACATTTGTGGAAACATAAATTAAATATTTCTTTGTGACATGATTTTTTATTTATGTTTATGAATGCAATTATTATACAGGAAACTATTGCTATTATGCCACTTATTGTCTACACCAGTGGTTTTGTTGCAACATTCTTCGCAAGACCTTTTAACCAGTATCTGGGTCGCAAGGTACAGTGTGCTGCCTAACTTTCTTAGTGAAGATTGACTTATGTTCTCCTTTCGTGAGTTGTTTAGGATTATAGTTCACTTGCTTGAACACCTGTATACAGTGCAACAGCTAACAGTTACCATTGGGCCAAAACAATTTAGCAGTATCAATAGTGTTGGCCGTAATTTATGTTTTTAATGTTAAGTATAAAAATAAACATTAATAATGTCACTCTTGTTGCTGTAACAATATTTAAAAACATTTAAAAACTTAATAGTTACATCTCTTACTAATGCCAATGTCAGTTTAGTACATGTACAAGTCCATATACACTACAGTCCAAATTTGTAAGAAATTTATCATAACATCTAAAACAATAGTAGGAATGCTGCATTTAATAAGTGGCTATAATCTGGGGTAAAATTACAAAGAAATTGAATCCTCAGGATTGTAAAATCTAGCCATTGGCTATAAATAATACGAGGTATCTGTATTAATGATGTTATTTTGATAAAGAGAACGTGTGAACTTTTACCTGGCCAAAAAATGTGGGCATGATAATCGTCGTCATTTCCATCCTCAGGAATGAGGGTCGGAGATCCAAAGTTTAGTCATCTTTCTCCATTTTTCTCTGTTGTTTGCAATCCTACTACACTCCATTAGGGATCTTCCACTCCACTCTTTAATATCATCAGTCCACCTTCTTCTTGGTCGTCCACATGGCCTTCTGCCGCCAGGCATGATAATGAGCAGGCCATAATAACGGGTTGGCCATAATTAGGCAGTATAATTATACTTAATAAGAACTGGTTTATAATAAGATAAGAACTGGTTGAGGTTCAGATCGTGACCTCCAAATAGCCATCAACAATTGTTACTTGTGATTTTACTCAGGTGACCTTCTTCATTGGTTGTGTATTCGTTATTGGAGCATGGTAAGTGTAAATTCCCCTTTGACAACTATTTGGGCATTTGTTTCTGATGATCATGAGCACCCATAAAAATTTGAAAAGCATCATTTCTAAAGGGAAGTGTTTATTTTCATTACAATCCCATGATAATTTATATGATAATTTATATGATAATTTATAATAATTTATATATAATAATTATAATTTATAATTTATAATAATTTATATGATAATTTATATAATTGAAATTTTGGTCAACTCTATTAGGTATTATACTCTTCAAAGGCCAGGTGCATAAAACATAATGTCAGATGTACAGTACAGTGTACAGTTAACAGTGTAACTGCTAACGTCAGATGTTACTACATGGATTAACTGGCAGAGGCTGAACATCTGACCTTAACAGTTATGTGCAACATTACATTTTATGCAACTGGCACCAGGGTCTACAGTAACTGAACTTTTATATATATGTTTTTGTTTGTATTTCAACAGTGTCTCATTCTGGTTTCTTAATAAAAGTGAAACCTATGTACAACAATTTATGTATGGTGCAAGTGTTGCACTTGGTATTGGTACATCAACGATGCTCATAACTGCCTTGGCTATCATATCAGAAATGATTGGTGATAACAAGGTCAGTATGTTGTGGTTCAACTTTTTCCCTTGTTCAAGTTTTATTTTCCTTTGTTTTTGTCCTGGGGGGTACTGGGCCAGTATTTGGGTGGGGGTGTTCCACTGTGATCCTAAAACGGTTACCCTGTTTATGACAGAAAAACTCAAAATATCATACCCTGTTTATGAAAAAGTTTAATAATAATAATTGCAGAATGTAATGTACTTATGAGTTTCATAACGAGTTTGCTGTGATCGTGATGGAACAACGATAAATAAAGCTTCTAGACTGATTGTTACCATTGTGGCTAGCTAACGACTAAGGTTGATGAGAAAGTTAATTGCTACCCTGAAAATGACACGAAGCTCAAAAAATTGTAAAAAGGATACCCTGTTCATGACAAAAAACTAAAAAAAACATACCGTACCCTGTTCAGCAGATCATCTCCATATAGTAAATATATGGGAGTACCCCCTCCCCCCTTCCGGGGTTTTTGTGTGTGGTATCATATGTATATGATAATGAGTATAAAACAAAGAAAATATAGATTGATCTTAAATTTATCTCAATTATTTTGCATTATTAATAAGCCATTTACACAAACAAATTTGTTGTAATTTTTAGGAGACTGGTGCATTTGTTTATGGAGCCATGAGTTTTGTAGATAAACTTTCTAATGGTATAGCTGTACAAGTTATTCAAGCTTTTCACCCTTGCAGTAAATCTGAGTAAGTATCCACAGTTTATAGTATGCCTCCTTTATGGCAACTCCTCCCCAAAATATTCAGACCTATTAATTTGCATTATGTAAATATTTACTTATATTGGTGTTTTTATGCGTGAGCTTTATGTGTTTAAATTGTACTTGGAGATAAAATTTCATGCTAATGTCTGACATCCTGGTCTCACTTACACAAAGGGTGGATAGTGCTCTCCATTTATTTTGATAAACCCTTATCCAGTGCATAAATTTATTGGAAAACACAATCACTGGATGAGGATTTATATAATAGATAGTGCTGTCCAGCCTTGGTACATACAGACTAGCTAGGGGCCTTGTAGTTTAGTGATGATAAGATTAAATTAGTGCATTGGAAATCATGCTGCTGCTGATGCTGATGATGATGATGATGATGACGATAATGAAGATGCTGCTTCTACTGCTGCTGATGTTGTTTCTGTTGGGAATGATGATGGTGCCATTGACACTGAAGATGGTGATGGTGTTGGAAGCTATGATGATGATGATTACACTTGCAGCAATGGCAAGGAACTCTCTCTTTCTCATCATACATACATTAATTTTATAATTAATACTTACACATCTTGTCTTGTCAGGATATGTTGTGGAAAGTGTGGGCCATTTTATAGATATATCATGGTATTTGTAGCTGGGGGAGCTGCAATTCTTGCTTTGCTGAGCGTTGTAACATTATGGAAGACAAAAATTGGCACATTTGACAAAGGTAAATGAAATGTAATTTTTTTTTTTTTTGAACTCTTCTGCAAAAAATGTTTGTCCTCTCTTCTCCCTACTCCATGGTTTCCATTAGTTTAGGTTTTTTTTACCTTTTTCTTCTTATTATCATAAAAACATGTGAACAGGTTAGGTCACCGAGGGTTGTCCAATACTCTGACAAATTTATGCATAGCATTGTGTTGTATTATATTGCCAAACAATAGTTCAACAATACATTCTATAGAATGACACAGTACAACACAATGCATTACAATACAGTGCTGAGTATTGGACGAGTATCCAGATTCCAGCCAGAGCTAGGAATTGACATTCTGGATGGTTGGTTCCACTAAATGGAAAACACCCTTGGTTAAACTTCAATACTAAAAGGCTCATTTTCTCTAGACAAAGGGAGTAGATTGAAAACATGCAGTGCCCAACGACGACTTCTTGACTGTGATCCATCTACTACAATATCAGGACCACAGCATAGTAGTACCAATAGGAAGTATGGGCCCACTATACCATATGAACCCAGACAACAATCCACATATGGTGCCATTGTTGAGTGTGGAAGCCCGGTAAGAGATGGCTCGATACAGTAAAGGCAGAAGCTTGCAACTTGAAGCACTGCAAAAATCAAAGAGAGATAAATGATGATATTTGGCAATAATGGAAAATTGTGTAAAACTAAGAAAACACCTGAAATATGTCTGGAATGTTTAGTGGATTCTTAAATCAAATTTCTGGTAAAATAATACAAAAATCAAGATTGAAAATAAATAATGTTGCAAACAATTTTCGAGCAAGATTAACCTGTCTTCTTAAGGTGTAGTTTTAAGAGTTTACAAGAGTTTACATTAAGAGGAGATTTTTTCAATATCAAGTAGCGGCAGCCCAAGGGGCCATCCTATGCTCACAGTCTACCATGCATGTTATATGTTTTTGTAAAGCGCCTAGAGCAGATTTTGGATAGGCGCTATATAAATGTTCGTTATTATTATTATTATTAAGTAGTAATGGCTAAAACTGCCAAAAAATGGCCCATTGTGCAAGTTTTAATTCAAATTTTTATTTTGGATTAACACTCAAATTCTATTTTTATTAGTTAGGAATATTATTGATCTACTAAAAGATACAATGCCTGTTTAAAACAGTTTTTGGGATTGTACAAAATGGTTATCTTGTATTTTTATTCAAATGTAGCAACTATCAAGCTGAATGCAGAGAATTACATGGCAGATGAAGGGAAAAAGGCCTAACACTCATTTTCGATTCAAATTTTCACTTTGGATTAACACTTATATCCAACTTTTATTGATCAAAACCACTTACAAACAACCTAAACATTCAAAGTAATAGCTTTAGCTTAATGTACAACAGTTATTCTTTAGCTGAATAGCTCTAATGTGAAAAAAGTCTGCTCTTAATATTTTACAAGGTAATGAACATTCCAGACATGTTTTAAGTGTTCACAGTTTTCCTAGCTTGACGGCAAAATAATTGGTAATTGAAAATTTGATAATGACAATTTAGGCAATTTTCAAACTTCAAAAATTAACTCATAAATTGAAATAAAATGCAAAAAGCAAACAGAGCAATGCTAAAAGTGTGCAAAATGGGAAGAGTATATTATATAATTGTAAAATCTGATTAATTACAGTAATTTCAATTGTTTATAATAATAACAATAATGCTAATAATAATGATATTATTTACGAGGTGGCCTCAAAATGCAAAAAGCAAACAGAGCAATGCTAAAAGTGTCCAAAATGGGAAGAATATATTATATAATTGTAAAATCTGATTAATTACAGTAATTTCAATTGTTTATAATAATGATATAATAATAATGATGATGATAATATTTTATGAGGTGGCCTCATCACCAAAAGTGATTTTCACGAGGGACCTCAATCTTATAACTTTGTTTCATTTTAGCTATTTAATAGTAATAATTATTAGTGGAAAATGCTTCACACTTTTAGTGTTATTGTGTATCATAAAGTATATTAGTATCTAATGAAAATAGACTATTGAGTAAACTGTTGCGCGACCTATCTCCTTAAAATCCTGTTGACCATCCATATGCATATATATACGCTGGGCAGACATTCATCATCTGATGTCAAATTAATTGGTTCACAAAATTCTTTATCAAACACGGCATACGTCATGAGCACTAACTCTATCATTGTGGACACCTAGTTTTGTCCGTCTTTCTTTGAACAATAACTTTATAAGCAATCTAGAGCAACTACAGTCGAATCTGTATACAAAGGTCTTGCTTCAGACTAGTCGTTACCCACTCATCCCCTCAGGGGTATTTTCCCCGCAGGGGGAGAGGGTTAGGTAACGTCTGTACACAGGCTACTGAACATGGGTAGAAATTACGTTTGGACAGTTAGAAACGAGTAGAGGATGGCCACCTTAATACAGATGATACACCCGTTTCAAAAACCGTCGTCGGGCAAAACACCCAGGCCTACGCGACTTACCCGAAATGAAGTATGGGTAGAAATGACCAAAAACACCAAACCCATATGAATATCAACGCGACAATTCATATCTAGCTTGACTCAGCCTTATACACCAAAGACTTTCATTTCTTGATGATAAAAATCAAGACCAAAAGCGAGTGAAGATTTGCATCTACCCAATCATCCTTCTGTTCTGTTCGCGTGGGTTTTATACTTCTCGTCCGAAAACGTTTTCTGAAATAGGTGTATTGCACAGATTCGACTGTACTTGCTCTGTGCAATCTATAATCTTTATATACTTTTAACTGTTTTGATGACGATTAAATAACATTTCATAACAACCTAAGTTTATAATACAAAGCTTTTAATAAAACAAATTTTCTAATGGTTCTTGATCAGTGCGTTTGTGTAAACTAGGTAGATGGATAAAGGCTACAATCATTGCCAGAATTGTTGGCACAATTTTGTCGCGATACGCGCGCGCAGTAGATGGTAATGAGATTGGTTCCCTCACGCCCCTGTACAGTACTGCTGTGAAACCCCGACACGTACTACTCGGCAGTCAGTCTGACAGACCTTCCAGTTACCAGCAACATTGTACAGGGAAAGGGGGGGGGGTCCAATAATATGGCCGCAAAGTGTATAATGTACAAAAAATCCGTACATTTTACATGGTGCTATATATGCAGGTGCATGCATCCTTCGCCTCGTTTTTGCTAACTAAAATAGAAGAATCACCTAACCACGCCATTGTTTAACTTCGTCAAAGTTTGGCTGGAGGTGTACTGCATATGATTAGCAATATTATGCAAAGGGCATATACTGATAGGGATAAATTTCAAAACGAATCTTTTTTTTTCGTTTTTTCCACCTTAGAAAGACGAAAATGCTGATTTGGTGTGGACGGATCGGAGGGCCTATAAAGCCTGGTTTTCACGAGCGACGGAAGCAGAAACGGAAGCAACATACACAGACTCAGTGTTTCTGCTTCCGTTGGTCACGAAAACCAGGCTTAGCCGCATCAAAAAATATACGTTTTTAACTCGTGGATTGCAAATCCGCCAATTATTGAGATGGAACGTCGATGTCACTCACTCGCTCACTCGAGCATCATTGTAAACTTTTCAGCTCTAATAGTTAATGTATAGTGCAACCTATATAATTCGAATTGATCTGTGTTAGTGTGGACGTAACCATTTGGTTCTCCTTCCTTCCCTCATTATTTATGCTAATTAAATTGAAACACCAATATTGATTTGAATGTATTTTATTATAGACCAAATTGAAGGGAGACGGAGCCTGATAAGTTGGAAGAACTGCAGATATTAACAGTTATAGAATTGAATGTGAAATACTAGTCTCATGGATGGAATCAATCGATTTGAATTTGTTGCGTGTATATGAAAACTGGACTGAATAAAACAAGATTTAATTAATCCATTTCCCGTCATACCTTACTCTGATCTGCGGGTAGCCCGAGTAATACCTACTTCCATGCCCCAATTCAGAGCATCCGTTTTCTTTGAAGACAGAATTACTTGGGCTACCTTGAGGTTGGGTGCACTTCGACAAAGGGCCAAGACTCGAAACGTCAGTAATCAAGTTCTGTCTTTTTTTACGTAGTTAGATTTCCATTTAATTTTTATTCCTTATTGCTTGTCATACTGGAGTAGTTATATGGGTTTTAACAGTTGAATGATGAGCGTGGATGAAATTCATTAGAAACAAAGTATGGAACGCCACTAATAATAGATAATTATAATGTTCTTCGGCGCATTTCGTTTCTCATGCGTCTTTCTCTGAAATAAATTAGATAGATTCAAAAGGTTGTAAAAAACTAATCAAATGGACATAAAATCCTATCAAATTTTGTCCCTAAGACAGTAATTGTTATAATCAACTACTGTCTTCATAATCAACTACTGTCTTAATAATCAACTACTGTCTAAATAATCAACTACTGTCTAAATAATCAACTACTGTCTTAATAATAAACTACTGTCTTAATAATCAACTACTGTCTAAATAATTCACTACTGTCTTAATAATCAACTACTGTCTAAATAATTCACTACTGTCTTAATAATCAACTACTGTCTAAATAATCAACTACTGTCTTAATAATCAACTACTGTCTTAATAATCAACTACTGTCTTAATAATCAACTACTGTCTTAATAATCAACTACTGTCTAAATAATTCACTACTGTCTTAATAATCAACTACTGTCTTACTAATCAACTACTGTCTAAAAAATCAACTACTGTCTTACTAATCAACTACTGTCTTACTAATCAACTACTGTCTTAATAATCAACTACTGTCTAAATAATCAACTACTGTCTTAATAATCAACTACTGTCTAAATAATCAACTACTGTCTTAATAATCAACTACTGTCTTAATAATCCACTACTGTCTTAATAATCAACTACTGTCTTAATAATCAACTACTGTCTTAATAATCCACTACTGTCTTAATAATCAACTACTGTCTTAATAATCCACTACTGTCTTAATAATCAACTACTGTCTTAATAATCCACTACTGTCTTAATAATCAACTACTGTCTTAATAATCCACTACTGTCTTAATAATCAACTACTGTCTTACAAATCAACTACTGTCTTAATAATCAACTACTGTCTTACTAATCAACTACTGTCTTACTAATCAACTACTGTCTTAATAATCAACTACTGTCTTAATAATCAACTGCAGCTGCGTCTTAATGAATAATCGACTACTGTCTTAGGGTCAAAATTTGATAGGATATTATGTCCATTTGTTATTATATGTGGTCGTTGGATCACGATATTCGGTCGTTACGCGATATTATACTCGGTCTACTCGACATTTATTCGGTCAACTCGACATTATATTCGGTCGTTACGATATTATATTCGGTCAACTCGACATTAGAGCGAGTTCGTATAACCCATGTTTTAAATGCTAACTAGACGCACAATAGTGCGTTTACTCGTGCCCAGGTAGAATTGAGCCTGGCGTGGTATGCAGTGCATCATAAAACATAACTGACCTAATCATCCAATCACATCATTAGATGTTGCAGACCTCTGAGGAAAAGGACGTCTGTGAATTTTGCTTTTTGTTTTTGATGCGCTTTAGTTTCTGAATGTCTTATTATTTCTCCATTTTTTGAAGACTGCAGAAAATGAGCTTGGGATACCTGTGGTCTTACATTACCCAGATGCAAATATTGCATTCACTCGGGCTATGGGAGAGGCACCCGTAACTGCTGTTTATACACAGGCGAGCTGTCCATGGCAACCAGCAGCTCTTTTGCTTTGATTTGAACAACTTGTGTTCATTGACAACATAAACAGGTTGCCAGTTTAATTCATTTGTGTTACAGTTCTTGCAGAATAGAAATGTTTTAACACTAGCTCCCTGGAATTTCTTTATATAATATCTTTTGAAAACAACATGTTCTTGACTGACCCAACTGTTTATACACAAGCAGCAAGCAGCACCAAACCACTTTGAACTATAGACACAAAATGTTGCATTCACTCGGGCTACCAGCAAAGGAGCTTCTTTGCTGGTAACCCAAGTAAATACAACACCTTGGATTGGTAAGCTGTCATCAAAAGTTTTGTTACAATTTGAGCCAAAACAGAGCAGACAACTGCTCCTGAGATATTTATCGATGAGATCAAAAATCCTTAAGTTGCTTGTTTGCCTATTGAAGTTGTAATATTTTAAAATAACAATACAAACTAAGTGATTTTCCTTTGGTGTGAAAGAAAAATGACCATTTAGTTTGTATTAGTTGTTTTTGAAAAGACCAAAAGAGTCAGAGAGTTTATTACTAATTATTAGTTAGCCTAATTCTTTCACGGTGAAGGAAAACCACTGTATTGCCTAAGCACTAATTGGGGAACAATATTCTAATATTCTATGCATACAAATCTCAGCTCACTAGGTTTTTTTTTGTTTGTTTGTTTGTTTTTTTCCTCCTGAGGTGGGAAAACTGCATGATGCAGAGAATAGCACTCAAAACAAGGCAGAAAACCAACCAACCACCATTTAAGTTTTTTCATCAAGTGATTAAATGCATCAAACTTCATTTTATACAATCTTCTTCATTAAAGACATGATATCATGACCTCGCTAATAAATAAGATCCCCCTTGCTGAATACTGGTTGTGGTTGACTTGTGTAAATAATTTGTATAGTAATACAGTTGGGATTTGATGAGCACAATAAACATATAAAGGCACTCATAATAGCACATGTGGCTACAGCTTAGAATATCAAAATGAAATAAAAGGCATAAATATTATGTTCTGCAGAATTCTGCAGAGTACTAGAAGTACAACTTAAAACTTGATGTGGGCTTCCTGTGGTTGATATCAAAATATTTCAGAAAATGAACGCTCTTGACTGTAAAAGTAATTTAAGCTTAATTCCAGAACAGATAAGGTTTTAAATCCTTCATATTTTTCTTTTTGAAGTACCAAATACAAATATCTTGACCTCATTCGTTTCAAAGAGTAAAATCAAACGTGAGAATATTAACTCAAACTGCTCAAAGTCAGCTGCAGTTTACTGGGTTTCATCAACATTTATGAAAATGACAGTCTTAAATTTCAAAAGTCATCCCTATCCCCTATGATAGAGGAGGTAAATAAATAAGTCTTAAAGGCAGCTTAGTCGGGTTTTGAGTTCGGTACTAAAGCGAAATATTTGGCTTACGGCTTCGCCGGCCTCGATTCCTAAATTTCAAATGAAGAGGTTTAAATTTTACCTTGATTGAGACTCACGTGAAGCTGCTACAACGCAATTACTGTATTTATAGTGGAGTTTAGGTTATTAAATGTCCGTGACTCGTGAAAAATCCTACACTGTTTTGGTACTAAACTTGCTGGAACGTGCGCTGCCTCGTTTTCGTGCTCGCCTCGTTTTTATGGCAGATTCTCGACGACGACGAAAGATAGACTTATAGAAAAGGTAAACCTAGACTCGTGCCGGCCTACGGCCTGGGCACGAGTAATGAGCTCTGCTTGTATGCTAATGTGGGCACTGAGCCATTTCATGAAAGAAACACAAGTATAGTTTTCACTAGTGACATAAGCATAAGCATAAGCAACATACGCAGACTCAGTAGGGTACTGCTCATTAGCGGTGCTTGTCTTTTCTAACACCTATGTGATAAATACAATACTGAGTTTGCGTATGTTGCTTTATTTTACTTGCGAGATAAATCCAATTTTCAATAGACCTTTTTGCGATAACAAACATTCTCGACATCTCGTGCAGATAAAACAAAAGAACTTTTTATTAATCATGACATCTTGAATATTCATTGTTCAAGGCTCGTGGAACGTTTGTACCTAGTTGAGCGTTGAACATATAATTTTAAATGTAAGCACAAAGTAAACTAAAAGGGATTTGTTTTCACTCCATGTTATTATGCGTACTGCGTTTAGACATGTACTCACAGTTCTGACTACCGAGTATTCGATATGCTAATTTAGGCCCCGTAAACACATAGGACTATTGAAGTCCACACGAAAACGATGACCGTTACACGACAACGATGAACGTTTTCGAATCCTTTTAGAGTCGTCAATACATATGCGGTTTCATTTGTAAACGTATACTTTTTAACCGTTTAGTTCCATTGATAATTAATCAATGTCAGCGCTCTCCACACGAAAACGGATCGAGTTTTCGAAAGTACAGTATATATCCACTTTGGAGAAGTTTTCGAAAATATTCCTTTACGGTGAGCGTTTCCATCGCTTTCGTGTCGAAGGCCTAAACGTTAATGTAAATATAAACAACTAAACAGTTCTTCATCTACACGATTGCTTTCACTTCGCCTTTGCCTGTATTCATCTCTACTAAAGGAGTCAGGAAGAGATAGGGTGATGCAATCAACTGAACAATCGTGAAAGTGTTTCTGATGCGGAATGTCGATCCACGTTGCATATATTGTAATCAGTAAAAGATCACTTATTTCCCTTTTTGTTTAGTCATTCGAATCAATTTATGCTGTTGGCAAATTGTACCATAACTGGTCTGAAAGAAAGAAATCCACAGTGTTTTGCGAATCTCGACCATAATTGCGATCGCAATAATGGCGGGAAAATTAAAGAGATCGTCGTACTTATAGCCGGCGATCCTCAGAATATTTTTGTATGCTAAAGATAGAAGAAAGAGAAGAAGAGTTTGAAATGTGGTAAGACTGAAAAGGGAACAGTGCACCATTGAAGAACTGTTACTCGCGTGTCGTGAGTTTTCCACAGCTAGACAAAAACTACTCTAAAAGCATGATCTTTAGTTACAATTTTATACACGTCCTCACAGGAGAAAAGACGATTTAGAGCAATTTTTGTAAGACTGTGAAAACGGCACGGTCACGGCAAGGAACGCATCAAGGGACTTTAATACGATCATTGCATGGTGATCAAGGTCTCTTTTACATCATACAAATGCTGCTCTAAACAGAGTACGAAACTGATACCTTTGACTATTAGATCTTTGTTCTTAGACCTAATTTAGATTTTTTTTAGTTTTCGACCGAGTTTTTTGACATCGACCGAGCTATTAGTCTTGGACTAAGTTTTTGTCTTGGACTAAGTTTTTGTCTTGGACCAAGTTTTTGTCTTCGATCGAGTTTTTTCTGCCTTTTAACAAGTTTTTTTTTGAGTCTTCGACTGGGTTTTTGGTCTTCAAACGATTTGTGTAGTCTTTGACCCAGTTTTTTGTGTTGAGAAGAGAAATATCATCTAACGCGATGTAACGCTGTCAACCAACATTTATCTGTTCAAACTTAGTGTCATAATTTTGGACGATTCTGCGCGCCGTATATACTCATATATTATTTAATGCTGTAATTACACTGACATTTATGATCGATCCCCGAACCCCATGCAATCTTATCATTTTACTTTTTCGAGGATTCGTTGTTCAAGATGGAATTTTCAATGTGTGAGGTATCCCCTGATATGTATACAGGTCTGTATACACACACAAACCAATATGAAGTGACCGCAAGTACTGGTTAGTATGCTAAACAGTGAGACGGGAGTGCCAAAGCTTATGTGAATTTATTGAAAGCAAAGGTATAAAGGGATTTCCTGGCAGCTATCTTTATGTTTTCATAGTTCCAAAACATATACTTTTTTATGCGTTTAGGTCTTCCATCCACACGAAAGCGATGAAAACGCTCACCGTAAAGGAATATTTTCGAAGTCGTTCTCTAAAGTGGATACTTTCGAAAACTCCGTTTTCGTGTGGAGAGCGCTGACGAATTATCAATGGAACATTCACAAAGCGTTCGCGTGTGGACGGAGCTAAACGGTTAAAAAGTATACGTTTACAAACGAAACCGCATACGTATTGACGACTCTAAAAGGATTCGAAAACGTTCATCGTTTTCGTGTAACGTTCATCGTTTTCGTGTGGACTTCAATAGTCCTATGTGTTTACGGGGCCTAAATTAGCATATCGAATACTCGGTAGTCAGAACCGTGAGTACATGTCTAAACGCAGCAGGCATAACATATAACATGGAGTGAAAACAAATCCCTTTTAGTTTATTTTGTGTTTACATTTAAAATTATATGTTCAACGCTCAACTAGGTACAAACATTCCACGAGCCTTGAACAATGCAATATTCAAGATGTCATGATTAATAAAAAGTTCTTTTGTTTTATCTGCACGAGATGTCGAGAATGTTTGTTATCGCAAAAAGGTCTAATGGTGCACTGTTCCCTTTTCAGTCTTACCACATTTCAAACTCTTCTTCTCTTTCTTCTATCTTTAGCATACAAAAATATTCTGAGGATCGCCGGCTATAAGTACGACGATCTCTTTAATTTTCCCGCCATTATTGCGATCGCAATTATGGTCGAGATTCGCAAAACACTGTGGATTTCTTTCTTTCAGACCAGTTATGGTACAATTTGCCAACAGCATAAATTGATTCGAATGACTAAACAAAAAGGGAAATAAGTGATCTTTTACTGATTACAATATATGCAACGTGGATCGACATTCCGCATCAGAAACACTTTCACGATTGTTCAGTTGATTGCATCACCCTATCTCTTCCTGACTCCTTTAGTAGAGATGAATACAGGCAAAGGCGAAGTGAAAGCAATCGTGTAGATGAAGAACTGTTTAGTTGTTTATATTTACATTTACGTTTAGGCCTTCGACACGAAAGCGATGGAAACGCTCACCGTAAAGGAATATTTTCGAAAACTTCTCCAAAGTGGATATATACTGTACTTTCGAAAACTCGATCCGTTTTCGTGTGGAGAGCGCTGACATTGATTAATTATCAATGGAACTAAACGGTTAAAAAGTATACGTTTACAAATGAAACCGCATATGTATTGACGACTCTAAAAGGATTCGAAAACGTTCATCGTTGTCGTGTAACGGTCATCGTTTTCGTGTGGACTTCAATAGTCCTATGTGTTTACGGGGCCTAAATTAGCATATCGAATACTCGGTAGTCAGAACTGTGAGTACATGTCTAAACGCAGTACGCATAATAACATGGAGTGAAAACAAATCCCTTTTAGTTTACTTTGTGCTTACATTTAAAATTATATGTTCAACGCTCAACTAGGTACAAACGTTCCACGAGCCTTGAACAATGAATATTCAAGATGTCATGATTAATAAAAAGTTCTTTTGTTTTATCTGCACGAGATGTCGAGAATGTTTGTTATCGCAAAAAGGTCTATTCAGAGAACTACCGTCTTTATTCCCAAAAGTCTGGATCCCGTGCGGAATTTTGCAACAGATAGTAAGGTGTCGTTTTGAATAAATTAACAAACCGTGAGGGTTTTACCTTGGCAGCTCAAACGTCGACTTGATGAAATTGCTTACTTTTGAAGCTGAATGAATTATACCTAGTGCAGCAAACACAACGACACTTGGCAACAGGTATGTTAACATCTTGTTCTATCCCATACCAAGAAAATTTCACGAAACAATTCGACAGAATTTGTAGAAGTCGAAGTAATACAAATTCGCAACGCTCGCCTCGTGGTCACAAAAATTACTCCTCAAGTTTGCTTGAGGATAACATTGGCGTTTAGCTTCTCATCTCTCCAAATTTTGTTCACAAGTTACAATAGGTATTTGTCTTTCCTACAGCAGATATAGTTCTCGCTGTTTTTGAAATTTTGTTGAGATTTTGGCGGTAGTTTTGACTACATAATTTTGCGTCGTAACAGGCAGCACAAATTTTGTATCGCAGCTTCTAAGGCACCAATTGACACGATACATGTTGTATGTAGTCCTCTATGCCTTTATACTTGATTGACGAAATAGAAAAAAAATTCACCTTGGAATTTTGGATTTATGACCAATTTTTCTCAAAAAGCCATTTTTAAAAATCGTCTGATATCTCGAATTACTTGATCTAATTCGCAGAAAAATAATTACTGGTACAAATTTCAAGGCTTGTAGACAAATGGCTGCAAATTTCTCAGAAATCGGACAAGGTTTTGATGTAAAAGGACGCGATTGAAATTCATGCCCAACAAACAAATCAATAGGTACGGGCCACCTTAACCCCTACCCAAAATGCAAAGGCTGCTGCAACGCATGCTCATAATCGTTACTTGGCAACAGGGCAATGATGACGTCCATGTGTCACCTTGTGAAACTATCACGATCAGTCCAAGTCTGGTTGTATCTTCTGTTTGCTCGAATATTCACAAACAGAAAATAAGAACAGTTTGAACACGCAAATTCCGTATACATTGCACGATATATATTGCGTTGCATGTCTGACGCGTAAATGATAGGATCAAATACTGAGAGTATAATTCAAACGTTGGCTTGAATGGCACGGAAAAGGTAAGGGAAAGATGTTTTCAAAATTTTACAGTTTCTAGCAACCGTGACTTGATGACAACATTTTGTTTTTATGTCTGACGTCTTCGTTCATTGTAACTAGTTCAGATAATTATTTTATGAGACCAAAATAGAATTCATTTTAATCATTAGGTTTTGATTCTATTTGATTTCCTGTGATTGGTCGGCATGGCAAGCTCATTACGCACAACAAAACTATATAATATTTTCCAAACAAAAACTGTCACATGCAATTAGCTTTAAGGAGAAATCAATCAGGATCAGGACGTTCCACTTCCGTAACTCAACAGAACACATATGCAAGCAAAAATACCAGGAGTCTAGAGCATATCAGGAGCTAGGTAACTAAGATAAGAGCCGAGTTGTCGTTACGAGATGTATAGAGTCGGACAAACAGGTCGAACAGGTCGAACAGGTCGACAAGTTCGTTTTCATGATCGGAGTTCGCGCATCGAGCGATCTCTAATTTCATGCTGTCCTAGTGGTATAATTGGTAGTAGAGGTCATCAGCAACCAACTCGTATTTTAAGACCCAAGGTACAAACTGGCCGTCAAATTTGCGACGATAACAGCACCTCTTCTAGTGCACGGAAAGCCAATAATGACGAGCTATTAGTCAATGAAACAGTAAAAGGACAAGAGCCAAACTACGAAAAGAGCTATCACGATGATGAAAATGATACACTGTTTGAAGAAAGAGCAAGGCCCCTTTTCCGTGAACAAAACACGCGTAGCATTAACCATGAGCACCCATTTTGTAGAAGGAATGGAAAAACAATTCCATCACTTCAGCCTAATGACTCAGTGGTTGAACGAGAAAGCACCGACGTACATTTCAGTGGTAATGTCCACATGATTAATGAAAGGGAAAGAAGAATGAGCATTCTGCAGTCAACATCCAACAAAGGAGGCAGGAATGGCTGCATCTTCCCTGAACTCTCTCCTCATGGTTCCATGATTGTAAGAGAAAGCGCGGCATCAGTAAGGGAACGGAGAAGGCATGGCATTCTGCAATCAACATCCAGCAAAAGAGTCACGAATGGCTCCATCTTCCCTGCACTCTCTTCTCATTGTTCCGTGGTTGCAAGAGCAAGCGCGACAGTAAATTCAACACAGTCTTTCCATTGTAATGACCTCATAATGAATGAAAGGCAAAGGAGAAGGCATGGCATTCTGCAATCAACATCCAACAAAAGAGACACGAATGGCTGCATCTTCCCTGAGCTTTCTCCTCATGGTTCCATGGTTGTGGGAGAAAGCGTAGAAGTGATTTCAACACAGTCTTTTGATGGCAACCAACACACAATAATAAATGGAAGGGAAAGAGCAACGCGCGGTATTATTCCTGTGCGATCGGCACAGTCTTTTGATGCCAAAGAACACAGAAAGCATAGACGAGAAAGGAAAATGCAATCAACCCCGGAACAAACCTTGTACTCAACTGGCAGGAAAGATAACGCGTCCCCTGAAAACCCAAATCACTGCGTGTTAGCGAGTTCATTGCGTGAAATGGCCGTTAAAACCACACATCATTGCGAAGAAATCGAAATTGCAGAAGAAAAACCCAAAATAATGAGAGAGAGAATGAAACAACGGCTGTTGATGGTAGAATCTCAGCCAAAAAAGAACATTTCAGCAGCTATCCCAAGCCGCGATGGCAGAGAAGAAATCAAAGTAATGAACCAGAGAAGGGATGGCGTTTGTGATCAGACCGATGAGGCGAAGCAAGGGAGAATGCGTGCTCGAGCGGTGATGAAAAAATTTGGTAGGAAAGAAAAACGAAAAAAGGAAGCGTACTAAATTTTACGCAGTGTTATTTTAACTTAACATAATTTGCTGATATTCATCTTGAAGTATAATTATTTCATTTCAGTAATATAGTTATTCTCAAAATGTTATTACTATACAACACATTCAGTTACACAGATTTGAAGTACTTTAAGGAGTGGTACAATTATGTCGGCACAGCTGTATCTTTAGCTTGGCACGTGTTGCACGCAAACGTTCCTAATTTTCAGTTTGTATGGTCTTTCTACAATGTGTCGAAATCATTAATAGTCGATAATTAAATAATCACGGTTCCTTGATTATGAAACGACCTGTTTGAGTCATATGACATGTGTACAGTTCTTTCAACATTAGATTAATGTTGATGAACAAAGTTTTTAAGAAAGGCTATATTAGACAAGGCGCAAAACTGGAGAAGTCGATCGCAAAAAGTGCAGAAGGCATTTTGGGGTAGAGGCTGGTAACATAACTATTCTAAACTAATTTTTCATGCTGAATGCGAATATGACTGTTACCAAGATGTATTCTGTAATCTTATAGTGTAAATGACGTATTTTGTGAATTGCTACAGTCATTTCATACTAACGGCTTTTTCATGTAATTCCAAAAGTTCCCAAACTTAAAAACAATTACCATGGCTGGAAAGAACATATCAAAATCAGTAAAACTGTGAAGTTTGAAGGATATCAGTTGAAAGGTCAAGGAGATACGAATTTTCAAAAATCGAAATTTGTTTGTATCTCTTGCATAACTGTAAGTGTTTTCATACAAAATTTCGTTTTTTGAAAATTCGTATCTCCTTGACCTTTCAACTGATATCCTTCAAACTTCACAGTTTTACTGATTTTGATATGCTCTTTCCAGCTATATATGGTAATTGTTTTTAAGTTTGGGAACTTTTGGAATTACATGAAAAAGCCGTTAGTATGAAATGACTGTAGCAATTCACAAAATACGTCATTTACACTATAAGATTGCAGAATACGTCTTGGTAACAGTCATATTCGCATTCAGCATGAAAAATCAGTTTAGAATAGTTATGTTACCAGCCTCTACCCCAGAATGCCTTCAGGTATCTGATTTTTCGAAAATGCGTCTTGTCTATATATTTTCATTAACTAAAAATTAGACCAGAAATACAAAAGCCTAGGAGACTAGCGAGTAAACGATTACAGGCTAGTTTGGGCTGCGTCGGTGTATTGCTCGAAACGTCAGTAAGTTATCTGGCGTCGTTCTTAATCTGTTACAAGTTTCCATTCTGTATCCCTTGTTGAAAATTAGACCAGGCCACGTCGTGTTATTTTGTGGCGAACTGAGGAAAATTTAAAAGTTTCAAAGCTTTGTGATTCGTTTTTCTTGCCGAACTACACAATTCAAAGTAAGCTAAAGTATACACTCTAAATCACCATTTTCTCTTTTCTTTCTGTTTCAATTAATAATAATAATAATAATGTATTTGCTTGGTACGCATCTAAAAATCTCGATGCGTTTACAAAAACTACTTATATATATACACATATTTAAAAAAGAATGTAAATTAATTAATTAATTAATTAATTAATTAATTAATTAATTAATTACCCTTCGTTTTCCTTGTTTACTCGAAATGTCAGCCGGTAATGTAATTATTTTTAGTTTCGGATTTCCATACATTCCTTATTACATCCTTATACTGACGCAACGCAGTTATGCAAACTATAATCTACTTGCTAGTTTCCATTTGTACTTCGTTTAGTAGATAGATAAATCTCTCTGACACTCTCTCTTTATCGCTCACTTATTTTTATTAAGGAGCTGTTTATATGCATGGCGCATGGAGGCGACTTTGTTTTTGTTCTCTGGCCTCAAGGGGAAAGAAAACAAAAGAATTGGCAGCCCGGTTACCGGGCTGGCTCGCCTCCGTATAAACAGCTCCTAAGCCGGCTTGTAAATAGAGTTTGAATGTTCATAGAGTACAAACACTAAAAGTGTGCAACATAAATAGTACTAAATAGTGCTAAATTATGCAAATTCTTTTGTTTTTTATTGTTTAATTAGTGCTATTTAGTACTAAATATATAGTACAAACTATTGCACACTTTTAGTGTTTGTACTCTACTAATCAATTATAAATCAGTACTGAAGACCTTTGTCCTGAATATAGAACAATAAATACTCGGCGAGCGTAGCCACCAATTTAAGGTTTCCCCTTTCTTCTTCGTCATTCGTCCGTCACAAAACGCAAAAAAGGCCGCTACAGCGCATGCTCGAATTTGTTACTCGGGGGGGGGGGGTTCCGTATAAACTAGTTGGTCTCGAGACCACTAGAGCGCATGCTTGATACTTTTCGTAATTTTACAATGCTAAAAATGATGACATCAGTGGCAAAAAATCGAGAGGTATTTGAAGAAGAAAGTCATTTTGTTTGATTCCGTTGATTCAGTGAAATATACTGAATCAAAATGTCAAATAACCTCAAATAGTCCTGTTTACAATGCAGCGTGTTTGTTTATACCATTTAAGTTACGTTTTGACAATAGCTATCTGTTCATTCCTTGTTCTGTATCTAAGTTTCATACTGGGCATGCTCTGTTTTATGCTAGACTTGGATGGTGATTAGCCGCTCACATGGATAGCTTATACTTGTTTTCTGTCTACAAAGGTTGAACAAGAATCTAGGTCTTGAGTGATTGGTGATAAGCACTTAGGTCGCACCGTACATTCCTTAATATTCGGGCTCAAAAGTTTACAATTTGTGAGTGAGCGAGCGAGTGAGTGAGTGAGTGAGTGAAGGCCATTCTCCAGTTCTCGCTGAAAGCACTTGCAGCAAGCTAATGAGTACCCGTTGGGAATAAAATCTATTTTTCAAAATTTCGCTGCGAGTAAAAATGACCGCTGCGAGTGATTTCTGCGATGAGTGGAGAATCTGCTTGAGTGAGTAAGTGACACATTTGCATATCCTGCCCCCTCACAATAACTCGTGAATTTGTAATCCACGAGTTAAAAAGGGTCTATTTCTTGACGGCGTAGACGGATTTCATGAAAACGTCGACCGTACTCGATTTTTTGGAAGGATACACCCCTGCGATAAAACTCCTTCGTGCATGTGTACCAGCGATTTCACGAGAGAGAAAAAATATACTGCGGCCCAGGGGGAAAAATTTTTAAAAACTTACTCCGTTTATCACCATGCATGGGCTCTGGGGACAAGATGTTACTCCGTCATACCCGCTCATGACCGGGATTCCTGTCTTAAGAATATTTAACACGTCCCAGTCCCATGTTGGTCTAGAAATCAAGATGGCGGATTCAGTGAGTGAAAAGCTTGATGAATTGAGGTAGTTCGGGACCCTTGCCACTGCGCATCTTCACGCGCATTCGAGCGCGCGCACTTTTATTAAAGAACATTCGCTTGTCCGTGGGAAGTCTGGGCACTAGCGAGTCAGCGATTGAAAACCGAAGAAATTCTACTTTTAGTGGAGAAAAATAACATTTTATCGACCAAACCCTGTAATTTTTTATCATAAAATATTGTACACTGTGTAAAGTAGGAGCGAAAGTTCGAACTTTAAAATTTAGCGAATATTATTGGTCGAAAAAGCCGGCAAGAACAACGGTAAAATGGCTGATTTTTTCTTGGTCTGCAGCCCGTTTCTCAAAAGACCCCATAACTTTACGGACCCGTTAACTTATTCGATTTCTTTAGGTTAACTAACTCTAGAGCACTAACTCTACCATTGTGGAACCTAATTTTGTCCGTCTTTCTTTGAACAATAACTTTATAAGCAATCTAGAGCAACTGCAGTCGAATCTGTATACAAAGGTCTTGCTTCAGACTAGTCGTTACCCACTCATCCCCTCAGGGGTATTTTCCCCGCAGGGGGAGAGGGTTAGGTAACGTCTGTACACAGGCTACTGAACATGGGTAGAAATTACGTTTGGACAGTTAGAAACGAGTAGAGGATGGCCACCTTAATACAGATGATACACCCGTTTCAAAAACCGTCGTCGGGCAAAACACCCAGGCCTACGCGACTTACACGAAATGAAGTATGGGTAGAAATGACCAAAAACACCAAATCCGTATGAATATCAACGCGACAATTCATATCTAGCTTGACTCAGCCTTATACACCAAAGACTTTCATTTCTTGATGATAAAAATCAAGACCAAAAGCGAGTTAAGATTTGCATCTACCCAATCATCCTTCTGTTCTGTTGTTCGATTTGATTTTGATTTCCTGTGATTGGTCGGCATGGCAAGCTCATTATGCACAACGGGATTACGTAATATTTTCCAATCAAAAACACCTTCCACTTCCATAACTCAATTAACAGAGCATATGAATTATATACAAGGAAAAATACCAGGAGTCTAGAGCATATCAGGAGCTAGGTAACTAAGATAAGAGCCGAGTTGTCGTTACGAGATGTATAGAGTCGGACAAACAGGTCGACAAGTTCGTTTTCATGATCGGAGTTCGCGCATCGAGCGACCTCTAATTTCATGCTGTCCTAGTGGTATAATTGGTAGTAGAGGCCATCAGCAACCAATTCGTATTCTAAGACCCAAGGCACAAGCTAGCCGTCAAATTTGCGATGATAACGCCTCTTTTACACAGAAAGCCAATGACGAACTTTTAGTCAATGAAACAGCAAAAGGACAAGAGGCAAATCACGAAAAGAGCTACCACGATGATGAAAATGGTACACTGTTTGAAGAAAGAGCAAGGCCCCTTTTACGTGAACAAAACACACGTAGCGGCATTAATCATGACATAGTTAGTAACTATGATCATGAGCACCTATTTTGTAGAAGGAATGGAAAAACAATTCCATCACTTCAGCCTAATGACTCAGTGGTTGAAAGCGAAAGCAACAAAGTACATTTCAGTGGTAATGGCCACATAATGAATGAAAGGGAAAGGAGAAGTGGCATTCTAGAATCAACATCTGGCAAAAGAGTCACGAATGGCTGCATCTTCCCTGCACTCTCTTCTCATGGTTCCATGGTTGCAAGAGAAAGCGCGGCAGTAAATTCAACACAGTCTTTCCATCGTGATGACCACAAAATGAATGGAAGAGAAAGAAGAACGCGTGTCATTCTGCAATCAACATCCAACAAAAGAGACACGAATGGCTGCATCATCCCTGAGTTTTTTCCTCACCATTCCGTAGTTGCAGGAGCAAGCATAGAAGTAAGTTCAACACAATCTTTTGATGGCAACCAACACACAATAAATGGAAGAGAAAGAGCAACGCGCGGTATTATTCCTGTGCGATCGATACAGTCTTTTCATGCCAAAGGACACGCAAAGCATAGACGAGAAAGGAAAATGCAATCAATCCCGGAACAAACCTTATACACAGCTGGCAAGAAAGATAACGCGTCCCCTGAAAACCGGCCAAATCACAGCTACATGTATAGTCCAAGAGAAAGCGTGTTAGCGAGTTCATTGTGTGAAATGGCCGTTAAAACCACACATCATTACGAAGAAGTCGAAATCGCAGAAGAAAAATCCAAAATAATGAGAGAGAGAATGAAACAACGGCTGTTGATGGTAGAATCTCAGCCAAAAAAGAACATTTCAGCAGCTATCTCAAGCCGCGATGGTAGAGAAGAAATCAAAGTAATGAACCAGAGAAGGGATGGCATTTGTGATCAGACCGATGAGGCGAAGCAAGGGAGAATGCGTGCTCGAGCGGTGATGAAAAAATTTGGTAGGGAAGAAAAACGAAAAAAGGAAGTATACTAAATTTGACGCAGTGTTATTTTAACTCAACATAATTTGCTGATATTCATCATGAAGTATTATTTCAGTTATACAGTTATACTCAAAAAGTTATTAATTAATTAGCACAACTATGTCGGCACATGATAAACACAGCTGTATCTTTAGCTTGGCGCGTGTGGCACGCAAACTTTCCTATTCTTTTGTATGGTACTTTTTACAATGTTATGTCAAAATATGTCGTTATAATTGATGAAAAGAAGTGAAAATTAGTGAAAATTAATGTTGCTTATTAGTTTACTTTGGTAATCATATTGTTTCGAGTTCAATGAATAGGTCCTTTGCAGCTAGAGGTCACGTGACCTTATCTCCCCTACATCAAGCAGCTTTGTTAAATTGAAATCGAAAAAACTAAGGAAGTATACTCAGTAAATTTGAAGCAGTGTTATTTTAACTTAACATAATTTACTGATATTCATCATGAAGTATTATTTCAGTTATACAGTTATACTCAAAAAGTTATTGATTAGCACAACTATGTCGGCACGTGGAAACACAGCTGTATCTTTAGCTTGGCACGTGTGGCACGCAAACTTTCCTAATTTTTTGTATGGTACGTACTTTCTACAATGTTGTGTCAAAATATGTCGTTATAATTGATGAAAAGAAGTGAAAATTAGTGAAAATTAATGTTGCTTTTTAGTATACTTTGGTATAGGTAATCATACGATTTCGAGTTCAAGGAATAAGGGCCTTTGCAGCTAGAGGTCATGCTCTCCAGTGAACTTGAACAAGCCGCTATATATGCTTGTATGACATCTCATGACCTGAAAATTATACTTTTTACTAATTTCGAGGTGCTCTTTTCATATGTAGATTTCATTTTTGTGGTAACTGGCTTGTATACAAGCCAGTACCATTATGTCATCGTGTGTGTAAGTAAGTGTGTAAGTGTGTAAGTGATTCGGATTTGCCGAAGTTGTTCACGAAGAGAGAACGAAATACATACGGAATTGGCTCGAAGATTACTTGACTCATTTTAATCATTTTTCACGACGAAAATATGAAATATTCTAAGAAATATCTACCTTTTTTAAACAGCCGTTGTTATAATTTCATTAGATATTTCCTTTCGATGAAAAAATCTTAGAAGTTTTCAATAAATATGGAGTCTACGAACACACTCGGCATTGGCTTCATCGATACCACTAACCAAAAGGTCAAGCAGACTCGTTTTTCCATGTGGCTTGTGTTTGTTTGGATATATTGGTATAAAACATTGTCTACTTAAGGACGTTCGCGGGAAAAAAAGTTTACCATGTTTTTTCCTTCATACTTCGCATGGTGAGATAATGTCATCATAGAAGTTCAAAGAGCAAATAAAAAATGGGGGTCACCGTGCTCGTTGAGGAGTGAGGTCACATCAAAGTGCACCCACTTTCTCGTAGAAGTTCGCTTGCGCGCCAATCTATACGAGTCGAGCATAGAAGTAATTTTTTTGTAGAAAAACTAAATGGATTGCTCAATGTTTATTTACACGACCACTCAATAATCCATGGAATAATATTATGTGAAAATATTTGTAAATACTTCAAAAATAGCTGTTGATGTTAAGTCGAATTGACAGTCATGAGCGATGCTTTTGCCGCGACTTCGCTCAAACTTGTCACGAAAATCCGTGTTTTTAATATGATTTTACCATAATATTTTTCTCAAATTTAGAATATTAACAGCCTATGTAATTCTTTGTCAAACATTGAAATAAAAAGTGGGGGTCACCGTATTCGTTTCCGAGATATTGAGCCGTAAGAGCCGCAAAGTTTGCAAATTTGGCCGCCATCTTGAATACCGAGAGGAGACTGGGTCCAGTAGAATCTGTTCCATCCTTTTTTCTGCAGTTTTTCAACCTGAACGATTTTTTTTCCTCAGTAAAATTCCTTTTTTTTATTTTTTTAAATAATTTCCATTTAAAAAAATCGAAAAAGTCATTACCGAAAAAAATTCTTTTAGGCCGCCATCTTGGATTTAGTCGAGGTAGCGCGCGCTAGTGTGCGCAGTAAAAGTGCGCGTGAACAATACCCGCGAACGTCCTTAAAGTAGACAAATGTTTTATTTTACGTGTCACTAAACTACTGGGAGAAATATGTAAAAAAGATGTGAAATACACGTGAAAATTATTTTTGAATTTAATTAGTCATTTAACAAAGAGCCAATGAGCCCAGATGTGACTACAAAGACTGTCCCGACTCATGCGCACTAGGAAAGATACTATCACCTTGCGGGATATCATCTTTCCTAAACTCACCGAAGTCTTAGGACGTACATTCTCGAGCTCCCTGAAAAAGCATCACAAGAAACCTTATAAATGAGTCAAACCCCCTCGTTGCCGGCGACGACCGTTGGAACTGTCTTAGATGGGACACCTACCGATACCGCTAGTGGCCCGTCGAATTCTGAGAGTACAACAACAGCGACTCCGCCCGGGGACACTGAAGTCCAAGTCACTGAACAAGCCACGTGCACAGGGGCCACAGGGGAAATAAGCCCCTCAAAAACGTCCTACAAGGTTAGTATGAGTTTCATGCAGCGTGGAGTGGAGTTTTATCTCTATTTTTTAGACACATGTGTACGTCGTGAAGAATCTGAGCTCTCTTCTTGCATTCTTATCATAACGACTAAGCGCGGGAACTCTAGCACTGTGTTGTCTATGAACCTTCCATGTTTATTGCTAAACTAGAGGTAGTTATTAAACTCTATCAGTATACCACAATGGTATATGTATATATGTAAAAATCTTATCCATGTGTATTTACCAAATGGTCGAGGACATCATTGTTCCTTTGCTCTAATGTGTATTTCGTATTGTCCTTTCTTGGTAATTTAAAACCATACAGCCAACATAGCTTGCTTTCGCCTATATTGGCGCGCAATGTGTGTGGATATAGTACCCTTATTCAACTATTCACTACTATTGTAACCAACTCTGTAAACTTGCGAGTGGTTTTCGTGCGAATATGGTTTGAGCACCGGGATTTCGTCATTGGTGCGACCTTACTGAATAAGCAATTGTTTGTGTAGATACACACTGCACTGAGTCAATTGTTTCATTGCACGTGCGACAAACACAGTAAACTGGGGGGCGATCTGAGTGTGAAAACGTATGGTGGCTCCATTGTTCCTTATAAGTGCGACCATCACGGTAAACTGGCGTATATTCATTTGGATGTGGCTTTTTAGCAACCGTTCATCTTTGCTGCGACCATGCACGAATAAACAGGTGGAGGACGTGGGTGTACTGGTATATGATGTCAGTTGTCTATATTATTAGTGCGACCAGCACGGTAAACTGACGGGTGATCTGGGTGTGTCATTTGTTCATTATTAGTGCGACCAACACGGTAAACTGGCGTGTATTCGAGAGGGTACGATTTTAGCGACTGTCAGTATCACTAGTGCGACCAACACGGTAAACTGGCGGACGACCTGTGTGTGTAGATATACGTTTTGCCATTTGTTCATGGTATTAGTGCGACCAACACGGTAAACTGGCGCGTATTCAGGCGGATACTTGATGTTAGCGACTGTTTATATTTGGTGCGACCAACACGGTAAACTGGCGGACGCTATGTGCGTGTGCGGATATAAGTTTAGTAAATTGTTCATTATTAGTGCGACCAACACGGTAAACTGGTGTGTATTCATGTGGATATGATTTTCCGCAATGGTTCGATATTTGTCACTGCTTATGCATATAGTGGGGCGCCAATTAGTCTGGACTTCATATCAGTATGTTTAATGGATTTTGTTATCGGTTGAGATTACAAGGCTCATTAGTATAGAATCGTAGAAGCACAACAGATAATAATACTTTCAAGTATTCGAATACAAGTTGTAATTTCGAATGCTTCGGCGTATCTTATGCCATTTTCGAGAATGAGAGTACAAAGTTCGTTACATACTATATATATATATATACTATAAGAAATGATTGACAGATAATACGATACAATTAATTGTGGTTATAAGATAAAGTTAAAAGCTAATAGCAATAACAAAGACAAACTAAGAGATAAAATAACCAAATACTACAGAAATAATGAGGTATATGTCAACATCAATCAATAACCTGTTGAATTGCGATATGATTAACATTGAGTCCTGTTTATACACAGGAATTGGTGACGCTTGTGAAAACACTGAAAAATGACCTGAATGATCTGAAGGGAAATGATCATGCTCGTACCTTCCAGAAAATGCGTGACGAGCTGAAGTCGTATTGTCACGCTATCGACTTTAATGATACTGTGGCCCTCAATAAGCTACGGGGAACCCTAGAGGAGGCCAAAAAATCTCAGGCGAAGGAGTCAGCAAAACTCACCGCACTGTGGGACAGGCTCACTTACACGAGACAGGCTGGTCGGCAAGTTGATCTACGCTCCACCATTTTTGGCTGCCTTGCCTCGGAGGAGGAGTTGGCGGCCGACAAACTTGTTCGTCGTTACGAGCAGAAGGGAAGTTCAAAACCGTCATACCAGGTTCACCGTGGGGAGTACCGTGGAGAGCGTCAATGGCCACGCAATTCCTATGGGTCTAGACGGGAGACTGATGACCGGAAGCGCGTGTACAATAAATGTTATGCGTGTGGCGAGCACGGTCATTTCGCTCGAGATTGCAACAAGCACTCGCGCAAGGATCAAGACCAGACCCACGCGCCTACAAAAAAACCGCGATTGTAATAGGGAAAGTAAACAACACGTATCAAAGCTAATAAAGAGTAGTTGAGACTATATTTCCGAGCGTGTTGCACTATTAGTCTTATCACTTGTCAAGTGTTTTTTTTTTTTCTCTACTCCCTCGCCGTATTTGTGACATCGGTAGGCACCGCTCGACCGATTCATCCGGGGTTAGATTCACAGTTCTAGTGTTTCATACCTTAAGCTGCTTGTATTCAAGCCGCGGGATGAGTCGGTCCTCCCTTTCCGAGGTAGCCTAACCATATGGTCTCTCACTTGCTCGTAGATTCCAAAGATTCCACAATGGGAGTTGGATTGTGAATTTCATCCCTTAGAGGCGGAACAGAAATTTCATCGGCGTATGGTGCAGTTTACTCGGTGGCCCATCGGAACGGGAGGACCGGAGGACTCATCCCGCGCGGCACCGCATATCGATGAGGTGTCGTTAGGCACTATTTCTGCTTCTGCCAAAGATGCATGGGTACGAGACCCAGACAGCTTTTTAGCCGGCGAACCCCACCGCCATTTCCAATCTTGGGAACGCAGGGCAGAAAATCACCCGCAAAAAGAGCAGATTCTTAGCTGGATTCGCGACGGGATTGACATACGGAAATTCATTGTTCCCTTTCATGGCACTTATCGGGGGGAAAAGTTTAACGACATCTTTCCGCCTAATAGATATTTCAAGAACAATAACAAGTGCAAATTCTATAAAGATGTCATCTCGGGTGAAATTGAAAGCAAAATAGCAATGGGGGCCCTGAAGGTATGGGGAAGAGTTGGCGAGGTCCATCCGCCTGCTATCGTCATGCCCTTTAGCATTGAACCTTCAAAACCACGCCTCGTACACGACCAGCAGTACCTCAACTGTTTTATGCGACAATGCCCATTTTCCCTGGATCAGGTGATAAATCTACCGCGCTATCTTTCTCAAGACTCGTTTCACACAAAATTAGACGACAAGTCTGGTTTCGATCATTTTCTGATATCTGAGCATAGTCAGCCGTTTATGGGCGCAGAATGGGGCGGATGGTGGCTAGTCTGGCGCACGCTCCCACAGGGATGGCGCGAAAGTCCTTATATATACCAAACGCTAGGTTCAGTAGCGACCAACGCCATAAGGGAACTTGGCATTCCCTGTTCCCAATACATTGATGATAGGCATATTGGCGAATTATGGGGATCACAGTTGAAGCGGGCCTCCAGCTTAGATGCGGCTTCTTGCGCCTTTTATGTCGCTGCTACTATTCTGTCCGAGTTGGGATACTTCCTACATATCGCAAAATGCGTTCCAGTTCCCACACAACGTCTTGTATTCCTCGGACACCTTGTTGACACAACCCGCCAAACCTTCTCTATTCCGGAGGAGAAAAAGAAGAAATTCGGTGAGTTGCGAGAAGAAATTTTGTCTTACAAGCACGTGACTTTGAACATGCTTCAGCGTTTTCAAGGCAAATGCATATCTCTAACCCTGATGGTCCCCGCAGCTCAGTTATACACCAGGGAGATTGCACACGCGATATCATTTTGCCAGAGAACTGGAAAACCTGCAAATCTTGACGGTGATTTACGAAGCGAAATCCTACACTGGCGTTTTGTGGATAGTTGGACTGGGTGTGTCCCTTGGCGCACCGAGGATCATAAAGTCATCAATTGCCTTGCTTCTGACGCCTCTCAGTCCCGTTGGGGTGCCACGATACCCCTCCTCTCAGGAACAGTGGAGGCAGGCGATTACTTCGGAGAAGATCTCATAGACAAGGATATCGCAACTAAGGAGGCTTATGGCTTATTATATGCTCTCAGATCCTTCTCTTCACACCTTGAGAACACGCGCGTAGACGCTCAAGTCGACAACAAAGTTCTGTATCACGCGTGGCACCGAGAGGGCTGTAAAAACCAGGGGGTCAATAAAGCACTTAAGGAGATTTTCGAATTTACCTTACGCTTCAACATTACTCTTTCCCTCCAATGGATTCCAAGCGCTGAAAATCCTGCAGATCTGCCTTCTCGGGAGTGGTCAGATGCCGATGTGATGCTATCTTCACGATTGTGGGATCAGGTTCAGACGTTTGCCGGACCCCACACCATCGACCTAATGGCGTTGGATTCAAACACCCAATGCAATCGTCACTATACACCCTTCCCGACGCCACGATCCGCCGGAGTAAACTTTTTTGCTCACAACCCACGCCTCGACCCCCAAAAGCAGATGGAGAACGGATATATTTTCCCGCCCATACATCTCATTGGCCCAGTGCTTAAGCATATTAGCACCTCCATGGCAGAGGTCACCTTGATTGTTCCAAATATCATTCCATGGCCCTATTGGTGGCCCATATTGCTGGGTTGCGCAAGTAAAAAGTGTCTTTTAGCTAATAAGGGGGACTCGACGGCTCTAATATGGCCAACGAAGAAGAACGGTTTTAACCGACCACACCCCAGACCGATTCCCTGGGATTTGCTGGCCTTCCATGTAGAGAGCAACCATAAGTGACTGTTTTTTATCCATTAATGTATAGGTTAAGCCATCGCGATTTACAACTTGGAAGCCCACTATCCAAACAAGCTGTCATGAGTGTTTCGCCCTAAATGACTTACACTACCGGTTTTGCCAAATGTGCGGAGTGGCCAGGGCAGTTAACATTGGCAAGGACAACCCAACAGCCATTGATACTCAACCCTTGGAATCACGACGGCAAGAAATAGAGCACCAACTTGCTTCTTCAAAATACAGGAAAAAGAAAGATGCGTTAGAAATTGAGTTCGTCACTTTCTTGGGGAGATCGTTTCCACCGAAAACATTAGATAATGTCTCACCAAGAGACATTATCTATTTTCTTATATGGAAAGACAAGGACTCTAGAACACAGGTGCATCGAGAAACTTGCAGCCATCAGGGCTCGCAATCAAAGCAACGTCAGTCGTGCGACTGCCCCCGACGACTCGCGTTTAAGACTGTGGACTCCTACATAGGCCAGATAAGGGCCATCTTACGCGACCATCTGGAGGGTACCACGGCAATTACTTCTGATAGTCCGCTGCCAAACCCGGCAGCTCACTCGTCAGTAAAACGCTACTTGAAAGGAGTGACGGAGGAACAACTTAAAGCACGTGCCATCCCGAAACAGGCTGAACCACTCTTTGTTAGTGATTTGATATCCCTCTGCCAAACCATCCGAAGCAAACTACGGACACTAGGTCTGGATCCAATCCACATCTACATTTATGCGAGGGATCTAGCGTACTTTACATTACATTTCTTTTCAGGAGATCGTCCATCCGACCTCGCCCATATTAAGACGTCCGAAATCTTACGTTTCCCCAATGATAAAGGACTATTGTTTAATCACGTCTTCGGAAAGACACTTCGTGCTGGTCAATCGAATGTGTTCGCAGTAGCAAGACACCCAAACCAGCTCATCTGTCCGGTAAAAGCGTTGGATGATTATATCGCCTTATGTTCAGCAATCAATATCTCGGTCAATTCCGGACCGTTATTCCGAGCAACACGCGGAAATACAGTTCTATTGGATGCCTTCTCAACAGACGCGGCAGAGGCTCGACTAAAAGGATATCTAACTGCTACAGGTCTTTCCAATAAGACCTTATACAGCTTCAGGTGTGGAGGCGCTATCACCATGGCTCTGACCGGCAGTACACTCGATGATATTGTCGATCATGTGGGTTGGAGATCTCACCGAATGGCTAAATATTATTTGCAACTTCACAAGTCTCTCCAACCGGACTCAGCAGCTGCCAAGATGGTACAAGCCACCCCTCAAACCTCATCGAGATACGAGGAACTAGATCAACTGGTGGGATTTGAGCCTGCATTTCCGACAACCCATTTCACCAGGGATGTAGCACAGGCTCGAACTTCACCCAGAAAGCGAACTCTAGACCATAACTGAACAGAAACTATACCTAGGAACCGAAATGGGAATGGGATTGGGATTGGGTGATAGGAATGGGTGTAGAATAGGATATATAGAGAAAACTGGACTCATTCCGACGTGTACCTATAGGGCAAAGACAATACGAGTTTAGCCCTATCTTTCATGTAAGCATGGGTCGGGATATATAACTGTCCCGACTCATGCGCACTAGGAAAGATACTATCACCTTGCGGGATATCATCTTTCCTAAACTCACCGAAGCCACTAGGGGTTCAGTCAGAGCACCTTCTGATATTTAGGCGGCGGGAGAATTACGGAGAACCTCGCGGGTGGAGGGAAGGAAAATGGAAGATCCCACCCACCCACACCTGTATATTCTCGTCCCATGCCTTACTCTTCCCACAGCTCTGTAGACAATACGAGTTTAGCCCTATCTTTCATGTAAGCATGGGTCGGGATATATAACTGTTCTGTTTGTTCAGTAACCTCAAAACGTTTAGGAATAGAAAGTTGTGGTTTGCCTAGTTTGTCATTTTCTTCTTTGTAATATACGATTTGGAGGACTTTTTGGAGCACTTTCATCATTCTCGTAGACTCCATATCGCCGGACAGAAAAATTATAATTATTTTTTTCTCGAAAGTATTCTTTCTTTCTTTTCTATTTATTTTTGTTGGTTTCTTTGTTTAGTTTAATTGCTTTGCTTGTTTATTTATCATTTGACCAGTAACCACATGTCCTCTTAGAGGGCTTTTATTTTTTTGAATATATATTCTCAATGACTTTGTTATTCCTGATAAAGTTGAGATTTCAAAATGGATATAATTAAGTGGTAATTAAGCTTCGTGTCGTGCAATTTGGGCCAGAAATCATACGAGTGATTATCAAACTGCACTCCCGCTACGCGGTCGTGCAGTTTTGTAATCACTCGTATGATTTCGTTTGTAATAAATACATGAAAAAAATTGTCGATGCTGATTGGCTGAGAGCAGTGCAGTTCAAATGTAATACCAGTGCAAAAATCTGTAATACCAGTGCAAAAATCTGTAACACCAGTGCAAATTACATTTGAATTTACAGGTCCAAAAATGTGCTTAAAATTATTTTTTTCTTATTCTGCTATTGTAAACATTAACAAGCATGACATGTACGAAGTTTTTCACTCATTAAAGAACACGTATGTCTAAAAAAGTGGCAAAAACTTTGAGGATCTGGTTGTCAGTTCAATAAAATTTTTGATGGCTTGCGCGCGCTACTGACGCCATCACATCTCAACGAGCGCGCGCTCGAAGTTTTCTTCTTGAATTGAGATTTTATCAGTTTTTCTAAAAAAAAATCACCGTTTATTTTCTCGAATTTTTTCATGTATATTATTAAAAGGTAATCATACGTTTTCTCGTTCAATTTGGAATTAATTTGCACGAGTGTGTTTTTCAAAGAGTATCCAAATTGCACGAGCCCGTCGAAACTGTATGATTACCTATACTAATTTGCACTGCAGTGCACTGAATTACTTTTTAATAGCGATAACATCGCTGCTCTCAGTCAATCAGCATCGAGAAATTTTTTTCATTTATATTGTTATATTCAGTATAATTTATTTAGTAAATTATACTATACTTACGCATAAGCATACGCAGACTCAATAGCGTACTGCTCATTATAGAGAAGTTTTTGTTTTTTCTCACATCTGAGTGATAAATGCGCTACAGAGTCTGAGACTAATAATAATAATAATAATAATAATAATAATAATAATAGTAGTAGTAGTAGTAGTAGTAGTAGTAATAATAATAATAATAATAATAATAGTAATAATGATAATAATGACAACAACAACAACAACAATAATAATAATAATAATGGAAACTTTATTTTATATTTATACAACAATTACAAATCTCTCTACTTACAGGCAATTTGTAATTGACTACTCGAGTGATACATGCATTTAAAAATGTAAACGACAAATGATAATGATTAAAAAAAATATATTATATATATATGTATATCAAAATTTCAATAAGTCTGGGTTATTCCATTCTTAATAATAATAATAATAATAATAATAATAATAATAATAATAATAATAATAATAATGATAATAACTTTAATAACTTTGTAAATAATCCTTAATTAGGAATATGGTATATTCCCGGAAAATTGTAAGCAACCAGTTATAGACTGTGTAATAAAAGAATGTGTTATATCGTTCTAGCTTATTTTTTAAATAAACTAATTGGGGACACCTATCTAAAATTAAAATGTATATCCCAATTCCCATACCCTGGTTCCATACCTAATATCCATCCCATATTTAATATTTACATAGATACTCTCCTGCGACAAATTTCCTTCGTGTACACCAGCGATTTCACGAGAAAAAGATTACTGCGGCGACGGGGCATATATCCGCTTCATGACCGGGGTTCCTGTCTTAAGAACAACTCGTTCCAGTCCCACGTTGGTCCAGAAATCAAGATGGCGGATTCAGTGAGTGAAAAGCTTGATGAATTAACTCTTGATTTCTTCGATAAATTTGAACATTTGCAAAACAGACGAGAACAACTTTGCAAGGTAATGAGAGATGGCTACCTAAATTTATCCCAAGCACGTTATTCGATGGGTAATAAAGCTGTTGGATCGCTTCAGTACAGTGAAAAAATGAAGGCAACTATTGTTGTTGATGTGTCTGAAAATATCTCTTTTGAAATTAAGAAATTCGAAGATGGAACAGACGCTTACGAAGAGGAAGCTAACGAGGAGAATCCTACGGAAAGCGTTTTGAGGAAAAGAAAAGGAAATAGTAGCCAAGAGAATGGCAAGGAAAGTAATGTTAATAAAGCTGTCGAGGATTTAAACGTGAATGAGAAAGGCAAAGAATTACAAGGTCAACCAAGAAATCCTTTGAATTGGTTTGGAGTTCTTGTTCCCATGTGCTTAAGAACAGGTCAAGGGAACTTCAAGATTGCTATTGAATTATGTTGTGAATTGGTGAACTTGGAGAATGACATGAAAAATTTGATAAAAGAATATCAGACACAAAAAGATTTGAAGCGAAGTTTATTAAAATAGTCTTTATTTAATTTGGTTAATTTGTTAACAGTTAAACTGGTTATATAGTGGGATTGCTTATATAGAGCCCATGGTTTTTAGATTCGCACCATAAAAGTGTTCCATAAGGCTTAGATTAGATTAGACTTTAAGGTCCTGATAACTGACCTTTCAGTTTGTTTCCATTTCACTGACATTAATTTCCAAATAAATTGAAAAGAACATAATCTTCCTAATCCTTTAGGTCACATGGGATCTACGATAGATACAACCTCAAGGTGTTGAGGGGATTGACCCTCCCCCTTGTCTCAATCTCCTCTTAGCACATGACACCCACTCCTGGGATAAACCTGAAAATGGGACTATGGATTCGAAGTAGCTTAGTCTAACCTGCGTTGCTGGCTCTCAAGGAAAAGGGAGAGGAGGGGAGGGGAAAGGCAGGGAAAGGGGAGGGGAGTCCCCCTCCCATCCCCATCCTTCCCCCTCCCCTTCCCTTAATTCCCTTGAGAGCTGGCAACACAGGCTCAGACATTAGGTGATTAGCCTTACTCCAGAATGCCACAGATTCAATGATAGAATGCCACAGATTGGGAATTGAGCAATAGGCTATCATGAAGCCAATAAAGTGTTCAGACATTAATAGTGAAAACTCCACTTCTGTCTGAAGATTGTGTAGGATCTTTCTCAGTGTATGCTGACCTGAAAATTATCCTTAAAATTTGAATAACAGTAGTTCATATTATTGTATGCCTCGTTTACAAAGAGTTCATGATTTGAACAACACTGAGAAAGCTGCCATTGTGTCAACAGCTTTTGGTAGCCTATCTGTATGTAATACTCCCATTTCAAGTTCCTTTTGGTCAGTGTTGAGAGCTTTAGTAACAGCCCATGAAACTTATGAATAATTTACGTGGAATCGAGGTTAACAATGAGCAACACCAGAATTTGAAATGTTTGGGGTTCCTGTGTAGAATATCCGCTGACCAGCCGGCTCAACCTCGTTCCCTGCGTTCCCTAGTACTTGTTTCCATTCTCTTTATTTTAATTTTCTCCAGTTTTCACTTTTACAACAATGGAACAGGACGTACTAGCAGAAGAAGTGATTCATGCAAGCAAAAGGATCCATTCCATGGTACGGCATACTCCAATAGATTACTCGTACTGGCTGAGCTTGCAAGGGAAAGCCAACGTGTATGTCAAGTGGGGTAAGGATTTGAGCGACCAGTGCAAACAAATGTGATGCTTAATTTGCGTTTTTATTATGAGATATGAATTTGCAATAAACAGTCAGTTTGATCATGATTATATGTGTACATTAGTAACGTACTATAGAATTTATGACGCCCCTTTACAGGTTTTACAGTTAACCTTATTGATGCCAGTTAAGCTTAATTCCAATTTTATATAGGAGGACAAAACAATATTTAAAGTTGAACATAGTGCTGTCTAGCTTTCTCCTGTGTGTGCATTGGAAGCTTTTTATGATGCAAATTCTGTTTGTATACTGTTCAAGACTAACCAGATGTCATGCATGTCAGACTTGTACACATAAGCTTATGCTTCTCTTACAGACGTGTTGGTTGAAAGGAAAGGAGGAGATAGCTAGAGGAGAGGGTGGGAGGAAGAGGTGGGACTGAAATCGGACAAATTTTCTTTCTTCCATGTTTGAAAATGTTTAAATGTTTCCCCTCCCTCCCCCTGTTAACTTATAAATGACTTTTGCTCCTTTTTCAGAAAGTGAGCAAGTGACTGGTTCTTTCAAAGCTAGGGGAGCATTCAACAAACTTATGGTCTTGAAAGAAAATGATCCAGAGTCTTTAAAACATGGAGCAGTTGCTGCATCAAGTGGAAATCATGGAGCAGCTTGTGTAAGGCTGCATTCTAACAATAATACAAGCTTGCTATCCAATGCATTTTTCCAAATGAATCATAAGAAAATATCCAATCTTAAATTTACTGTCATTTCTCCTGTATTACATCTTATGAGCTGAAACTTTGCACCTTTACTAATATTGAGGTGCTCTGAACTATTTCTGGCATTCATTTTGATGATGCTGCATAGTATAGGGGAGATAGGGTCACGTGACCTTTTAGTGCAAGTCCCCCATTAACGAACTAAAAAAAGTTTTGTCTTTTCTCATTTTTATAGTCCAAAGCAATGAAAGTTTTAGGCATCAAAGGTACTATTTATGTCCCAACAGTGGCAGTTATTTCTAAATGTAAGATGATAGAACAATATGGAACTCATTTGCAGAAACATGGAAGCAACTGTGTGGAAGCTGAGATAGCTGCAAGGACTTATAGTCAGGTACTGGGATATGTAGCCTCCTCCTCTTTGAGTTTTATTGCTCATCCCCAGTCTTTTTCTTCCCCAATTTTTGCACAGGAAGCCCAAATATAAAAGGTTGCCTGCAGAGGAGGCTATTCTTGGGTTGCATGTGATGTCATGGCAGCCATCTTGGATGAACTTCAACAAAAGATTTCTCATTAGTGTCACTTGTTTGTTCATCCAACATGTCTACCGCTCTATTGTCTTCTGAATTCCCAAAGGAATGGATGAAACCCAGCAATGGGATATGTAATACCCAAGAATTTTAAGATAGTTTGAAAGTTTCTTTTATACACATAAATGCTATAGTTTCTTTAATATCATCCACAGCAAAGAGGTATTCCATATATTTCACCATATAATGACAGTGTTGTTATTGCTGGTCAAGGAACAATAGGGTGAGTCAAGGTATACTTAATGTATACATTGCATTGTTATAATGGAGAATATACTAATACAATCACTGAGTGAATGGTACAATTAACACTGAGCCTTAGCTCTTTGTGAAAATTTCTCACTCAGATGAATTATTGAAGGGTTAAATTGGCCCAAAACAAAGCTCATGATATACAGTGCAACCCCTAGCTAAAGCAGCCATCCTCGTGGAACTGGCAAATGGTGACTTAAGGGGTTGGTATATTTACAGTGTTACACTGTATGACATTGATTCAGGCTAGGACTTTAAAAACTGGCTGCTAAATATGGGGTGTGTACTTAATGGAGTGCACTGTATATTGTTAATACCATTTTTTGTGTTTCAACAAAATGGAAAGAACAAACACAATTTGAAAACCTTTACTTGAATGTGTATTTCTCAATTGTTTCAGGTGTGAAATATATGAAGACCTTCCTTCTGTGGATGTGGTTATTGTGTCTGTTGGGGGAGGTGGCTTGATTAGTGGCATTGCATCTTACTTGAAGTCTATCAAACCTAATATTAAGGTACAATATACTTTGTTATGCCACTGCTGGACCTTCTTGATTCCTGTATTGATGAACCTTGGGTGCAGTAGTTGTTCAAAAGCATTCCTGTTTTCGCATCGCATCACATTTGTTAAACCACACTTTCTAGTTATGACTATGGGGTGCGCCATAGCATCCCATGGATGATATATACTGTATAAATTATATTATGATGCTGATTGTAGTAAGAATGATAATATTATTTTATGTGCATTTTAGATCATTGGATGTGAACCATATAATTCTTGTGCTATGTCAGAATCTTTAAAAGCAGGAAAAATCATACCAGTTCCAATTAAGCCCACTTTATCTGATGGAACTGCTGGAGACGTTGAACCAGGATCAGTAAGTCAGTCAGCATTACCACCTAAGTTATATGCAACATAAGAGTGCAGTACTTTGCACTACTTAGTACGTACTGAACAGTCTTATGAAATGATGCAAAACAATTGAAATTTGAGCTTCTGTCAAAATAAAGAGGTTCAACCATTCACAAAATTAAAGTTCAAATGTTTACTAAATATGACCCTCTCCCAGCCCTCCCCCCAATAAAAACATACTTTCCCTTAGCACTATTTAGTACTAATTATGTTGCACACTTTTAGCATAAGTGTACTCTAAACTAATAACTGCACTGCCTGCTAAGTTTCGAATCTGAAGTTCAAGCATAGTTAAGAGTACATGTGGAGCATCCCTTGAGAGTACAGGTGGAGCATCCCTTGAGAGTACAGGTGGAGCATCCCTTGAGGGTACAGGTGGAGCATCCCTTGAGAGTACAGGTGGAGCATCCCTTGAGAGTACAGGTGGAGCATCCCTTGAGAGTACAGGTGGAGCATCCCTTGAGAGTACAGGTGAAGCATATCCCTTGAGGGTACAGGTGGAGCATCCCTTGAGAGTACAGGTGGAGCATCCCTTGAGAGTACAGGTGAAGCATATCCCTTGAGGGTACAGGTGGAGCATCCCTTGAGAGTACAGGTGGAGCATCCCTTGAGAGTACAGGTGGAGCATCCCTTGAGAGTACAGGTGGAGCATCCCTTGAGAGTACAGGTGGAGCATCCCTTGAGGGTACAGGTGGAGCATCCCTTGAGAGTACAGGTGGAGCATCCCTTGAGAGTACAGGTGAAGCATCCCTTGAGAGTACAGGTGGAGCATCCTTGAGAGTACAGGTGGAGCATCCCTTGAGAGTACATGTGAAGCATCCCTTGAGAGTACAGGTGGAGCAACCCTTGAAAGTACAGGTGAAGCATCCCTTGAGAGGTGAAGCATCCCTTGAGGGTACAGGTGGAGCATCCCTTGAGACTTCAGGTGGAGCATCCCTTTAAGAGTACAGGTGAAGCATCCCTTTAAGAGTACAGGTGAAGCATCCCTTTAAGAGTACAGGTGAAGCATCCCTTGAGGGTACAGGTGGCCATGCAGCATCCCTGTATGAAAGTTCTAAGAATCCCCCCCCTGGGATGCAAGTTGCAAGTTGAGAATTTGCAAAAAGAACAGCTAAAGTAAAGTTGAGATGAATTAGGTCAACAGTACAAATATTAGCAGTTTATTTTGTATATCTCCCTTTCAGATTACATTTGATTTATGCAAAAAGTTAGTTGATGACTGGGTGCTTGTTACAGAGGTAGAAATCAGCAAAGCCATATATGATGTTATGCAACACCATCACAAGGTAATTTCTAAATTCATTTATTGCATACTAATTGATCAACCACTATTAAAATGTAGTGAATTGATCTTTAGATTATAGAAGGTTCTGCAGGGCTAGCCATTGCAGCATACCTCAAGACAATGCACCAGTATGAGGGCAAGACAGTGGTTATATTGTCATGTGGTAGTAATATTAGCATTGAGAAAATCAAAAATATAATCAATTCAAATACTAGAGAAGATTCAGTATGATTTTTGAGCATCCTTGAGGTCACTCACAGGTATGAAGGTGAAGGTGGATCTCTCCTCTCCTCTCCTCTCCTCTCCTCTCCTCTCCTCTCCTCTCCTCTCCTCTCCTCTCCTCTCCTCTCCTCTCCTCTCCTCTCCTCTCCTCTCCTCTCCTCTCCTCTCCTCTCCTCTCCTCTCCTCTCCTCTCTAATGTCTCCTCTAAAAAGTAACGTAAAGTAAAGTAAAGTAACGTATGAAACAGAGAAATATTTAGATTTCATAAAAAGTTTTGATCAAAGAAGACAGTTCTCAAAATTTAGAATTAGTAACCATAAATTAGCAATTGAAATAGGACGATATGAAAAACAGGAAATTGATCAAAGATTATGTATTTTTTGTTTCGGCCCTCAGGCCGAAACATTACTGTGTTTGGTTTGCTAACCCATAATTTTTGGCTCGTCTGTCAATTAGCTGTCATACTTTTATAACACATCCAATTATATGTCGCATTCTTTTCACGTCTATTAAAAAATTGTTGGTGAAAACCTACCAACAAATGTTATTTGACGTGCCTGTCACCGACATCCAATCGCATGAAAGGAAGCGCTAAAACGTTTTGCAAAGATTGTGTTATCTATTGTTTATTTGACCGTGGGAACACCCCTTTCTGATTGGTCGGGAATAGAACTTGTAACAATCATACACGCCCTTTTCATTAGCCAATCTGGCACGAGAGGAAATCATAGAAGTTTACGCTCTATTTATAATAGTCATTGGAAGTTTTATGGCAAAATTGTCATTAAAACACACGGATTTGCAGGATTTACAGCCCTAAACTAAAGGCTGTTTATCGAGGTTTGTTGCATTGCTGCATTGCTACATTGCTTAAAAACTTTCCGCTTAGTTGAGTCACAATGAATCCCGCTGATATTAATGAACAAATTTGATTTTCAGTTTACATTTTTCTTTGCAAGTTAGAACTTCAAGTCTCGTAAAGGAATCTAAAGGGTTTTGAGCGGGCCGAAACATCATTGCTTTGAAGCAATATAGGCTTGTTGTAATTGTAATGAAATTGAAATTGAGGAACATATGTTTCTTTACTGCCCTTTTTATTCTAGACTACGTTTAGATTTTCTTCAAAAAATTCAAGTTAACATTCAAAATAATGATTTAAATACCAATTTTATACATAAATTACTTAATTCAAAAAATCAGATGGAAATATTCTATACATCAAAATTTATATCAAAATGCTTTCAACTTAGAGATAGTAAAACACAAGAAATTCATATGAATTCCTTCAAAACATAATTTACATTGAAATATATTTACAACTGATTATTTGTATCTTTATATATATATTCATTATCAATATTCACTTATTATATATCTAATGTTTTTTTTTCTTTTATTACTATATACTCGTTATATAAATATTGTTAAAGTTCTTTATTATCATGATCTTTATATATATATAATCATTGTAAAATTAATATGCTTTTCATGCAAATAAAGCAATTACCTACCTACCTACCTCTCCTCTCTAATGTCTCCTCTCCTCTCCTCTCCTCTCCTCTCCTCTCCTCTCCTCTCCTCTCCTCTCCTCTCCTCTCCTCTCCTCTCCTCTCCTCTCCTCTCCTCTCCTCTCCTCTCCTCTCCTCTCCTCTCCTCTCCTCTCCTCTCCTCTCCTCTCCTCTCCTCTCCTCTCCTCTCCTCTCCTCTCCTCTCCTCTCCTCTCCTCTCCTCTCCTCTCCTCTCCTCTCCTCTCCTCTCCTCTCCTCTCCTCTCCTCTCCTCTCCTCTCCTCTCCTCTCCTCTCCTCTCCTCTCCTCTCCTCTCCTCTCCTCTCCTCTCCTCTCCTCTCCTCTTCTCTCATCTTGTCTCCTCTCTTCTCCTCTCCTCTCATCTCGTCTCATCTCCCCTCCCCATTCCAAAAGCCCATTAAAATATGTCATTTTCCATTTTCCTCTACACTCCCCTCTTCCTTTCCCCCCTGCAGGGTACTGTATCAAATTTTAATATCATTAAAGCATAAGTCATACTTACCTCCCCATGCACTCACCTCATAGCCTGCACATAGCTCAGCAATTATTATTAAAATGAAACTTTTGATTATTTTTATTTACTCAATATTTTAGTAATATAATATAGTTATTGAAAATTATGTAGTTCATTCACAGTCTGTGAATGATTCGATCAAGTTAATGTATTAAAATCTCTTGAATAAAATGACTTTTATGAACCCTGAGCATCTGAGGCCATTATTTTTCTCTATGTATCAGGGTCCACAGAGATGGTTGGGGGGAGGGGGGGGGGGGGGGGAGGGGGGAGGGGGCATATAGACCCACACTTTCTGTGCTACCAAGTCAAATTAATGTTCTGTTTGAAAACGTTTTTGACTGGGTAATCTACCTGTGTTTCTATGTGTATGACAAGTGCCTATTAATTTCCCACAGTGTAATAGTGAATCAAAAAGATACCAAATCACTGATTTTTACCCCTAAGAGATATGACGAGCATACCTGATCCTTTTACAATGGAGTTCCTAGTCCAGTCCCAGACTCTCTTTCTTGATGCTCCAGGACTCGCGGAGAAAGAGAGTCCAGTATAACTTGCATGCGCATGTCAGCTTAGTGACCACACGATCACCACATTCATGTGGTGATCGCGTGGTTACAAATCCTAAAGTCATCTAATGTCAGATTCAAGATGGCTGAAGAAGAAAGTGTTTTGTATACACGATATCAGTCTCATTTCGGAAAGCCATTTGTTGATTCAGTGAGCTATGCACTTGGAAAAACCAACTAATCTTTTACCAAAGTTTGAGCAGTTACAGGCCATTTACGGATGGACAGTTGTGAAAGACGTATTTGTGAATTTTTCGATACGCATCACTACCACTGCTACCAAACACTGACATTTGCATATTGCAAGCTCGCAAAATACTAATTAATCAATTGATTGGCTCATTTAGCACATGCGCATGCAAGTTATACTGGACTCTCTTTCTCCGCGAGTCCTGGAGCGGCAAGAAAGAGAGTCTGGGACTGGACTATGGAGTTCCCACCTCCACCCCCCTCCCTTTCTTTTCTCCCGATTGCAGCCACTCCCCAAGTGGGTGACTAGAGACCAGAGAAAAAAGAACCACTGCCAAACTGGGAAAAACAAATCCTACCTTTTTAGCAGGGGGAGGGGAGGTACAAAAACTTTCAATAAGGAGACCAAATATTATTGAAAATAATAATTATAATAACTTTGCAAGACACATGGAATGGCATATTGATGCATTTGGTAATTTTATTTCACAAAAATCGTGTTTCAGAGACTACGAATTGACATGTATTGTAGCTGTAAATGTTGGCGTACTTGAATATTGCCAGCAATGCATGGGCTGCCTGTGCCCCTTTTGGTTTATAGCTTGGGTTGCCTGTGTTGCTGGGACGTTGGCTTTTAGGGACCGATCGTTTATTACGTCGCAGGGGGGGGCGGTGTTTTTTCCAATATTTTTGTGTTGGGAAAGTGTACCCCCCAAAAAAATTTACATTTCAAAAACATACCCCCCTCTAAAAATTGATTTTTCAAAAATGTACCCCCTCCCGTCTTTCCTACAAACACATGACCTTAATTTTTAGAGGTACTTTTCAGCATATACTATTCTAAAGGCGATGTTACACGAAACGATTTTTAACGACGATTTTCAGCGCAACGGCGTTGCGTTAAAAATCTTTCTTGTGTGACAAGACACTTGGAACGATTTTCCTTGCAATTTTCGCTTCGCCAACGCTTTGCGAGTTTTTGAATCCAAGTCAGAAACTTGCAATGTAAAATATTGCAAGTTGTTGCAACGTTGCGCGGAAAATCGTCGTTAAAAATCGTCTCGTGTAACACCGCCTTAACTTTTCTATGATCAAAATATGTTTATGTTTATGTTTATGTTTATTTCGCTTCGCCTAATAACAAACAAGAAACAGACAAACAACAAAATACAATATAGGCAGGGACAAATTTTTAATTGCACTTAGTTGCAATATCATTAATATCGTCCTATACACATGTGCAAATATCAACGCAAAGTTTTTTTGCACTGTTCACAGTAAATTTATGTGAATGAATAAAACACACACATATACTATTTTTAATTTTTTAATTTTTTAACTAGGACTAGTGAGCAGCACAGAGGAGAACTCGTGTAGTTGTAATCTTTCTTTTTAATTCCGACATGTTTCATCTCTAACGGAGACTTCTTCAGGGAATGAATATAACAACTATACGACTAGCTATATACACACGCTAAATTTTTGAACGTGCCTAACGTTAAACTTCCCATGGAAGAAACTAAGTAACTTTTACATGCTGGTTCCGGACGTACACAAAACGCCGTGACTATATGTCATGGTGTAATGCTAATAGAAATTTGGGGTCCATGCGAATAGCGGTAATCGCATGGACTCCAAATTTCTATTACATTACACCATAACATATCAGGTTGCTATGTCAAATCTTTTTTCGGTAAAAATCAAAACGTATCCCCCCAAAGTCTTCAATGTTTGGAAAATGTACCCCCCTCTTTTGAGAGCTTTTCAAAAATGTACCCCCCCATAAAAAACACCGCCCCCCCCTGCGACGTAATAAACGATCGGTCCCTTAGGTGGTACCGGCCCGGTGAAGAGTGATTATTTTCTTCAGCTTTCCCTAATCAATACTCAGTTATGGAACTCGATGTTTTAGCACAAAAGTCAGTCGAAGCGTTGAAAAGAACTCGTTCTGTTCTGCGCCATACTCCACTGGAGTACTCACCCTGGCTGAGCTTGCTAGGCAAAGCAAACGTCTACATCAAATGGGGTAAGCTTTTATGAAATCCATTATTGTATCTGATGGACTTTTATTATAGGCTTAAAGTGTCAGGAAGATACAGTTGATTATGCTTCGCATGGAGGTCTATCAAAGAGATCAGGGTCCATACTGACTGATAGGTCTGGTACGCCATGGCCGCCGATTTTATCATTCTTTGTCAGTGCGTAGCACACTGAAAAACAAATAGTCTGTTCTATATCTGACTGATTGGACCTACCTCACAGTTTGTTTAGCGCTTTTACATAGCTGCCAACCCCCAAGGCTTTCGTATCTGGAGATCAACATTTTTTCCTTAGAATTGGGTCGATTTTCACGCTCAGTGGGGGGGGGGGGGGGGGGTATAATTGGTTCGATTTTCACGCTCAGTGGAGGGGGAGGGGTTAATTGGGTCGATTTTCACGCTCAGTGGGGGTGGGGGGGGGGGGGGTTGAAAGACGATATTTAAAGAAAGATAGACGATATTTCAGTTAAAATGGCCGCAATTTTAGGATTCGAGCGATTATCCGGGAGATTTGGGTCTTTATCCGGGAGACCGGGAGACGAGGCCCAAAATCTGGAGACTCCCGGATTATCCGGGAGGGTTGGCAGCTATGCTTTTAACATTGTCATTTGTGTAGGAATTGCGCGCAGAATATTTTAAAGTCATTTGGTCTCGTATCCCGCTGCTATCCCTCAAGATTCCCGTATCCCGATCCCTCAAAACACAAAATCCTGCTCGGCTTGTGATTAAGATTCCCCATTCCCACTATTTTATTTTGTATCCCAAATACTGCCAAGCCTATTGTGGACCCCCTGCAGAGTTTGCAAAAGGATTGTGTCTGTGCAACTTGCACTCAGTAGATTTCCTAAGCCTTACTGCAAAAGTCACATGTTAGAGTTGAAAAGTTTAGACTAAATTTCAGTGTGGTAATTTGTCCCCATCCCTCCCCTAGGCTCTGTTCCCCAGCTGGGTTTTGTGTGCTTGTTGTACCGTATTTGTAATAGTGTATCGCGGGTGCATGAGATCACAATGGCTGGGGAACCAAGCCTCTGCCTCCGCCTCTGCCTCCCCTCCCCATATAAAATGCATTCTTTCCCATCACCATTTTTCTTGACATTTTCTCAGAAAGTGAGCAATTAACTGGATCTGCTAAAGCCAGAGGAGCATTCAACAAACTAATGGCCTTACAAGAAGAAAATCCAGAGACTCTGAAACAAGGTGCCATTGTTGCCTCTACTGGGAATCATGGCCTTGCCTGTGTAAGTTTTACTCACCCGGGGAGGGGTGGGAAATGGCTATACACAGGCTAACCTACTTAGAGTACTGACACTAAACTGCTAAAGGCTTGCAACTTAAATAAAGGAGCACTTGGATCAAATTCAATGAAAATTGAAAATGGGCTTTAATTTTGAGTCCTGATCAAAATTCATAATTACACATTCAAGCATAATGGGATTGATTGGTTATTTGATGCCAGTCACATGTATTATGCCAGTATCAATATCACCACATTGTGGTCTACTGTTAGGAAGAGCCTCTCTCTTCCTCTCTCTGTGCCAAACCAAAGGAGTATTGTGTTCTCTATCTAGATAGTTCTCATGTGCTTAGGGTAATTACTTGAAGCTTAGTGAATCCTATTTACACGGTGCCAATAATTACCATTGATGACAGAAGCAATATTTTCTTTACATCTGTGGTCTGGGTTCAAGTTAAAAATATCTTCTTTTGCAGTCCAAGGCAATGCATATGTTAGGTATCAATGGAAAAGTCTATGTCCCAGAAATGGCAGAAGATTTCAAATGTAAGGCCATGGAACAGAATGGTGCAAAAGTTGAAAGACATGGACTTACATGCGGTGAAACTGAGTCAATAGCAAGGGCCTACAGTAAGGTAGGAATAATAATTGTTGAAAGTTGACAGGACTAAATCAAGAGGTCCGGTACTTCATAAAATTTAGAATTATCTGCAATTTCCCTAACCTTCAGCTACATGTAGTCAACTGTAAGCACTGCTACCATATTTTGGTAAAGGTTATTGTTAATCTTTATACAGGAACACAATATTCCTTATGTGCCACCATCTAATGACTGGATTGTTCTTGCTGGTCAAGGAGCAATAGGGTATGTAACACAAACAAAAACAAGAAGCAGATATGTCTTTATAATTTAAAAGCCCGGAAATATGAGCAACAAAATCGTGCAACTTGTCGCGCAACATTGAACTTTTGCGTTGCAAGTTGCAGAGCAAATGTTGCTCATATTACCACCCCATGCGCAACAAATTTTCTTTGTTACACGAAGTAGAAGCACTGTCTACTTTTTGCAACAAAGAAAATTTGTTGAGCACGGGGTGGTAATACAAGCAACATTTGCTCTGCAACTTGCAATGCAACAATGTTGCGCGACAAGTTGCACGATTTTGTTGCTCGTATTACCAGGCCTTAAGGAGGTCACCATCTGGTTAAACTCATTACCATTAGATGAGCTTGGGATTGGGTGTTGAAAAAGTTAAAGAGGGAGTGACAATGCCCATCCAGGCCCATCAAGGAGGATACCATGGCAACCCTGCCACAGTACACCACCCCACACCCATCACACTGAGCAAATATTGGAACTTACCTACTTGGTAGCCCTTCCCAGGTTAAGGGCGGGCCTCCTGGTTGGGGCAAAGACAAATGATCTGCAATGCTCAGCAATCACAAAAAGCAGCAAAGCCCAAAATAGCTTAGTCTGAAGTGATCAACAAAGAAGACCAAGATAGACATAAGTACACATAGCCCTGAGGCCCCCACATGAAAAGGGAAATACTTCTGGCCAGCATTGTCTCTTAGCCCCATTAAAAAGCCATATAGCAGTGTATGATGGTGACATATGGGTAATTTGGTCACAGCATTAATGGCAGGCTTGACTGCGATCACGGCAATGACTTAAACATGACTTGGCATGGTCCAAATTTCACACCCATAAGAAAACTGTTTTAGCCCTTGGTCATTTACAGTGATATTGCTTCATTTTCATAATTTTCTAGAGTTGAAATATATGAAGACCTTCCTTCTGTGGATGCTGTATTTGTGTCTGTTGGGGGAGGTGGTGTGATTGGGGGTGTTTCAACATTCCTTAAGTCAAAGAAACCTGATGTTAAGGTATGTCGATGGTTTGACTGTAATTCAGTGTTTAGTTGCCCAAGTTGTACAAATTGTTTACAATATTTTGATGATAATATTTGAGTGTACAGGTTATGCATTATTTTTAAGGGTATTGGATGTGAAACAGACCAGTCACCAGCCATGTCAGAGTCTTTAAAAGTTGGAAAAATCATTGAAGTTCCAAACAAGCCAACATTATCAGATGGCACTGCAGGGGGCGTGGAAGCAGGATCGGTAAGGTTCAGTGGCAGATCCAGGGGGATTCAATGGGTTCCACGGAAACCCCCTTGAAGATTTTCAGCCATTTTTTGTCAAACATCGACCATAGCATAGTGTGTTATACACAGCTGGCTTTAAAAAATGGAACCCTCCTTGGAAAAATCCTGGATCCACTACTGAGGTTGTCTCTTCTGTTGGTAATCTGTTAGTGGTTTGTACTAATTCTTATTTAACAAAATAATATTCTGGTCTAGATATTATTAAAGAAATACAAATATTTTTCAGGTTACATTTGAGTTGTGCAAAAAGATAGTTGATGACTGGGTGCTTGTTACAGAGGAAGAAATCAGCAAAGCCATCTATGATGTTATGGAACACCATCACAAGGTACTCATAAATTATGAAACAACTCTTTTAGGCCAGCATCACATGTGCATGCAGCTGATAGAAGTAATTCCATATTTTACTACCATGTGCATAATTACATGTCCCGCCAGACTAAAGCCTTCATTAGGATTTGGTCAACAGGCTACCAGGAAGCCAACAAAGTGTTTAGACATTGTATAGAAAACTCCGCCTCTGCCTGGATTTTTGGTAGGCAGCCTATTGACCAAATTCCCAATAGATATTATAGTCTGTCAGGATGCATGATTTTGCACATGGTGGTAAGACTTTGGTTTATTAAAGGTCCAGATACACTATATGACATTTCCTGCCAACACATGGCACAGCCCATTTCATACTCACACATCTGCTCTAAAGCTTGAGTTCCATACTCTGATTGCACATGATGATGTTGATACAAGAAAGCCTTGACTAGCTCTTACCATTAGAAACTTTAAATTTATGGATGATTCTTTCAAAGTGAATGGCCTACAAGAGAACACCTAGGGTGTAAGCCTTTATGTGGTTTTGACCAGTTGTACTATGGTAGACTACTCTGTAAGTTTGACAGTAAGAGCTGGTACCAAGGTTGTCTACTTTAGTTGAAGTTCACTGTATATAATAAGGAATCTTCTCCAATGCACACTCAGCAGACAGAAAGTTGTTTCCATTGAAGTGTTCACCTTAGTGAAAGTTCACTATATCACACAAGCTCTATTATACAATACAATACAATAACTTTATTGGTACTTTGGTATTTTCATACATGAGTATGGTCCAATAATTAAATAAAAAACAACAACAGAGAATAAATGCATATTTCTAAATATATATATATATATATATATATCTAAATATATATAAGTATATCATCTATATATCTATATTATAATACTTTGTCATATTATTTCAGATTGTGGAGGGAGCAGCTGGGACAGCATTTGCTGGATATCTCAAGACTAAGAATCAATATGAGGGCAAGACGGTGGTAGTGCTTGCATGTGGTAGTAATATAAGTATGGAGAGAATTAAGAATATTATCAAACTGCATGGATGATTCCATAGCAGTGGTCAATTCAATAAAAATATATACTTGTATTTGTAATTTATGATTGTGGTGTTTTGGGGGCAGATCCAGGATTATCTTCAGGAGGGGGTGCACCATCTTCAGGAGGGGATGCACCATCTTCAGGAGGGGCTGCACTGTCTTCAGGATGGGGTGTGCTGTCATCAGGAGGGGGTGCATTGTCTTCAGGAAGGGGTGCATCGTCTTCAAGAAGGGGTGCACCATCAAGGGGGTGCACCAACATATATATTGGAAACTACCAAGAGCATATTTTGGAAAATTGAGAAAAAATGGCTGTCTCAGGGGGAGGGGGGGGGGGGGGGTGCACAGTGCTTGCACCCTCCGCCCCCCCCCCCCCCCCCCCCCCCCAAATCTGCCCCTGTGTTTGTTCTTGGAGACTAATACAAGCATGACAGTTGTGTTACAACTGTTATCATTGAAGTGTGACCCATAAAGCTAGATGGACATCAAAGTACTCAAGTACAAATGGTGATTTTGATTCTGCAACGGAAAATACCTCCTATTAACAACAAAAGTTTAAGTAAGGCATTTTTCCCTGTTACAGAATTGGAATTGCCATTTGTGTATATTGGTCGAGTTACCTGTTGCACTTCATGATCATGGTTGTAAATGGATCCCTGACTACAGTGCATTCAGTAAAAGCATAAAATAGTCATAACTGATTAGTGCAAAAAAGCACCAATCAAACAATGGAAAACAAAGATTTTACACTTATATACTTTGTATGCTCTTCATGCTTATATTGAAAGCACTGTAAATCTAATTTGAAGCAACATACACGGACACTGTAGTACAAAGACTTGGAAATGAACTGTCAATCTCAGTCATCTCAGATACAAAAATGTAGATGTTTCTTTAAAACATTGAAAACTTTGTAACAAATTTTATGTTTTTAGTATATTTTTTATTAAACACTCAATACACTGTACAGTTACATGATGTTTTGTGGAGACAAGGGAGTTGCAATGTAGACAGTAATTATTGCTTAATAGTATTACCAAGTATTTCTAAAACAGCTATAAATTAGTCTATGAGATGTTTATCTCAACTTGTTGTTTTCTTGCTCTCTTCTGCTTTCTTTGCTTCTTCTTCATTTATTGCAATCAAATCCTTAACTTCTTGGCTGTTCAGAATCCTTAAGTAAGTCTTGCCATTTTCTCTAGTCAGTGTAGCAATTTCGACTAAAGAAATTATGAAAGTTAATTATATCATTTTATACCATTGAAAAATATCAAAAAAGTCACTTAGGCAATTTTCACATTGAACTCTTCATTTGCCTTGTGTTTATTATAAATGATGATGTCTCTAAACCATACTACATGTAGGTGGGTGTACCTGTAGTAGTTTTAATTACCTTTGTCTGGGGTGATTTTGGTGACATCTAAAGTCTTACTGAGAACCTTTATAGACAGCTGTAGAGCATCTTTAAGTAGCATGGCATCCTCTTTGTATTCTTGTTTAAGCATGGACACTGCAGCCTGTAATGAAAAAATAATATTGAAACATTCTTTTGGGAAAAGATTTCTTTTTGGTGCATAAAAGTACAAATGTACTAATCCAAAAGTACTCTCCTAGCTGGGGGTAGACAGTGCACCTTATATCCTCTTCTTTTATCAGTGCTCTGTCCAACGGATGTTGAATTTCACTGTGCTACATGTACATGGTATAGATTACTCACTTATTAAAGTACAAAACAATGTAAACCTCAATGAAAAAAAAAAATCTAACAAGTTTTCATGCAGTCACGCTTCGCAAGTTTACTGCAAAATCTGTGATTGTCGCTGTTCTTACCACACTGTTATTGCCAATACATGTTGCTTTCCATCCACTGTAATTACCACTAGGATCACTTTGGTATAACTGAAATCCATAATGCTTATCCCAACCAACATACAGTATAGACACACCAAATGGACGTAGACCTATAAGACAATTAAAAACGAGTCAACAAGTATAATTGTACATACTGTACATTTATGTACATTGGCTAAGGTGTTGTACTGTACATAATCTAATCTGGAAATATAAATCAGAGAATATGCAAAAGACTGCAACAGAACACTTTCATGAGACAAGTATGTGTACTGGTGTACATGTACAGTTTTTGAGGTGTCTGCTGTTTTACAGTATAAAGAACAGTAGCTACATGTGCGATGAGTGAATATTGTACATAGGAATCTCAACATGAATACAGGTATCTCACAAAAATGTACATACCACCAAACTGAGTGTAGGCTTGTTTTATATCACATAAGGAGCTGACCATCTGCTCACAAGGGATTGGCTCTTGATATTGTAACTGATACCTACATCATACGAAAACCACATTAAAACTATGAAACTCAGGGACAGTAATCAAGGAGCAGTCAACATTAGGGCACAAAAATTGAGTTCTGACAAAGATACAGTGTACTTGGGAGAGCACAATGGTGGTGTAAGAGTTGCTTGAGGCATACAGTTACTGTAATTGTAACATGAGTGTAATCATTTATAGAATATTGTACTTTGAGAGTTTTAGAAGTTTATTATTCAGTATCTATTGTTACATATTTACCTTTGAGCAATGAGTCTCAACTCGTTAGTCAATACATTTGCATCTGATGTGATTCCAGCTACACTGCAAGCCATGTCCCTGCACAAACACAGTGCATATTATAACAAATTTAATGTTGAACCAAGAATAAATCTAAGGATTTTGACAAACGGAATTTATTTGTACTTACTCATGAAGTTTGTAAATTTTCTCAGAAAGAAACACTTCATCTAGGAGTTTATTTGTATTGCGTCGCTCAGCTGCAAGTACTATTCCATCATTGGCCAGAATTCCAAGACAAGTGCCTGCATGGCCAATAGCTTCCATGGCATACTCTACCTGATACAAACGCCCTGTTTACAAAGAAAGTAAAACAATTACTATCACAGGAAAAAATGTCAATTCCCAGCTTGGGTCAAACATGGGGTTTCCCTGGGTCTAACCAGGAAAACCCTGAGAATCTGTTCTATTTTTACAAGCTTGGGTATTACAGATTTCCCAAGTAAAATAGAACAGATTCCCAGTTTAGACCCAAGGAAACCCCAAGTTGAGAATTGACATTTTTTTCCTGGGGATAGCACTAGGTTTTATGAGTAGGAATCATAATAATATGAACACATGGCACACAATTGCAGCTTAGATGCTGACAACAGATTCATAATAGGTTGGTTTGAGTAAATCAGAATAATTTCAGTTACATGTATAATATCAGGAGAACATAACCCTTATAAAACCTTCAGCAATCAAATTTGATATGTTGTCCCATAGACGACTTTCAAAAATGGCGGCCTAGTACATGAGAACGAGGCCACAAAGGCCTTGTTACCAGAAAATAAGCGTGGCGACACTTCTATTGCTATCAAAGACAATGTGTTCCTTTTCCTTTTAAAATACCTATTTTATGTGCATTTTACAGGATAATTTTTATATATTTAGAATCATTTGATGCAATGTTGATTTTGGAGGCCTTTCTGGCCTCGTTATCGTGAACAATGAGCCCGCCATTTTTGAAAGTCGTCTATATTTGAGCTACATGTATTTTTACAATTTGATTTGAACACTGTCATTATGTTCTGAAAGTGAATGCATGACAAATATTTTAACAATTTTCAGCAAACACAAGTGGTTGATGGTCTAAAAATAGCAGGAGAACAGGGCAACACATCAGTCCATCATGTGACATGCACGTTTCAGTCTCTAGGGTCCAGTTGCTCACAGGTGGGTTAGTCCTAACACAGCTGATTATAGCAATGTCAATACCATAGGGGCACAGTTTTTAGATTTTAATGCTTAATATGCCCTGGGACTTTTTAACCCCTCAAAAGCATGTGCCTGATGCCCCAAAGCAACATGTACATGTTTACAGTTTAATAGGGGTGAATGAAAATTTGTAACACTATAAAATAACTTACTGGCATTTTGAGCCTTAGCCCTTCGTCGGAGTAAATGGGCTAATACAAAGGGCTAAGGCTCAAAACTTCAGCAAGTTATCTCTCTTTTATATGGTGTAACAAATTTCCATTCATCTGTTATTGTATTTTTATACACCAGCGCAGTCCAAACTAGTTCACTCGCTAATCTCCATGTGTACAGTAAGACTAGCTGTAAGTACATGGACAGCGAACAAATATACTCACCTTCAGGCGAAAAGATCGTCGTTCTAGTATCATATCTTCGTGACTAAACATCAGAATCAAGAATTACATCAGTTAATATTATATCCATGGATCTATTTTCAAAATCTTTGAGTACGACAAATTTTGATCTGTGCTTGAAAGAGCCGGTACTCCACACGTGTGGAACAAAATTTCCCGCGAAAACACAATAATTAAGCTTGTTAACAGAAGTACATAGTTGTGATACAATAAGAGGATGTTGAAAAGTTTAGAATATGAGTCAGAAACAAATATTTCAATCTAAAAATCAGGTTTTTCTCACCATTTTGATTGAAGTTTTCACAAATAATGACAGTGCACTTTGCGCAGAGAAAGACTGGTGACTACTGACTCACGAGCATATTTTTACAAGCTGAAACCGCGTACAAAAGTATCGCGGGCTAGTAATTGCACCACGAAAAGAAACATGGCGGACGAAGTCTGACAAAAATAATAATTTATTAAAGATATTTTGCAGCCCTGTTGCGTAAATTCTGGAAAAGATGACGACGTCTACAGTAGAAAAGATATCTTCGCTTCAAGAAAATCCAAAGAATATTCGGAATATTTGCATTCTAGCACATGTTGATCATGGTAATTTAACGACTAAACTTACACACGTGTACTTTTGAGTCATGAAATTAGTACGACATTCCGCATGTTTCATTTGTAGGTAAAACAACTTTAGCTGATGCTCTAGTAGCAAGTAATGGCATTATATCATCACGCCTGGCTGGAAAGGTAGAGTAGTGAAATGAGAATTTGAAAATTGAAATATATTCCCATTCGCTTCTTTTTTTCATATTCATTTAATTTAGAACTTACATGTAATTGTATTTGCATTTCAGCTAAGATACTTGGATAGCCGTGAAGATGAGCAAATCAGGGGGATTACAATGAAGTCTAGTGCTATTTCTTTACACTATGCCATAGGTACTGTACCAGCTATATAATATCAATTTAAATGTACAGTGTGTGACTGCACGCACACATTTGTCAGACTGATTCCATAAGTCTGTGATCTGTGAGTGACCTATAGAAGCATATAATGTGAAACCATGACTTGTGGAAATAGATTTCCTTGCCTATCCACTTGTAACAGTCTGTGTGTTCATTTTTCCATCTGTCTTGGTTAGTCTGTCTGTTTGTATGTGTTTGTGACTGTCTAATCTTACCTGTTTTGGAGGGTCAGAAATCTAGGTGGGAAGATCTACTACCGACCTCTCAAGATCCTTTGTTATTAATTACAAATTATACCCATGTTTACATTTTTGATAATTTTTATATCTGTTTATAATACAGACAGTGAAGAATACCTTATCAATTTAATTGATTCACCTGGGCACGTGGATTTCTCTAGTGAGGTAAAATAGACATGTTTGGTAATACAGTACCCAAGATTTCATTTAATTCCAATCAGTAGAGCTGGTGTTATGCATTTCTTCATTTGTCTGTAAATATCTTCCCAGGTTTCAACAGCAGTAAGGTTGTGTGATGGTGCCATTGTTGTGATAGATGCAGTAGAAGGGGTTTCACCTCAGGTCAGCATAATAAATATTAGTGTTAATAATTATTTGATTATCATTAATGAATGAATATTATTAACGAATCAATTATTATCAATTATTATTAATTATTATTGGTCAGGCATACAATTCAATATAGAAGGAAGGATCATATATCCCCTTGTAATAATAATAAGTCAAGTTCACAATATTGCTTCATTTGATAAATTGATTTATAAATAGAATATGATGCACAGATGGTAATAATATACTAATAGTATCATAGTACATAATGTATATTTGTAAAACTATGCTACTTACTGCAGCCTCTGAAAATGTAATGCAGAGTGCATTTTGCATATTGTGTAAGAAAAGAGTTTGTGATAGTTGGGTTTCCTGTGGTGGCACCCTTTGACCATTGTTAATAAATTCTCATGCCACAACTGTACACGTACATCTATCTTCCCTCAATAAAGACATTAACTTTTTTCTTTGAATGTAAAAATAACTAGCATTCTCCGGTAAATTTAGTCATTTTGTCATCTATTGTTTTATCCTACTAGACTCAAGTTGTGCTGAGGCAAGCTTGGCTTGAAAACATTCGCCCTTGTTTAGTAGTGAATAAAATTGACAGGCTGATAACAGAACTCAAGTTTTCACCAATAGAAGCTTATCTCCACCTTCAACGTATTCTTGAACAAGTAAGCCAATTAATATTACTGTATAGAAAATAATATTAATGTGGGAGCAGATACCTTAAGGTTACTATTTTTAGCAATGACATAATTTAGCCAATTTTAGTGAATTTCTTGTATATTCTTGGTCAATTGTAGTAAAAATCATCATTTTCTCCCAAAAATTGCTAAACTAAGTAGCCACTAAATCTTTCCCTAGAGAAATTGCTAATTAAAATTCAGTAAAACTATAAGACTAGGTTAAGATGTTTTGGCATCATCCTAACGTGGTAACCTAGTCTCACTTATTTTTACAGTTTTATGTATAAACAAATCTTTATTGATAAAATTCAGTAGTTGCTAAATATAGTATTACTAGTATTACCAGTCATCATGCATTTACACCTTCACACCTATTTGCACCTGCTCCCCCCTGTAAATAATGCCCGGTCCCTAACCTTAAGGTATGCTTATACAGCTAAACTCATCAATGGTGATGAGGTTGGGTGAGGTGCCTAGATGCTGCCTCGAGGGACGCGCCACCCTCGACAGCAAGGCAGTAACCATGGTAACAAACCACGGTCCACCACCTAGCACCTGTCACACTGACTGTCGGGTCAGTGGAGATTGACATACTCACCTAAAGACCATCCAAGGGTGGGGGGAGGGCAACAAATGACAGCAAAACGTTAGCTTTCGAGCAAGCACAAGGATTGCCAGATCCGTAGTGATGGACTCACATGCCAGCCCTGCACAATAACGGGCCGCCCCACATTCACGTGATGAACCGCTGACCAAGGCAGAAAAAATCAGGCAATACAGGGGTCGCCCTGTAGCAACTATGTACCCATGGGGTGCCCATACAGCAAACGTTGGTCCCATAGGCGAAAGCAAGCAAACGTCTCAAGTTTAACTTTGCCTAAATTTCATTTAGCCACATTTAAACCTCCATTAATGGTCACCTGTCATTGATAGTCACACTGCCATTTACTCTGTCTTGAAACCTACAAAATCTGGCCCAAAGGTAGCCATTGAGGTTTGACTGTAGCAATATTTATTCACTAAATCCTCATAATTTTGCATATAATTTATACAGGTAAATGCAATTACTGGTAAACTTTTCAGCTCTGAAGTGATGGAGAAATCATCAAGCAAAACAAACAGTGCAAATATCAAGAGTAATGACTTGATCAATGATGACACAGCTGTGTCCATAGAACACTGGAGCTCAGGATTAGATGAAGCAGATGACTCTACTTTGTATTTCTCTCCTGATCTTGGAAATGTTGTCTTTGCAAGTGCAATAGATGGCTGGGGCTTTAGGTAAGTAATTTTATGGTGTTTCATTATTATTCCAAATCAATTATAATTATAAATAATTTTGTATAAACTAGCGAGCTAATACAAATTTAAGGAAAACAAGCAAGTAAATTAGTTTGGGCCTCATCATTGTATAAAGATGCAATAAAGAATGAATAGAAATGAATGAATGCAAAATAATTAAAAAAAAAAGATGTTGAAATCAGACAGCAAACAAACAGTAAATTAGCCCAGATATGGTGGGTGTGATAATCAAAATAATCCAGTACAAACTCAGTCTCAACAAAATTTAGCTTGAATCTTGAAATCTTACACCAGAATTTTGATTAGCAGAATTCAGCATCTTACAAAATTGAAACCCAGGAACTGAGTCTTGGGCTCATTTTTTCCTAAAACCTGGAATCAAATAAAATTTGCCATGGTCTCAGCAAGATTTACCATTCTCCAGCCTTTAGTTGTGGAAACGTCTGGCAGTACATCAAGACTGACAATAAAATTTCAGCCTGATGGATCCTACACTTTAGCATATTTTATTGTCTTTTAGTATCAATGACTTTGCTGCTATCTATGCTAAAAAGCTTGGCCTCAATGCTGACATCTTATCCAAGACACTGTGGGGAGATTTTTATCTTGATACAAAAACCAAACGAATCTTTAAGAAGGCTCAGAGTAAGGGGAAGAAGCCACTGTTTGTGCAGTTTATTTTACAGAATATTTGGTCTATTTATGATGCTGTTGTTCTTAGAAGGTATTATAAATTAAACTATTTGACATTACTACATGAAACACTTTCTAGATCAGACAGCTCTTACGACAGAGACTTTTCTTTTCCCAAGATAAACAACTCTAAGCTAAGCAAAGCTATTCTGCCACCCAGACATTCCTCCCTCAGATATTATGTCAGACACCTTTGTTAGCTGACGGAGGTACTTCCCTATTTGTATAAGTAGTATGATCCCATACTAAGGTAGACAGCTTCCTTCTTACTAACTTCCCTGAATGATTTTCTATTCAGAGACAAACTAAAGACTGAACAAATTGTTAAGTCATTGAATTTAAAGATCTCAGCAAGAGACAGCCGCAGTACAGACCCACGTGTTCAACTCCATGCCATTTTAGGCCAATGGCTTCCACTGTCTTCAGTTGTGTTGAAGATGGTTGTTAATAAACTACCCAGCCCTCTTGAGATGGTGGGAGAAAGAGTTGAAAAACTCTTGTGCAGTGGACTTAGAACTTTTGAATCACTGCCTGAAGAGACCAAGAATCTAAAGCAAGGTAAATAGTCTAAAATTCTTAGTTCAACTTTCATGTACATCTCATTTTACTTCCCCCATCCTATTATTTTTTCCTAAACATCGCTCTGTACACATATCAATTTGGCTTTGATTTATTTTTGTTTGTCAGCTTTCTTGTCTTGTGCATCAACTAAAGAAGCCCCTGTAATTGTGTTTGTGTCTAAAATGTTTGCAGTAGATGACCGGGCTTTGCCTAAACACAGAAAACGGTAAGAAAGTGGAAATCATGGTTAACTTGGCTAGGGTCGAGGTGGGTGTTGTCAGAAGAGGACTGGGAGAGACAAACAAACTAGTAACTCAGATCTCGTGAGCTATAATCGCATACTCTGATTGGTTGAAATTTCAAATTTAAATATATATAACAAAGATAATATTTTTTTCTTGTATCTAATCTCTCCAGGCCTTTGACACAAGAGGAAATTGCTGAACGTCGTGAACGAGCTCGTCAAAAACATGCTCAAATGCTACTGAATACAGCACAAAAGGAAACCAATGAAAGTGAACCAATTACAACAATAAGTGTTGAGTTAGATCCTATAGAGAAAGATACAGAAAATGAAGAGTCATCTACACCAAAAACCCACTTTATGGCATTTGCTAGAGTGTACAGTGGTACAGTAAAGAAGGGACAGCGAATGTATGTGCTGGGACCTAAACATGACCCAAGAAACATTTCAGATGAAGAGAGAAACAAATATTCTCGGGAAAAGGACGCTCATGAAACGTAAGAAAATGTTTTATCAGTCTTCTGCTTGTTATTCCATCCTTCTATCTGACGGTTTCCTTCATCATTTCTCTTCCTTCCTTCCTTCCTTCCTTCCTTCCTTCCTTCCTTCCTTCCTTCCTTCCTTCCTTCCTTCCTTCCTTCCTTCCTTCCTTCCTTCCTCCCTTCCTCCCTCCCTCCCTCCCTCCCTCCCTCCCTCCCTCCCTCCCTCCCTCCCTCCCTCCCTCCCTCCCTCCCACCCTTCCTCTCTCCCTCTACTTTCTACCATTCATACCAACTTTCTTTTATGTACTTTTTCTTTTTATGTATTGTCTTTCTTCCATTTCTTCTGCTTCTTGCCTATTTCTCACCTCCAAAAGCTTTTCAAAGGCGTTTTTTATTCTTACAGGTCTTCAGAATCCCAAACAGAAGGACTTTCAATCACCAAGTCTATAGATCTAGGAACCAACCAAAACGTTAATGTATTCACAGTAGACGATCTGTACTTGTTAATGGGCCGTGAACTAGAAGTCCTTGATTGTATCCCAGCGGGTAACGTGTTAGGAATTGGAGGCCTTCAAAACCATGTTCTCAAGTCAGCCACCATTGCTAACACTGTGATGTGCCCGCCCTTTACTGCGTTACATATGGAAGCCCGTCCCATAGTACGAGTTGCTGTAGAGCCTAATCATTATGCTGACTTACCCGCTTTGTCCCGCGGGATGAGGCTTTTGAATCAGGCTGACCCGTGTGTTGAAACTTACGTGGCGAGAACAGGTATTATAAAATTTGCTTGGGTTTCCTGTGTCACGAGTGACCACAGGAATCCCGTTCTTCAAGGTAGATATTTTCAAGTCTTTGATTCAAATGCTGAAATCACTGTTTTCTAGGAGAACATGTGATCGTGGCTGCTGGTGAAGTTCATTTACAAAAATGCGTTGATGATCTGAAGGAGCGTTTCGCTTGCGTTCCTTTCTGTGTGTCGTCGCCTATAATTCCGTTTCGTGAAACTGTCATACTTCCGCCAAAGAAAGACATGGTCAATGAAGCTATTCAAGGTAAGTAAATTAGACAACCAATCAAATCACCCTAAAGCTTAGGATAACGAACAGGAGAAATGAATGAATGAGGGGAAAGGAAAGGACAAGGATGTATCTAAGGACGTGGGAGGGAGGGATGGCAGGAAGAAAGGGAAGGAGGAAGGAAGGAAGGAAAGGAAGGAAGGGAAGAAAGGAAGAAGGAGGAGGAGGGAGAAAGGACGAGGAAAAGAACGGTTAGAATGGGAGGAGATAGCAAGAGCCCAAATATAAAGTCGTACTTCACTTGTCTCACAGACTTAAAGATTACAAGGCTTTTTATACGCACAACTTAAACCTTTTGTATTCTAGGAGACTCAGTCGCCCCTTCATCAAAACAGCAACAAGCAGATAATGATGGCATCAAAGCTGCTGCAAACAAGAACAAGACTTTAGTCGAGATTAGTACAGCTAACAAACAATGTACTATTAAAATAAAAGCTGTACCACTACCAGACCAAGTTACACAACTTCTAGATTCACAAGCTGAAACTATAAAACTACTAATCGGCTCGACCTCTGAAACTAAGCAACCTGCTTCTGAACTTAGCAGCCAATCAGAAGAAGATATCAATGCGTTTTATAACAAGCTGAAAGACTTGTTTGATGAAGCAGGCGGGGAGTGGAAGGACGCTGTTGATAAGATATGGGCGTTTGGACCAGCAAGAACGGGGCCTAATGTACTACTTAATAAAATACCTGATTATGATCGTCCGTCAATATGGCTGGCAGCTAACAGAGGTAAGAGCAGAGCCGAAAAAAAGTGGTCTTAATTTGAGGGGGGCTGGGGTGGGAGGACGGAGTGAGGAGGGGACGGGATTGTTCACCATCGCTATAGCAACCATCATCATCATCACCATTATTTCCGACCACCATTACTTCCAGCTTCACGGCCTCCATAGTGCAGATTTCGCATGAGTGTGAAAAGGACCGCGCCGTGCCGTGACCGTGTCAGTGCCGTGTTCCCTATCAAAACATTCGAAAATTCTGCCGTAACCGCGCCGCGACCGTGCCGCGGCCTTTTCATACTCATACGAAATCTGCACTAATTTCTATTGTATATATTTATTTGATTTGCTTACACACATACTAATTCTTTATTTTTTGTAGAAAATAAGATAACTGATTCACGATTTGGTAGTTATGATAACAGTATTCTTAGTGGATTTCAACTCGCAACTCTGGCAGGACCTTTGTGTGAAGAACCTTTAATGGGCGTCTGCTTTATTGTCGAGGACATCATTATGGAAAAACACGATGAAACTAGAAATAACAAGTTATCAAATACTTGTAGAACAGGTTTAACTAGTAATTTTACTGGTGGGAATCAGCCGGAAAGAACTGAAGAAATTGAAACTGATTCCCTTGCGAGAATTTGCAATTCTGAAGCTGCAAAGCAAGAAAGTGACATCCTAGCACAGGACCTTTCTATAGAAAATCAAAAAAGAGGAAGCACTGATATTTTTAGGGAAGAGGATAATGAAGAGGAAACATCAAATGGCATAATTTTAACGGGAGATGGAAAAGAATTGGAAACAAATACAGAAGGAGATAAAGTTAATGAATACACAAATAATAATGAAAATTTGTCTAACAATGAAAAGGATTCCCAAGACGAGAAAGTTTCAAAAGTAAGCAACTTTGATCAACATGGACCATTTTCAGGACAGCTAATGTCCGCTGTAAAGGAGGGCTGCAGGCGCGCTTTTCAGCTGCAACCAATGCGTCTTATGGCAGCGATGTACACATGTCATATCCAGGCCACCGCAGAAGTACTGGGGAGAATGTACGCGGTCATCGGAAAAAGAGAAGGACGAGTACTCAGTGAGCAAATGATGGAGGGCTCGGATGTGTTTGATGTCGAGGCAGTATTGCCTGTAGCGGAAAGTTTTGGGTTTTCAGAAGAAATTCGTAAAAGAACCAGTGGTTTGGCCAACCCACAACTTGTGTTCAGCCATTGGGAGGTAAGCACTCTGTAACTTTGTTGCGTTACGTTTCGTTTGTAATTATCTGTGGAGAATGGTCTCCCTAGCAACCGTTTTTGTGTCGTCACGCAACGCTTCCCTCCCCTTTCTGTGGCGCTCCGAGGGAGACTACTGGGCAGACATGTAATGTTTAGCTTTTCTCTCAGATAATTATGGACAAAAGGTAATGCGAAACCAAGCTCTCGCAGTCCGGCCATATCTCGATTGTAATCACCTTAGACATTTTTAAAATGGCCCTATACTCTGGTGTCATTAGGGCAGATTTCAGCCGTATGAGTGTTAAACGGACCGCGCCGTGCCGTCTTCGTGTCAGTGCCTCGTTGTCTATAAAAACATTCGGAATTCCTGCCGTAACCGTGCCGTGACCATGTGGTGTCGTTTTCACAGTCATACGAAATCTACTCTGTCTAATGTTATAAATACTGTCACTTGTACTTATTATGTTTCTTACGTCATAATTGTTTCATCTGTATCAAGGGGTTGTCTCAAGTGCAACTTACTTAGTGTAAGTCGTTTTTCTCACTTGTAATAGGCGTCATTAAGTCCTTTCGTAGTCTGTTCATATTATGTTAAAGTGTCTATCCTACATCTCGTCATGTCCACTGTGTCATATCTCACGTTTTCACACGAATGACGTCACACTTAAATGCAGGAGAAATTGTCTAATTTGATAAAATTTCAGGTCCAATGGAAACTTTTTCTACGATTTGTTTTTTTTACTTTTTTCTATTTGGCAGCATTTTTTTCTATGCTTCTGTTAAAATGACTTTTTGTGTGCCCACACCCGGAAATACGTCACATCTTGAGAGTCCCATTAAGAAAGCTGCTAGCTATTAAGCCCTTCCACACGACCAAGTATTCTGTGACAAATGGATTGTCTACGTCTATACGAGTAAATGTCATATTACAAATGCAATTTTCATATGGACTTTGGTCAAATTTTCTCATTACACAAGCAAAAAATATTTGTCAAATAAAATTTGTCATTGAAAATTTGCTCGTTTGGAAGGACGTTTAGATTGAAACTCATTTTCTTATGTGTCACTTACATTGTAGTTTGTCGAACTTATTTCAAAGAACGTCACGGTTCAGAGCAACAAACGTCAAGGCAAGCCAGAAATGATTGTTGGTTTTGAGCTGCTAATAATTGTGTTGTATTTAAATCAGACTTGTTATCAAAAGGATTGAGTGCGGTATACTAACAAGGACTTGAAAATGCTCACATTTTGTAATTAGTTCAACAGAAACGAGTCTGATATGAATACATTACAAACAAAACCAGCATTCACTTCGGTCTTGGCTTGACACTAGTTGCTCTGAACCGCGACAATGTTTTTCGAAATAAGTGTATATTTGCTCTACAATTTCAAACGATGCTATTTTTCATTCAACAGGTAATTGATATCGACCCATTTTGGGTCCCTACTACTGAAGAAGAGTACACTCACTTCGGTGCCAAAGCTGACTCTGAAAATCAAGCGCGTAAATACATGAACACTGTTAGACGACGAAAGGGTCTTTACGTAGAAGAAAAGACGGTAGAACATGCTGAGAAACAGAGAACTCTGAAGAAATGATCAGTTAATCTCTTGATCAGTCTTTAACGACCGGCATATTGATGACGTAATCATTCATCTTTTTTTGCCATCCTAAATGACAGAACTTTCAAGAAATTATTGTTGAAATTGAGGAAGATAATGACCGCCATTTTGATGACGACGTCATCTTTTTTTGCCATCCAAAATGGCAGAACTTTCAAGAAATCGTTGTTGAAATTGAGGGTAGATAACGACCGCGACGACGTCATCCTTTTTTGCCATCCTAAATGACAGAACTTTCAAGAAATGATTATTGAAATGGAGTATAGATAAAGGCCGCCATGTTGATGACGTCATCATTCTTTTTTCGTCATTCTAAACAACGGAAATACAGTGATTAAGCGGACTCCTCCGGGACCTTTTCGCCAGACCCGAGCTAGCTTAATAAAGGGTGTCTCGCTTAATAGAGGTACCACTGTAGGACATTTTCAAGATGACATCTTTTTACTCCATCTACCAGAACGCTTTACGAGTTTTCTTTTTTATTCATGATTTTTTTTTCTCTCTTGAGAATAGTAGAAAAATTGGCGCTAATTATTTCACAAAATAAGTAGGCAAAGCATTCTGGCAGATGTAGTATATGATGCGATAATGCAAATGTTCTGTTTCAAGATATGATTCGTTGAAATTTAGCACAGATAACGGCAGCCATGTTGATGACATCGTAAATAATAGCTTGTGTTCGAATAGTTGCCTTCCAGTGTAAACAATCCACTGAATAACCTTACAGTACTACAGTATTACAGTACCCTCCCAAGTTATATATATCATATATTTCTGATCTTCAATTTCCCACTGTTTGGTGCTGCTCCACGCTGTTATTATTTAGATCAATAAGGAGATAACAATAAACGATAGTAAAATAAAGCCTTAATTTTTATTTCTTGGATTTATCTAGTTTTATAATGATATCAGTACTACTTAGCAATATGTTCTGAGGTACTGTATTCAATTGGTCAAAGCTCAAATTCCAGCCGTGGCGGCTTTGGTATGCTCGCCGATCCTCGAGGCTTGGAGGAAAGACGCCCCACAGCTGAAACCGAGCATATATTTGTTCTTAAATCTCTTCGATTGGTAGTAATATATTTATTACTAATAAATAAGCCATCAATGTAATGAAGGCAAGACCAAATTTCTCCTTACCCTCTGGCCCCACAGCAGTATTTTGTAAACTACTGCTATCAACAACAATTATAGGTTTTAAACTTAATAGTTAATCAAATACGTACATACAATATATACATGTTTATCGTCGTTTATCTACATAATTTGTCAAAAATAAACCGTTTTTCTATAATTGTAATCATTACAATCTTGCTGGCTACTTCCTTAGCTAGTCGTATTCTCAAAAGACATGCGCATACTGACGTCAGTCATATACTAACCAATTAAAAGTGTCCATGAGGTTAACTGGTTTACTTACGTGCTGACGTCAGCTATAAACTATCCAATGATGTACAAGTTTTTATTAGGAGAAACTTGATTGTGATCGATACAATTAGGTACGTGATCAAGAGTTTCAAATTTCATCAATATACCTCAGTGAAATTTGAATGTCAAAGCTAAGAACGAGAAAATCGTTAATCAATATGTACATGCCTTTTTATTCTTTCGCTGGTGAAACTCCTAACGTACTATATAACGGAACTACCTAATTAAGGACTTCTTATCCTGATAATGTAACGTTTTCAATGTTTGTCTATAACTAATACGGTATATATACAAAGAAAGCATTTTTGGCATTGTGGGATTGCTTAGCTTTAAGGCCCGGACACACGTTGCAACATTTCTTGAAACATTTGCTGAAACATCGCGCGCAACACAATGTTGCAGCATGTGTCCAGCCATTCCAATGTTTCGCGAAACGTTGCGCGCAACAGCCGCAGAAGTAGGATCGAGTTCTACTTCTGCAACTGTCCAGAACTGTTGCGCGCAACATTGCACGAGATGTTTCAGTGGTGGACACACGGTGCAACAGTGTTGCGCGCGGTGTCCCAGCAAATGTTTCGAGAAAAGTTGCACCGTGTGTCCGGGCCTTTAGGGACTTTATATACGAAGGCGAGTTGTCCCTTAGTAACCGGGATAACTTTCTTTTATGCCTCGCCCCAGGGAAAAGGAACGATCGAGTTGTCTCGCGGTTACCAGGGTCAAATTGCCTTCACATAAACAGTCCCTTAGACAATGCAATGAAGCGAATTCCTATCCTTGGTGCACAAAGTGGACATTTAATTGAAGTGTTCACTTTGCTTTATCATCAAAATTGATAAATTACGAAGTGATAGTTGATATAAACTGTCGCTCCCATAGAGGTTCCCCTATATTTGGAAAGAAGGAGCTAACATGCGTGCAAAATCACTGCGCAGGCGCACTTAGTACTATTTAATGGTGGCATAAACATGAAGAAATGGTGACACTTGTTTAAGTGCTTTTTTAACAAATTCCCTGAGAATTTAGCACTCATCTTTGGTGAACTTGTAGTACTTTGTAAGCTTCAAATGTTTACACCTTCACAGTACTGTCGGTACCACAGGCAGCCCAAGCTTCACATTCCTGTATATGAAATATATACATGTATATACCTGATTGTACGAATGATCTTATTTTGTAAAATTAGTGAATACAGCAATAATTTTAACTCAGTGCTGTTTTGTTTGATTTTGTGTGCAATTTTGTTTTTAGAAAATCTACGCATGCGCAGTCGTTTTCCACGCATTTTTATTGAGCGACTTTATGAGGAAAATTCTTAGAGCAGCTACTTAAGGTGGCTGGACCCTATTTCGCCAGTGCGCGGGTAGTCGAATTGAAGCGGCTATTAATTGCGTTACAGAATTAAGTTGACCAAACTTTTTACACACACCTACTACAAATGGACCAAATTTTATAATGATGCTAGTTTGGTTGAAATCGGAGCTTTTTTAACATCGAAATTGTTATACACTTGATTTGAAATTTTGCCAATTTTCTCAAAATCCTGACCTCGACGAGCAAAACGATTTATGGGACTTTGTAAATCAAATGTTTGTCTATAATGTGAGAGCGTTTCAAGAAATTCTATTAAACCGATTTTGAGTAAAAACGGAGCAATTATTTTACTTTGAAGAAATTTAAAACCGCGGGTGCTCTACTAAAGTAATTTTATAACCATAATTTCCCAAAGAAAACTAGCAATATTTTTGGTTCCAAATAATACCAAGGCATGGTTCTTTATTTTGTGAATATGTCATCGTTTTTGCAGTTTTTGATTGCCGTTGAGACGACTGTACGTAAAGCACTAAATTGCCGCGTTTAACTCGGAATTTCGACATACACGTTAATAATACTGGTTCTTGAAAACTAGTAGATGAATTTTTTTTTATTTCTCGATATTGAATATTCAATCCTTTACCAGTAAGGTGTGTAAATTACAAAGGCATTAAAGTTTTTTAAGACCATTAAATAATTTTTTAAACATTGCCATATGTGCATCTCTATTCTCCGAGTTGTTGTCGGTGTTTGATTATGCATGCCTGCATGCGTGTCGCTTTGGCGCCTCGTGCAAAAAATGCAAATATACATGGAAAGTCACGCCAGTGATATCCAGAGTAACGCTGTACGTAGCAGTTCCTTACTACAGTTTCTAGAACTATGGTATTTCCTTGTACAAAAAGAAAACGGAGAAGTGAAATATTGCTGGAAAACACATTAAAGGCTAAAAAGGTAAAGTCCAGGTAACTTGGAAGACTTCCATGTATTTGCATTTTTTGCACGAGGTGCCAAAGCGACACGCATGCAGGCATGCATAATCAAACACCGGCAACAACTCGGAGAATAGAGATGCACATATGGCAATGTTTAAAAAATTATTTAATGGTCTTAAAAAACTTTAATGCCTTTGTAATTTACACACCTTACTGGTAAAGGATTGAATATTCAATATCGAGAAATAAAAAAAAATTCATCTACTAGTTTTCAAGAACCAGTATTATTAACGTGGATGTCGAAATTCCGAGATAAACGCAGGAATTTAGTGCTTTACGTACAGTCGTCTCAACGGCGATCAAAAATAGCAAATACGATGACATATTCACAAAATAAAGAACCATGCCTTGGTATTATTTAGAACCAAAAATATTGCAACTTTTCTTTGGAAAATTATTGTTATAAAATTAATTTAGTAGAGCACCCGCGGTTTTAAATTTCTTCAAAGTAAAATAATTGCTCCGTTTTTACTCAAAATCGGCTTAATAGAATTTCTTGAAACGCTCTCACATTATAGACAAACATTTGATTTACAAAGTCTCATAAATCGTTTTGCTCGTCGAGGTCAGGATTTTGAGAAAATTGGCAAAATTTCAAATCAAGTGTATAACAATTTCGATGTTAAAAAAGCTCCGATTTCAACCAAACTAGCATCATTATAAAATTTGGTCCATTTGTAGTAGGTGTGCGTAAAAAGTTTGGTCAAATTTATTCTGTAACGCAATTAATAGCCGCTTCAATTCGACTACCCGCGCACTGGCGAAATAGGGTCCAGCCACCTTAACATTCACAATTAAGGGTATTTCAACGATCGACATCTCTACCTATAAATAATTCCCAATTTGACTTTAATCCCTGGTTATTGCATATAGCTGGAGGCCTAGCATTCCCTGCCAGACAATCTGGCTCAGTATGTATCTACGGTAGAGTGTCCTCTCGCCTCTTTTCTTCCTTTCTTTTCTTCCCTCTTCCACTCCCTTTTCACAAGGGTCTGCGAGGAAGAGCTCACCTCAAGGCGCATAAAACATATTTGTTCTTACGGGTGAATGTGTTAGAGTAGATTTCGTTTAAGAGTGAAAACAGTACAGTCGCGTTACCGTACGTACGGTTATGGTAGAAATGTCCAATGTTTTTATAGACATCACGGCACTGACACGGTCACGGCACGGCGCGGTCCGTTTTCACACTCCCGCGAAATCTGCTCTACCATTTTCAATAACACGGTTAGTCTGTTCCTAAAAATCCGAGATCCAATAGGCCACGTTCGAGATATCAAGATTCCTACCATGATAGCGAGGCTCACAGGTAGGAGTAAACTGCCGAATAACTGACCACCTAGCAGAAAGAGAATAAATATATACGATATTGGAAATTGTGTAGAAATTAATTAGTAGAATTTTGTAGAAATTTGACTTCTGACCAAAAGTAACAAATAATGTGTCAATGGATCGAAAGGTCATTAACTAATAATTAGAATAAAAGGCGACGCATATTATTCGTGATTTTAGGTCAGAAAACTAGTTTCTACTAATTTCTAAATTCCAATATCGTATACACTTATTCTCTTTCTGCTAGGTGGTTATTCGCAGTTTACTCCTGTGAGCCTATCGCTGTCATGCTAGGAATCTTCATATCTCGAATGCCTTGGCCTATTGTTACTTCTTAGTTTTTAAGTTTTGTATTTTTTGCTATTTTTAATTACTTAAAAGCCATGCGCCAGCCGTTAGAACCCCAACTTTTGATTTCTTCTTACAATTTGATGAAAGGGATGAAAGGTTTCGGATTTCGATCGAGATTCGAAGTAATCAAGTTCGAAATAACGAATGTATTTCCATTGTGCGCCAGATCAATCTCTGTTATGCGATATGCGGACACTTTCCTTGCAGCTGTGCCCTTTTTATTGGGGTTTCGCTTATACACGCATCACTTGATAACTATACCATTTTTTCAATTTGTTTTGCCCGTCGTTTAGTCTGTATAATATCCATAACTTGTAGAGCTTTTACGCCAACGGCGGGATCCGATTTACCTGCGTCTGTGAACACCGCATTTCTGTCTCCCTCGAGAGAGATCAACAAATCGTTATCATTAAATCCCGGCTCACTAGATTCCCCAGTGTTCTTTCTCGTATTGCTTCTCGATCTCTGTCCAGAAAAGCAATCCTTCAAAGTCTCCATTATTTCGTTAAACTGAACAGAATCTACGTCATCTGTCATTCCTTCATTCGCAAATCCGGGATCTTGAGCCAAGCTGCGTAGGGCATCTCTTACATCTTCTTCGGTAATTGTAGGTAATATCCCTTGCTTGTCCCGAAGCGTCCCGTGGTTTTCTTGAGGGGGCGTTTCTATGGCAACTAAGCCGACGTTGTCATTGCTCTCGGGTTTAGAATCCTGAAATGCAATCACATATCTTAATATTTACACAGAAGAACACAGGATTAAAAGCTTTGATTAAAGTTGTCAAATGCTTTTAAAAGGATTTTCTGGGGCATTAAAGTGATTAAAGGTCCTCTTTCACGCGAACAGGTTTTTATTTGAAAACGCAGATCGACTTTTCGGGCGTTTTCAAGTACTTTAAATAGACACATTACCATTCTGGAAAATTCCTAGCAAAATGAAAACATTGGAAAATACAATTGTGTAGATTTCGTATACATTAGTGTAGATTTCGTATGATTGTGAAAACGGCACCGTACGGTCACGGCACGGTTACGGAAAGAATTTCGAATATTTTTATCGACAACACAGCACCGACACGGACACGGCACGGCGCGGACCGTTTCACACTCATACGAAATCTGTTCTCAAAACGTACGGAGTAGAGCAGTTTTCGTATGAGTGTGAAACGTACCGGCCGCGCCGTACCGTGACCGTATCAGTGCCGTAATGTCTATAAAAGCATTCGAAATTCCTGCCGAAACCGTACCGTGACCGTGCCGTGCGGTGGACGTGCCGTTTCCCAGTCATACGAAATCTACTCTATACATGTGGACGTGGCATAAATGGACGTTATAATCCGTAGGCAATTTGTTACTGCATCTACTTCAGTGGTATTAGACCAGCTAAAAGCATTTACGTTTCTAGCTTAGACAAAAATGTGCTGGGTTTTTGTCATATATAGCAGATATGATTTATAGAGGGGCTGACCATCAGAGATTTAACTATTATCAGTCAATAAGCTGAGCGTGGTTTTGTAGTGGTACGTCCGTTTTTATCAGTAAATCGCATTTAAAGATTCAACCCTCTTTGTCATATCGGATATTTTTTATCATCGATAGGAACTGCCATATATATCTTACATTGTGAATATCATTTCATCGTTGTTTGAGATCTTAAAAATTCTGGATGTGGTTATCGAAGACGGGTTAATGCTAGGTTTTTTAACTGACTCAGTCCCGCCTTCAGACTTAACCGGCCTTCAAGCAACCGCACCCAGAATTTTACAGAAGCTTTGAGGTGTAAATCAAAAGAAATGCCTTCCAATCAACTCTCGCCATCGTTGCCTGACGAGCCTTAAAACGACTGTGAAGATTTCGAACGTTGCTTATTTGTGACATGAAAGATCATCGTCATCTGCATAACAAAGCATCATATCATAAACATCTGCCGAAATATGTGCGCATCATCATCACCACCACCACCAACACCATTATCATCAGCGCATCATCTTTGTATAGCCTGGTTGATCCCACTAGCGACGCACGATAAGTGAAAGCAGATTCAGTAGTGTACTGCTCAAGCAGTACGTTTTTTCATACCTATGCGATAAATGTGATACCAAGTCTGTGTGTGTTGCTTGCGCTTCTACTTGCGTCGCTAGGCTTGTCAACATTATCATAACTAAATGCCGTCATTTGTGATACATACCTCTTTAATTTCCTCCACAACGGGTTCCTCCTCAATGATCTCGTGACTACTAGCATTACTTAAGCCTTGTATATCAGAATGAACTAATGCGTCAGTAGCGGTTGGTGGTGCTCTTGTATCACTAACAGTAGAACCAGGGCTTGGTGGAGGAGCTTTAGGTATAGAACATCGCTCATCTCGTGGTCGTAAGGCGTGAAGTTTGTTCTCTTGAACCTGCAAGCAAAAGTAAACCGGTGCATATCATTGCCATACAATTTGAGGTGAGGTTTGCGAGGTGGGGCAAAAAATATTTTATAGATATACTGAAAACAAGTGTAGTACTTTCAAAATGCTTATGAGGAAGTTCTCTGAAGTTTCTACTACTTCTGAAATGACATAAACAACAAGCTAAAGTTTTTCACATATAAACCAAGGATGCCCAAAAAATGCACTCATTCTGCCCAATGACCGCTTGCCCGTGCAAAATTATGAACACCTCTGGGAAACTCCGAGAGGGTTTTCAGGTTCCTTTATCGTGATTGGTTCATATTTTCATCACCCGATATGATTGGATAATTAAATTGTAATTCATGTACTGTAATTGGCTAAAACATTTTCAGATTCAGGATTGTGATTGGCTCTTTCAGTTTTTATTACTTAACTGTGACATAGGTTCTCGATTGTGATTGGCTACTTGGGTTTTTATTCCTTAAATGTGACAGCTTCTCGATGGTGATTGGCTAATTACATCGCTATAATACCTACCTGTTCTGTAACCACAGGTGTGTCACTGTTCTTTAGACTAGCAGAATACGCAAAACGGACTTTGATGCTCTCTCGTCGCTGACTTTTGATACACGGAAAGCACCAACAACAAATTCTGAAACAAGTTCGTCGGTATTGCTTACGAACGAACAGGTAGATGAAAGGATCAACCACAAAGTTTATCAGCAACATTTGCGTCGCAACACGATCTGCCGACAAGCTCTCCCATATCCCAGCTGTATTGCATGTGACTCTTATCTGAAATGAAAAGAATTTATGTATACGGGGAGAAAACATGTCCCATGTTGTGGAAACTCGGGGGTTATTATTCTGCTGCTCGTTTTTCGCTCCTAGAAAAACTACCCCTGAAAACGTTCTCTGTTTGAACTTGTTCCGGAACTGAAGTTTCTATTCTCTCGTTTCTGATTGGTCAACCAGATCAGGTCGACCAATCAGCATCTATATAAGGACAAATTACAATAACGGTTAAAATGACGTCATAAACAATTTTGACTTCCGGAAAGAATTCTAAAAGACAACGTCTTCCACGGGGTAATTTTTCTGGAAGCGACAAACGAGCGACAGAATAATAGCCCCGGGTTTCCGAGGATGGTCTCATGGTCGGTCACCAAGATCTTAGGATTGATCGGTTTAATTGTAAATTGTTATGACCATATCGTTGAACGCGAATCATGCATAACGGTGAATAAGTAATTAAGAAAGGAGCGCTAGATTTTGTTTAGCAACAAAACGGCACTGAAGGCGGTGTTACATGAGACGATTTTTAACGACGATTTTCAGCGCAACGGCGTTGCGTTAAAAATATTTCTCGTGTAACATGACATTGACTTGGAACGATTTTCCTTGCAGTTTTCGCTTGGGCAACGCGCTGCGAGTTTTTGAATCCAATTCAGAAACTCGGCGCAACGCAAAATATTGCAAGTTGTTGTAACGTTGCGCGGAAAATCGTCGTTAAAAATCGTCTCGTGTAACACCGCCTTGAGAGGCAAGAGCGGTCACCATGGCTAACTTACATTTCTTGGCATAACGATGCAAATGCAACTTTAATTTTTAATTTTTATAATCACATAAATGATGGCGCAATTTTCAATATACTTTCTTTCTCAAACACTTTCTTTCTTTCCTACAAGTCAACTGGATTTTATTCGATGCTGGCAAATCCACAATTAGATAGATAAAGATAGATCTGTATATTGATGGAAATTTTCAATTTCAAAGCTCTTACATGCAAGTATCCTCATATTTCAGGTACTTGAATTTCAATTCACTTGAAATCTATGAATATCCAAATTGGGATTTATAATGATTTATATGTTTTTCATGTCACCTATGTAATAAGTGTTTTTAACGATAAAAAGACAAACACTATATGATTATTAACCGCACACTAGGAGCTCAATCACAAAAACTGGGATTTGATTTTCCTTCAATCTATCCTTGGTTAGAAATAAAAACAAAAATATAAAACTGAAAATTGAAAGAGGAAAATTAAAATCTATATAAAGCTCTTAAAAAATCTAAAATAGTCACACGAAAAGTACAGTTCCTAATTATCTATTTTTATTCGATATCAATGTTTCCCCTTTGGTTTAATGTATTTAGAACCAGACTGACCGTCGGCTAGTAGTGATGAGTAATACATGCTAGCTAAAGATAAAATCTCCCTGTGATGCACTGTTAAAATCTCTGTGATAAATCTCTAAATGCTCGTATATATATCGGTGTCTCCAAAACAAATTTAATGTTAAAGTACTTAAGGCTCATGTTTGATTTTTTTCTTCCACTTTCAATCTTTTCATTTCCTCTTTCTCCTAATTTATCTCGGCTTTTAGAAAGCATATTCGACTGGTTTTTAAGTCACTGTTTCTGCTTTTTATGAACAATGTTGCTCACTCATTTACCGTGTAAGAGAGTAACTAACAAATCGACTTACGAAAGCAATCTATTTTAGCGTTTAAATCGGAGGTCAAACAGCCGTAAGTGTAATGTAAAATAAAATATAATTAGCCTTAAATTCATAAGCCTCCGTGCAAGTACATTAAGATCTTAAAAATAAAGGCATTTAAAACAGAATGGATGAATGATTGAATGGATGGATGGATGGATGGATGGATGGATGGATGGATGGATGGATGGATGGATGGATGGATGGATGGATGGATGGAGGGAGGGAGGAAGGGAGGAAGGGATGGAATGAAAACGAATGAATTAACGAATAAAACAAATGAATGAGTGAACAAACGAACGAATGAAAATATGAGGAATGGACGAACGAGCGAATATAATGAGCTAAAAATGAAGGGAAGAACATTCGAGCAATTCATTAAATTCCAAATTCATCAGTGTTGAACAAATAAGTCGGAATGCGGCACAAACATCACAGAAGCCATTTCCGTTCAACAAAAAGTATTCAAAGTAGAATTCTATATTGCTCGATTTCCCATGTGTGTTTTAAGTCAATATTTAAAAAGTATTTCTTAACTACTTATCGATGTTGCTTGACATCAGCCCAAAAACAATGTTTGCATTATACGGGGTTTTTTAGTTATTACGTAAGATACTAGTGGAGGTGTGATTTAGATCACCTTTCCAAGATTGGACGATCGTTTAACGATCACGTTTCAAACAGAATAAAACAGTCATTTGATATTTCAGAGATGAAATCATGAATTATTAGAAGAACGGAAGAACGGAAGAAAGGAAGGAAGGAAGGAAGGAAGGAAGAAAGAAAGAAAGAAAGAAAGAAAGAAAGAAAGAAAGAAAGAAAGAAAGAAAGAAAGAAAGAAAGAAAGAAAGAAAGAAAGAAAGAAAGAAAGAAAGAAAGAAAGAAAGAAAGAAAGAAAGAAAGAAAGAAAGAAAGAAAGAAAGAAAGAAAGAAAGAAAGAAAGAAAGAAAGAAAGAAAGAAAGAAAGAAAGAAAGAAAGAAAGAAAGAAAGAAAGAAAGGGAAAGGGAAAGGTGAGGAATAAGGAATTGATGGATGAATTGGCAGATAAATGAATGAACGAACGAACGAACGAACGAACGAACGAACGAACGAACGAACGAACGAACGAACGAGCGAGCGAGCGAACGAACGAATGAATGAATGAATGAATGAATAAAGGGGTGCACTTCACTTTTGCTATAGTGCCTATTGGCACACCTGCTATTTAAACTGTTTTCGATCTGACGAGCCAAAATTCTTGTCAAAATGTTTTTGATACTTATTAGGGTTTGCAACCAAAGATTTTCCCCCAGTTTCCCACTTGATAAATGTACAATTCTAAATTAATATTTCAAATTTCTGTTTGTATTGGTGCTTTACATTGTTTTCCTAATGCATGGCATAATTATTTGCATAGCAACATGTCAAGGCCACCAACATCGTCAAGGCAAGAATCTGTAGAAGTTAAAATGTTTTACAAAAAAAAAACACAACTTAAAATGAACTGCATCTTAAATAATCAATTATTTTGGTAATATTAAAATATATTTGCAACGTTTCGTGGTATACTAACAGGTCGTCGATGTCACACAAGTTTTAACGCAGAAACATTTAGCAAACAATCGACAGAATTTCGTTATAGAAGCTTTGAGGAAAGCTCAAAAAGAAATACCGAAAAAATCGATTTTTCAACTGAAACTAGGATTCCGTGGACTAAAAATTTACGTGTCCAATTAGTGAAAGATTCAAGTTTCGATGGACTTTAGATTAATACTCCAAAAAGAAGAGCGCTTCCGATCATATTGGCCATTAAGATCGCTTATTCAAAATCTTTATTACCAGAAGGCTAAAGATTTTGCACTTTAATGAGATTTTGGCAAAGCGCTTAACGAAAACTGTGAGAGGCACAATTTCCCGCGTTGGAGCTGAAAAGACCCCAAACTGTGACATTGTCGAAAGCGTTTAGAATGTGTGTTTTTATTCTGTTGGTAAAAAACCTAATTTTGAATTTATTGCTTCTGCTTATATCCAATATACATCCCTGCATGGGTCTAGGGCGGGTTTGTCTATGAAAAAAGTCTTTTATTGAAGTTAAAAGCTGTTCATGATATCTTGAACTATTGCTGTTTTGGTCATTGTATTCATTGTGTTTCGCTTTTTTCCTTCATGCTTTGTCTCTAGTTGGTTTTTCTGTATCCAGACTGAATAGCTCTTTCTTTAGAACAAAACGCTATATCGTTAATTTACTTAATGTTATTTTGCATATTGTAGATTATTGTATATTACACAAAGCATTTTATTTGTGTTAGTGGTGGTAGCAAATGGACTAGTTTGTTAGTATAAATGATCGCTTTCAACGGCTAAATCAAAGGGAAATATTTCACTAAAAGACTTTCGCTTCCGTGCATCCAGATGTACAATAATTTACGCCATAACCCCGGAGCATTTCAAAGTCAATTTTTATCGCTACGAGACATAGTCACATCTGTCCTCAGTTGTGAACCAAAATGCAAAGAAGACCAGTTGAGTAATCATAAAAGTGACAAAATTGAACTTATGTAAAACAATAAGTACATGAAAAGACAGCGCTATGGAGGTTGCACTTTTCGTTTCGGACGAGTCTTATGGGTTAATTTAAATTGCTTTTTATAATTTTACTTGACCCTTTTAACATTTAGTCTGATCGCCTAAAGAAAATAAATTTTAGAAGAGAAGTTGAAGATTAAGGAAAAAAGTCATATTGATGAATTATGACCCAAAAAGATAAAAATCATTATAAAAATCAGACGATATGGAGGATTAGACGGGATCAATTTCTATTCACGTTCAATATCGCTTTCTAAAACTTTTAAACGCTTATGAAGCATCGTCACCGAACAAAAGAAGACTATGCGGTCGGGAATTTTTTTAATGGCATATGGCGTTCAAATTGTCTTTGTCTTTCATGAAGTCTTCAATCTATTTTTGGCTTTTTATCTCCGGTTGTTCGTGGTTGTTATATCGTTCAATTTGGATTCATTTTCACCGAATCATTTTGATGAAAAAATATATTAATTAAATTTAATAAAACTAAAATGTCACGCTGTGGCAAACGCGCTTCAGCTAGTGTCACACAAACGAAACTAAGACTTCGTGACATCGTTTATAATTTCACGAAATCACAAATATAAAACGAGAATATCAACAATAATAACATTAGGCAAATAATATTCGATCATATTTTGCACCTGGAAACCTTTGGAAATGCATAATTTATGCAAACAATTGTCATTTGGAAATAAATTTTTTAGACGTTTTTCTCAGATAAAGAGCCAATTTTTTTCCGCCGACAGCACTATTTTAGTTCTTTATTATACTGAAAGCGAATATGCTATTTTGGCAATGGTTAATTATCTTAAGACATATTTACCTTTTATCTGTCGTATATATTGATTGAAATAAAGACAGAGGCCAGAAGAAAGAAGAAAGAAAAACAGTAGGAAATCAAGAAAAAACATGAACATTCAAGCCGGCACAAAAAAATAACATTAAACAGAAAAGCTAGCGCTGATGATGGAATAGCCTGCGTCGCTGCGCTGGCGGTCTGCTGGAAAATGACCAAATAATACAATCCATAATGATTAGCCGATGATGGCGATATAGTTTGGGCTGCTAGCGGGCTAATTCCTAAAAAGTTCCGGTTTTGTACTCTGGGTCGTTTATTATCAGCAAAATGTAGATGACCCAATCATATGCTGTCAGGATTGTTTTAAACACTATACGAAAATCGTCCTGTCTTGACAAGACCCTGCTTGCCCAAACACTGCTAATCATCCTTAGATATATAAATGCAATAAAGCGTAATGGAATGAAATCAGAAAATTCATAAAAGCGAGTTACAAACAATTATTTTTCCCCACTCACTTACCAGAAAAGGTGTCCAGCAAACGAGAAATAATATCGAAATCACGATCATCATTCGTTGGTACTGCTCTTGTAATTTCTCCGCGGCTGTCTTCTTAGTCTCATTTACCTTTTTAAACTTACTTTTCGTTCCCTTGAGGTTTCGGGCTGATTTCTTTCTTTTCAGAATCCAGTAAAGTACATTAAGGTTCGAGAATGTCACAATAGTAATCATCAAAAAGCCTATGGCTACTAGGAAATAAGCAAAGATTTTATCATTCGGTTTCTGAGCCACTAAAGTGCAATATGTTCCCGTGCTGCTGAAACTGAAACTACCAAATCCAACCAGAGGGAGCATTGAAATGACGGCTGAAAACAATAATATCGCAAGTACTACTTTCTTGGCAAACCTAAAGCTAATATGTTGCCTGTGAATGAAGGGTGCTTTAAGTACAAGGTAGCGGTCAATGGCCATGAATGATACTATAAACCCTGAGGCCAGTGTGCTGAAGACAGTGAAGAAGGCTTGAAAATCGCACAAGGGTTGCCCACCGGTCCATTCACCAAACGCATAGCCAGCCCAAGTGGGAGAACACATTAAAATAATGCCCAAGAGATCGCACAGAATAAGACCAAAAACTAACACATTGCAGACGATTTTTTGATTTCGTAGGATTTTCACAGTTAGTATGAAGGCGAATAAGTTGCCGAGAATTCCCGGTGTTGCAATGACAGCAAGAATTATACCTTGGGTCGAATGGAATTGATTTGTGGAATTCTCTCGGTTTTCTGCCATAATTCCACGGCACGTTCTTTTAGATAAGTCTAAAGTTTATGTACAACCAGTGTATGTGCCTCAGCGAACGGCTGAATGATGAATATGTACTCACTCCTACGTGCCGGCAGTGTGGCGTAGCAAGTCTCGATGAAGATGATATACGAGGGCCTGTTGTGTGACGCCAATATGACTGCTGACAGACAGTAATTGACCTCCGTTTCACGTAATACCACGAAATAGATTCAACACTTCCACCAATGGAAATTCGTGTATTTTAAGTGCGAGACAAAAAATATCACAAACGAATAAAATTTGAAAAATTCTTCAGGGTCGAAAATTGACGAATTCGAAAATGAAAACCAACCAAAACCGGAAAGGAAAAGAAAACATGGGAAACTTGTAATGGACAATGACTGTAACTCTACATGCGGTCGATATGATAGTGATTCTGCTATTGAATAAAATTATTATATGCGAATTACGTCCTGCTAGCTGAAAGAGCCCCAAAAGCATTGCCATTGGGCTTCGTTAACCGATGCATTAAATCAATTAAATGAATTGGAACCAAGGAACAGAGTTTGGCCGGATTGAAAAAGAAAAAAACTAAGAAAACAACCACATTAAAAAATAGGGAAAAAAAGGTAGAGATAGAGAAATAGATAAGACGATTACGCCGTAATATACAGGAAAAAAGAAAGCAAATAAAAAAGAGGGAAGTATAAGACTGATAGAGATAAAAAGAAATAACACGTAAAAATCTAGATTAATAATGAAAGACCGAAAGGAAAATCAGCAAAAAGCTTAAACGATAATCGAACTTGCGCAAGATCAAAACTGAACAATTCAAAGTAGAATTTTAATGACTTTATGGACTCTGCGATGTGTGTCAAGTGTCCCCTCATGAAGTCACGTCGGGTGCTCATTGTCAATAGGACTCTCAATTCCACTCGGTACTATTTCACAATCGAGTATAAACTGAACAGCACTCCTTCCAGTTCTGTTATCATCGAACGCCGTCTAAGTGCATATTCATGAGCCTTATCTATGTGTATTTTGCTGCAGTCTGTTGAAAAATTCCGGGTATACTTGAAGTTTATGTCATTATGTTAATCAGTAAACCGTGCATTTCAAGCTATGCCAAAACCTATCTGGTTAAAAACTCTTCGTTTTCATCTGCGTTTTCGCTTTTCAGTTCGATACTGAAACGGACATTCTCAGACAAAAGGAAACACCACTTTAGTATGGTCGAATTAAGGGCTTACCGTTGTAAAAGGGTGTGCATATTTTCACGTTAATCCGGATTTGAGTGGACATCAGCCCGAGGCGAACACTCTTGTGGCCAGCTCTTACTGTGCGTTCTAGAGAGTGCCCGCTGAACATACAGTTCATTAACGTTTGAGTGATCACAATCATACCTTTTACAGGAATTTCCTCAATGTGGCTATTTAACGCAGTGTGCTCGCAGACGCAATGTCAGTGTGGTTTTTATGGGAAACCGGTTGCGCGCTCCCTAACTCTCGTCACAAATTAAAGTAGACCACATTTCCGCTTTTTCCGTCCCTTTTCGTGAAACTCTGTAAATACAAAGCCTATCTTAGAAGGAGATACCGATGGTAGTGCTAAGTTTAGAGTTGATCCATATCACTTTGAGTGCGTCATAAGAAAAACAAAAGATGGTAAAGATGTAGATTATCATTCATCAGGGGAGGGGAGGGGTGGGGTGGGGATTGATTCATATCGGTCTATAAGTCAGGACTGATTTAGGCCCTGTTAAAGCGAGTTACCCCTGGTACCCAGCAAAAGAAAATAAATAAAAGTAAACTCGTTACCAAGGACAACTCGTCTTTATATACTGAAACAGGGTCGTGATCTGAGAATATTGCGAAATTGCAGCCCGGAACGACCAAAGTCAAGAAGCGTTCATTTGTTTGCTTTAACCTGTGATATGTCTTGTTTGTCGAAAAGTCATTGCTGTTGAAACTTCTGCCAACAATAAAAAGCTTAGTTTTTTAATAGAATATTATCCTTTAAGTTCTTTTTTAAGCATGTTCCAGTGATGGAGCCGGTAGAAGGGAAAAACCAGTATGCGGATTAGAAATTGAGATTAAATTCTGTGCAAACATCTGTTTGTATTCAGAGGTAGTACTTGCGGTTGGAATACATATTATTATATAGGTGTTTACTCTGTAACGTATATGTGAATAAATTATATCTTTTCTTTTCTTCCATCTTCTCTTATAATAATAATGATGATGATGATGATGATAATTATAATAAGTCATCAAGAAATTTACAATTTGAGATACTGAAACTCATATTTATCTAGTTCAGAAACTGTTGTCTAGACATCGTCCGCAACTAGTTTCAAAAAATTGTAAATGAAAAGTTATCAATAAAACCGACCATAATAATCTTCTACAGCAGATCCACGTAGTGGCTATTCTTCTTCTGCTGGCACTTACACTCACTACTTCTACATTCAACTGATTTTGCATACATCGCTCAACTCACATGTTGATTTTTGTTGAGGGAGGAAAAACCGGAGAACCCGGAGAAAAAACCCTCGTGGCATGGTAGAGAGCAACACATCAAACAAACTCAATTCACATATGATCCGATGCCCGAGCTGGGACTCGAACCCGGACCACAGCGGAGGGTCATGTCTCAATGGGGGTATAGCTTTGACGGTTGACGGTTAAAATTTTGCCTTTTTGACGGTTGACGGTAAGAATTCGGTGTTTAACGGTTAATTCTACTCTTTGACGGTTAAAATAAGCCAATTAATTAATATTTGACCATTCGATATGGGATATGGTGAAGGATTATAGTTCCAGGCCCGTCGCTTTGGGTGGCTCGAAGGTTTGAACGAACGGTTTGAACGTTCGTTCCCAACAGAAACATAGCTTAGCTTAGGATACTAGTACTTTTCCTAAAGATACTAGTCACATTGTTGCGTTTCTCTCTAAATGAAGCTTTGGTAAATGCTGGTGAATTATAGTTTTTTAAAAACTAACCACACCCTATTTCCATTGTTTAATGTAGGTTTTGAATTTCGGGGGAAGACCCGGGACAGGTTTTGAATTTTGAATTCAAGACCTGCATCAAGTTTTTTACCAAGTTACTAGTCATGCCATACACACATTACACACATTTGAGAAGTTTTACCTTCAATGCACTGCATTTGAGATTTTAGACACACACTAGAAGTCAGAAAGTCTTAAAATTTAAGGAATTGACTATTCTGATCTTAAAAAAATCGCAAATAATATCTTACGCATCGACCCTACCGAGCCTCGAACCCTCAACCCGTTGAATCTTAGTCCATTCACTTACCACTATGCTATCCGGTAAATCGTTGTCCATGATGGAATTTTACGAAGCTTTATCTCAACACACATTTTGTAAATTAGTATTCAAAATCCCCTCTGGGAATTACTAATAAACGTATTATATTGTATTGTATTTTAGCTATTGTTCGACGTTAATTTAATGCAAATAAAAATCACTCGATATAACTCGGATTTGAAGCGGATTTGATACTATAACTCAAATCCGATGATTTGAGTTCTTATTTCCAGAATTTCTGCATTGAAACAATAAAAATAGGGTTTGGTTAGTTTTTAAACCACTTCAAACGCACGGGCTCGGGTTTGCATTGAAATTCAAGACCTCGGGCCTGCGGCCCTCGGTCTTGAATTTCAATGCAAACCCTCGCCCTAGCGTTTGAACCTTTATATCAAAACCCCGACCTTCAGCCACATATTTTAACGATTTCTTAATTATTATAATTATTCTTAATTATTTCAATATTTTTCTGTTTCTCTCTTTTCTATCTCTCTTTTAGTTAACAACTAATTCTGATTTTGAGACAGGGGAAAAGAAAAAAGAAAAAAAAGAAAAAAGAAAAAAGGATGGACCCCTAGCCGGTTTCGAACACGGCTCTTACATCTGCTCATTTGCTTCACAGTTCAAGGGTTTTCCAACTGCGCCACGGGATCGCGTAATTTGCACAACAATAGATAGCCAACTCAAAGAATACACTAGGTTATTTTGTCCTCCAAATCCCTTAGTAGTCCAGTTAGTCTAGTGGTAAGGTGCAGTCATTTACGGCCTAGGATCCGACTGTTTCCTCCCTCTTTGACCGCGAAGCTTGCTGCGTTCTACCGATAGCGCGGAAGGGGCCGAAATCTTCTTCCTATACGTAACATGCGATGATTCAGCAATTTGTCTGGATGCATGGTCGATTTTTGGGGGTTTTACATAAAATTAGCATACTAATTTCTTTGGGTAACGAGTTCGAGTCCATCCTGCGCCAACAACTTTTCTTTTTCTTTTTTTTTTCTTTTTTTTTCTTTTCTTTTTCTTTTTCTTTTTTTTTTTTTCTTTTTTTCTTTTAATGGATTCTATTTCTCTTCTCTAATTTTTCTTGGCTTAAAATTCAGGTTTCAACGAAGAAAACTACATAAACTCTTTACATTAGCTTGATGCTTTCAAATTTTTGCGTAATTTAGAAAAACATGCACATTCCTTCAAATAATAGTTATCTAAAAAATTTATTCCACTTTCCAAAAGCCAGCGGGATCTCTGATACTTATACAGGTCATTTAAGCATTCCCTAATCCCAGCCAAAAATGGTGGAAACTCGAACCTCCCCTATCAATATAATTGCGACGAGCCAGCAGTTCTGCGACAATATGAAGTTCAGTATGACTTTTATAAAGTTTTAATGGTATTGAAATAGTGAAATTGTTAGAATGTCTTGAAAAATGCGCGCGTTTGGAAAAAATAATTTAGAAAAAATTTTTCCAGAGTGTATTTGACGGTTAATTTTTTTGACGCTTGACGGTTAAAATTTCCCTCATTTGACGGTTGACAGTGTGAAAGCATCTTATTTCTTTTCTTAAGGTTGGCTTTTGGTATGGTTTTACTTGGAGATTTTCACTGTAAACTAAGTGGGCGATAATTTGTGATTGGCGCCACCAGTAATTCAGTGTTACTTTAAACATATCCGAATTCAGTACTGTCTTGTATTTTACGACTCGATTTTGAAAAATCTTGAATCTTGTCTGGATCGTCGTGGGGGCAATGCAAACAATTTGGAACGAGGAAAAACCAAAACGAAAGCTTAGGAACCTGATGAATTCATCATGTATGCTGCAGCTGTACTTTGATATTTTTTCCTTATAAGATAAGTCCGCGATAAAAACTTTCAATACCTGATGATTTTTTACGGTGTTTTATACCAGACCCTTCAAGACGACGTAACGTCTGGTCAGACTGGTGCGCGTATATTGTCTCCTGTAAACTGACACAAAAATCATATAAACTGAACAGAGCGTGCGCTTGAACTTGCATGAAAATAAATTAAAACTGGAAATGGCTTGCAACTTAGTAAAACCTATCTGTACGGCTTCCAAAAGCACATTTTCTTTACATTCAAACGAGACAAATAGAAATTGTCAAGTATTTTAGCATTTAAGTTGTGAGTAAATGACGTCATTTACTCTACCCTATGGTTCTTTTAGACTTTCTCTTTGAAAATGAGCTTGAAAAACATATCTGTTGGTACATTTAACCCGCTTGCTTGACAATATTTGTAGTTGGATATAAGTCCATAAGAAAGTCGTATAAAACCTGTGTTTAGATGGAACTCTATATGGTTTGAGCCCTCCTCCTCCCCCACCCTTGCAGTGTTGCTCCAATCTGGATCGCCCGGGTCGTTGGACGGTGCTCAAAACGAGACGCAACATTGTTTGAGGGGGGAGGGGGGGGGGGAGTATCACAATTTCACGCGCGCTTAACGAGATTGGAGCTCCTGTCCCAAACCAATACGTCACTGATTGTAAATATTTAACTACATTCATCTTCAGCGAGAAATGATCAATTTCCAATTTTCATCGATTTTCATCCAATTGCAAGTGGGCCTTTAAAGGTGAATTAATCGGTCGACAAGGGAATTTCACGTTGAACTTACGATATTTCACGAAACACGCAGCAACAATTAGTTTTTTGAGTAAATTGAACGTGTTATACACGAGTCGGCCAGTAAATTTCCCTTGAATCGCATAGTATTTGTACAAAGCAAAAGGAAAATACAAAATACCAAAAAGTTTGTATATTCATTTTAAAACTTCCTGGAGGACCAGCTTCTAGATAAAGAAACTATTGACGCTAAATATAGTGCTTTACCTTTACCTTTGAAGCGCGAGCAAAAATCACCATCCTTCTTGACCAATCAGCGCGCAATTTAGAGTTTTGGCTATGATTTTGCGGCACAATGTTTTCTGCAACTCGTCTGCAAAAAATATGGCGTTGCGAAAAAAGTTGAATGAACCATTGCAGCATAAAACATACTCAAGAGACCATAATACTAAGAGAGCGAAGCTCAGTATTGATGTCTGTGCCATGTTCGTGGCTAAGGCTATTTTTAGTAACTTCGCCATCGCGCGCGCAAGTCCCTCAACCAATAGAATTTGATTTTTGACGTGCGCGCGGACGGGACCGTTTGAATTCTATTGTTTAAGAACCTTGCGCGCGCGATGGCGAAGTTACTAAAAATAGCCTTAGCCGCCACGAACATGGCACAGACATCAATACTGAGCTTCGCTCTCTTAGTATTATGGTCTCTTGACATACTGCAACGCTCAAAATCATTGCGAGAAAACGATTGCAGCGGCGTTTATTGGTGTTGCGTCGTGTAACACCCTGCAATGGTTCGTGCAACTTGATTTGCAACGACAGCGCGAGACAAGTTAAAGGAAACATTGCACCGTGTAACAGCCCCTTTAATGATTCAGGAAGCAATTTCGGAAGATTAGCGGGTCTTCGAGAAAAGCGCCCTTGTAATTTACGGTATTACAATTTAACCGCATTTTGCGCACAAGTAGAATCGTCCCGAGAGATCTCAGTAAAAACTGCGACGCAAACCTTATCAAAAACTCGGTGCGTGGCTTTCAAGATTTCAAAATGAATAATTCCACAATAGTCTAGACATTGTAATTTGCGCTCTTTCGTGGTAATTTATTAAACTTTCAACATCCGTCATACATGTTTTCTACGGCTCTCAGAATTCGCAACAACGGACTTGCGTTGTAAGGAAATAAACCAGGAGATACAAGTCTTTCAGTTGAGATTCTAGTGTGGATGAGTGTTGACATTGTTTTCTCTAGAGTACAATAGGATTCGGGTGTGGGATTCATGAGAGTATTTGAAGTGGAAATTGTACACCTCATTTCTATGTCTTCATCATGCACGTGGTTCTTGTTCACAGTTCTAGATTTATCAATATCATTGTCATCAGTGAAATCGGCATCAACATTGTCAGTGTTACCACCATTTCCACTATTGCCATTGTGAACATCACAAGCACCACAGTCACCATCATCATCATTATCATCGGAATCACTTGCATATGAAGTACTTATATCAGAAAGACAACCCAGCCCAACAAAGACATCCTTCTTTTCAACACTCTCAAATCTTGGCATATCATCTTTAGTTGGCTCTGTCACTCTTTCTTGGCAGCGGTTGAGATCTTCCTTTTGTTCAAAGGTATTTGCATTACGTTGACAACATCCACTTGCAGTTGTTTTTCCGTTGAAGCTCTGACAAAATCCTTCCCAGTCACGCAAAATCAGTCGTAGATATTCTAGCAAATATTCCAGGAAAACAGTCTCGGATGATATCAAAAAGTCCACCACAACAGAGTGGTCAAAACGTATAACTTTTAAGAATTCAGCAAAAAGTAAGTGAGGATTGAAAACCTTGATGATGTTTGATGACAGTTGATCATTCTTGTCTATCCTAAGGGCAGGAAAGCAACAGTTGTATCAAAACCTAGGCATAGCTCACTGACAGTATTACTGACAAGGCACAAAAACGATATCATTAACAAGCCACTGACATCATGCCATCATAAAAGAAAGAAATTTTACCTTTTAACTCTGTACAAGTTGTTTGATTGAAAGCAAATGGAGCTTTCATCCTTAACCTAAGGACTTCATCAGCAACTTTGAGTCACATGCATGTGCACATGTGACTTGAAAAGTTCATCATGGGATGACAGAGCTACTACTAAAGGCACTGTTATGCAATGATGTTGAAAAACAAGTTTCATGAACCAGTACAGTGTGCAACATACCTTGCATTGTGCAAAAACATTGCAAGATAAGTTGCTGCAATCATTGCAAAAAGTACAACCAAGTTGTACTCCCTTGTAGCACTCCCTTCTGCAATTTATGCAACTTCTTCCATAACTCCATTATGCAAAGAGTTGCAGAACAAAATGCAACATGTGACAGCACCTTTAGGCACTGAGCTATCATCATGACCATAACAATTTAGTAACAGCTACAATAGCTTGCCAATAATCTAATACCTAGCATATACTTTAGGTGTAGCAAGCCCAATTTACATGACAACCTTTGCAAGGCACAGCACCCTAAATCTTGGCACGCAGACCGATTATTTTGGGTATGGTAGCCCTATCAGACCAACAAATTTTCTGTTCACATGATGATAATAAATATTACGGATGCTATGCCAAAAATAATGGGTCTGCATGCCCAGAAATAGGGGTCCTATGCCACAAAATGATTGTAATGCAAATCAGGCTTCAATCATCACTTTTAAGGCTGAGAAGAACTTACTGATTGAGAGTTTTATGTAGCTTCAATAGAAGCAGCATCATTTCTACCATCTCATCATCTTGATCAGCAAATACTTCTAGAAGTGCTTTACAGCAAACATCTTCACTGGTTCTTTCATTAAAATCCACTTTACTCGCCATAGCTCTAAGGAGGTGATTATGCCAAGAAGTTAAAGCCTTTGAGATAAATCCTGAGTATTCTGTCAATTAAAGTGAAAAAAACTTTGCAATGATAATGTAGAGAATGGTACTTGTTTTTCCCCTAGTGCAGTTTTTGTATGAGCATGAAAAGGACAGTGCTGTGACTGTGACTGTGTCAGTGCTGTGATGTCTATAAAACATGGAAAATTCCTGCAGTAGCTGTGCCTTGCCTTTACTGTGCCTTTTGCACAGTCATAAAAAATCTTCTCAGTGCCTAATTGCTACCTCCCTCTCTGGGCTTAAGGGAAGCCAAATCAGGTACATAAGATCTCAAACAGGCAGCTGAACCAAGAACCTCTTCTTCTTGAATTGCTTGATGTCCCAGGTTGAGCATCTTGTCAAGATCTTGCCAAGATCTTGCCAAGATCATAGCAAGATCTTGTCAAAAGTGTGCCAAGATCTATGCAAGATTATCTTGCCAATATCACGGCAAGATCTTGGAAGATCTTGCCATGATCTTGGTACATAATCTTGGTAAGATCTTGTCATAATCTTGCCAAGGACATGCCATGATCTTGGCAAGATCTTAGCAATACTCTGCCAAGATCTTTCATGCAGTACATTCAAAAGCTCATTTTTTGTTATGTACTCATCAACTTACCATATCTGCATTCTTGGAAATTCTTCAGTATAACCAGTAAAGACTTTAAAATCAACAAAGACATTTTGCGAAAGATACCACAATGAGGCTTTGTTGAATCTGACAGTTTTACATCATTCTTCCCTAGTGACACCACTTCTCCTCCAAATCCTTCAAAGCCACTGTACAAAGGAATATTGTCTGAAGCACCAACATTTATAGAACTGATAACAGCTGCTGCACTATGAACTCTGAGCACAGACAGAAACACCTGTCCATCTGTATTATCTGTTAGTAAATTGTTGACATTTATACAGCAAGACAACAATTCAAGTATGGCTTTCCAAACTGAAGAGGACAGCTTCCTGGCTTGTAAAATGTGAGCAAATGCAGGGATGAATTTCAATAAAATTCTTGAATCACTGATATTGAGGTTATAAGGGCAGCTGGTTTTCTTGAATTTGTCACAGTTATTTTCTTCAGTGATAACATCACTTTGAAAATTTGACTTGAGAAAAGATGATAAAAAGTGAAGAAAAGAAAGCAAAATTTGTTCATCCTTTCTTGACATTTCAATACAGTTTTTTGTACGTTTTTGTTTAACTTCAAAGCTTATCCTTTCATGAATTTCTATTAGCTTATCAAGTGAAATATTTCCAGATTCTTGAAAATGTTGGGTTGTGGAAATATAGTTCTGCAAAATGTCTTTCCATAAATAAGCATAGTTGGAAAGAATTGCATCACAGTCTTCTAACATAAAATTGACATACATTCTACAACTGCAGCCTTTGTGTTGGCAAGGTTGTTGCGTAGAACTACTACTACAACAGCAGGATGAAGATGAGTTCTTCATTTCTCTAAGAATTTTGTCCTCTTTACCAAATAAATGACCAAGAATTTGCTTCAGCATCTCCATCAGGTATATTGCTTTCCAATCAAATTCTAGACAATCAAGGAAAAGTCTTTGAAGTTCATATTTCTTGATTAGATAAGGTTTGTATGTAATTATGGATGCAAGAGCTTTGGTTGCAACGTAAACTATATGTTGGTTTGACACTTCCATCAGAGGTGTCAACATGATGACAGCCTTCTTATCAACTAAATAATTACAAACATCAATAAGCCTTCCACAAGTAACTTTCCCTGATAAGCAAAGATTAAATATTCGGTGGATGATAGTGAGCTTCAACAAAATTTGATCTGTCGGTTCTTCTCCATTTCCAACATTTCCATGCGCTGAAAGTTTATCAACTTCAAGTTCCAACAATGCTTGAATTCTCAAAGAACGAAACACATTTTCAAAACAACGATTTTCCACAGTAATGCAGTGAATTTCCTGAAGCGCTTCCATCCTTAATTAAGTATTGATCTTGCTAAATCGGAGCGAAAAATTCAAGTTGATCAAAAACTACAAAAACTTCATACCGTCCGCCATTTTGTTTTCTTGCGAGTAACCGCTGAATGCAGGCTCAGTGGAAAGTTCTGACATGCGCGAGTGCGTTTCACTTCCTCCATAGTTTTGTTCCATAAACTACATAAAGAAAGATGTCTCGTCCAACACCGACTCGCCCTCCGCCTCCAATTCCACGGCCAGGTAATGTCTTATCAGTATAAATGAAAATAAATTCTTCCGTTTGGATGTCAGAATTTTTCATTTTCTTCGCAGGTCAAGTCCAAGTCGTGCGAGCAATGTACAACTACACAGCAAATCAGGTACGATACTTATCGAAGTTTGTTTATTGAATTACAAGTTATTAAAAATCGCTTTTTGTCTGTTAGCCTGATGAACTAAGCTTTGAAGAAGGAGATATACTTTATATCCTTGACAAAGTAAGTCAAAATGTTTGCTTATTCGCAACAAATGATCTTTTAAACTTTCGATGTAACGAAAGCTTCTATATAAGCTTAAGCTTAATTGCTGAGAGCTTACTGTGTTTTGTCATTTTATTTGTCACTTAAAACACCATTGATAGCTTAAACACAGAAATATTTTCCACCAAAATGTGTAAGTGTATTTCCTAACAACATAAAAAATGCTATTAGTTTCCAATCGCTAAGGTCACAAACATACTTTGCAAATCGTTTTGTTACCGGAAGTAAAGCTGGAGTTTGAACTGAAATTTACAACTCTTTCGTGAATATAACGTTCCTGCTTTTATTGCCATTAATTGGTTCATGTACTCCATGCTTAAATCTGCAGCTTGTAAATTATTAAACTAGAAACAAGTATTTTTCTAATTTTTCATTTTCTATAGCGTCCATATTTTATGTTGAAATGTTGTGGAATTAATAGTTCTGTTTCGGGAGGCGTGGTCTTTTATTTTTGGCGATGAGTTAAAAAGCTTGGAATTTGTCCAAAATCTATTATAGGGAACAACATCGTAACACTGTATGATTCAGTGTACTGTAGCTTTTGATCTAAACAGTATGCAAGCCCTTGCACTGATTTGGAATCCAGTGTTTTGAAAGTATCTGAGCCTCTAGCTAGCTAGTATCTTCATGCAAAATAATTTCTTCTAGTCTCAATAAATTACATCAAAATGGCAATTTGTTGATGATAAAAAATTATTTTAAGGGAAATGGACAGTGGTGGAAGGCAAAGGTTGGTAAGAAAACAGGGCTCATCCCATCAAATTATGGTAAGCATAGACTATTATAACAAATAGATGCCATTTTTCCGTGCATCTGTACTCTAATAAATGCACAGATGACATCAAAATGGTGCGAGAACAAAAAAGTATGTCACAAGACAATTAAAGTCGAGTGGCATGACTGTTTTTCTCACCACATTTTAGTGTCTTCTATGCATAGATCTACATGTATTAGAGTACAGATTCACGGAAAAATTGAATCTATTTGTTTTATATAATATTAAATAAATCAAAACATTTGGACCAATCAGAGCATGAGTAATAATCAATGATGTCCTTTGTGAGTGTGTACTGTAATCACACATGGTTCTTGACCAATCAGAGTGTGCGTAATATATATATAGCAGTGATTTTAGTAATAAAGGGACTACATACAGTGATTGACTTCTGAGATATACTTCACTTGAAACATACCACCATAGTAATCAAGGTGAACTTATGTGCATAAAGCTTAGTCATTTGTAACATAACAAAAATTTTATGAGCTTTATACACACAGCGTCATTCTAATTCTTGAAACTATAGACCTATTGATATTCCTGTCCCAATAGCTCAATATTCATAGTAAAACATTAGTTTTATTGCTGTTATTTCTACACAGTTGAAGAACACACAGAATCAGTAGAAAACCCACTTCATGAAGCTGCAAAAAGAGGTAATAAATAAAGGCATTAAGATTTGTTGATTTATAATATTGATCATCAGTTAATGAAAAATAAAGCCTGTCACTTGCATAAATTTTAGATATTGATATAATAGACAATACATGTAAGTTATTGATGAGCAATAAGGAGCATAAAGCATGGGATGTTTTTGTCAACACAGATGTCACAGGTACGTTTTTGATTATGCATGTGCCAGCATAGGTGAGATTCCTTTTTTCAGAATGTATGAACATTACTAAGTTGAGGTTTTCTCATGTTCTAGATTAATTTCATCTATGATGGTGCGTGCACAAGCAAAAATGTACCCATGTCACGCAAACAAAAATGACACAATTAGTCCATGTTGACAAAACATCTTGTTCATTTGCTATACCTTAGGTAATGTTCCATTCTTACAGGAGTGCCTCCAAAATAAAGTAAGTTTTGAAGTGTGTTCAATTATATTTTCATCACTATTTTCCTAAGATGATATATACTGTACTACAACTTTAAGTTCTAACATTACTGTGTTAAAACTTGATACTGAGTGTGACATGCCACCTTAACTATGGTTTTTAGTGCAACTTTGTGGCAGGTTTTTGAATGAACTTAAAAAGCTCATAATATTGTTGCCATGATCAGTTTCTTGCAGCTATGCATATCATTAATGTATTACATATTTAAGTTTGCATCATAATATACCAACGTCTGCATAATTGGGCAGTTCACAGTTATATTAAATTTAGTTTAGCAAATGCAATCATTCAACAACATTGGCAGCTCCAATCCTACATATTTGTTTGGGAAAATGTATGTGCAATTCTTTTTATCATAATAATTTATAATCATTTGTACTGACAAATGTATTTCTGTCTTTCTCTTCAAGGTTTCTGTTAATGGACTTGATAAATCTGGTTCTACACCTTTGCATTGGGCAGCACAAGGGGGTCATACAGGCAAGTAAATAAAATATTCCTGATGTGTTGGTCATTCTTGATGATCCTCATGCCAGCTGTAGGTCCTGTAGGCTTTTATATGTACATTTCTTGTTTATAGAGTTATTTTCATATAGGAAACAGACCCAGTACAAGAGCTGCCTGCAACACCTTATTATATAAATATTAATTTATTCTTGCATTTTAGAGTGTGCAAGAATATTAATAGACCAACCAAGAGTACAAGTAGATGTTCAGGTAAGGATCTTAGAAATAACAGTTAATGTTAAATTTAAGGAAAATGTTCTTTAATTGCATATTTATAGGTTTATAAAATTGGTTTTGCTATACACAGAATAAATTAGGTGATACTCCTCTCCACTCAGCATCTTGGAAAAATCATGCAGATATTGTTGAACTTCTCTTAAAAAAAGGTATGTAACAATCTAGATATTAAGTCTTGTTTTTTCAAAAGGCCCTGTCACCAGGACCTCAGAAAGTGGGTTCATTTTCTTTATCATGGCTTAATTGTATGTGTTGAAATATTCCTTTCTATGTTCACTCTTTTTGGAGTTTGATCGAAGGTTGAGGATGAGGAAAGGGAGAGGGTTTTTTCAAGCCCTCAAACCAGCCCTGGCAATGGGCTTGCACTACTTTAAATGTGTATATACAGCATTTGCAAACTTTTTGGTGCATTGTGACATTGTCCAATAAAGGCCCTGTTACACGAGGCAATTTTTCTTGCAACTTGCAATGCATATTGCAGTGCAATGACATTGCAATGCAGAAAAGATTGTCCATATAACACCCCTTTTTGCAACTTGCAATGCAAAATGTAACAGGGTGATCTTTAGTGTCATGATCACAGGAACAAATTATCTTTTAATGCTGATTGAACTAACAGCTATTACATTTAACTTTATGAAATAATTGTAAATGTGGATGATTTCACACTATTATAAATTAAATTGTTAGTCCAGTGTTCCATCATTGGCCATACAATTTGGATTTTAATTTGTTTGGTCATAACTGATAATTTGCCATTATTTAATTATTCTTAGATGCTAGAACTGATATAAGAAATAATGAGCACAAGACACCATATGATTTGGCCAGAGATCCTGAAGTTGGCAAACTCTTAAGAGGAGGGAAGGGTGAGTATAACGTTCCAGATAAGAGATGGGTTTGATCAAGTCAATGACCAACAGAGATGGCTATAAAATTTGAATATGTGAAATCACCCACTGTTCCAATTATTTTTTGTTGCTTCAGAAAATTAACTGGAACAGTTGGTGAAAGTCACACATACCGACACACATAGATACAGGTCTGTCTAAGCCAGATGCCTGATAACTACGTCTTAGTACAGATATATTGCAGCTGAACTTGACAACCCAAAGCAGCTGGGTCATTACAGCACTGTTCTTCTAGGTTTTCTGAATTGAAATGAAATGTTGGGTTTTACATGTAATAATGATAAAAAAGATTAAAATGAACTCTCTCAAAGAAAGGTAACCTCTGGACAACTACCAAGCATGCATTTAATTAGAGAAGTGTCCATCTTATAGAGAGTTAAAAAAGTTACACTGAACTAAGGCATTTTTGGTAGATGTGGACCAGCAAGTGGTGTACGCCTTTTGTAGAGATCTGATTACTGTGCAAATTGAAAAACTGGGGGCACCTAGAAATATTTCAGGAACATGTCTGTTGTTTTTTTTGGCCAATCAGAAATGGTTCTCTGACCACAAAGATAATGATCAAGTTTCTAAATGGCTGAGACATATTCCTGAAATATTTCTAGGTGCCCTTGGTTTTTCAATTTGTACAGTAAGGTGAATGCTGCAAGAGAGCTATATAGTTCACTGTATTCATGTCAACCTGTTGTATGGGCAAACAAACTTAATATGTTTATTATGTTCAATTTTCATGATATCTTTCAGAGAGTGAATCAACCAATGACTATGGAGATGATGAAGACTCAGATTAGACTCTGCAATGGTTTAGTCAAGTACATGCATTTGCTATACATAAATGCATGTATGAAATTACTACAATAATGCTACATGCACGCCACAGATACCAAGCTGTTCTTTCTACATCACGTGTATTTAATGATCAACGATCTACTTTGTAGCTAATAATAATAATGATAATAAATTCACTAGTAAATATTATATTACTTTAAATGTTTGTTCAAACAAACTTTTTAAAAATGAAAATTGCTACTCTTGGGATTCAGTGATCGCTCTGAGTCAGTTTTCCTGCTATATTCAAACATAAAAGGTAAAAAAGTACAAAATGTACATAGTAAAGTCATAAAACCTGGCTATTTTTGTAATGCTTTTCTTATTTGAATCCAACAGTTGTACGTCATAGGTTTGTGTAAATGTAAAGTAGATAATAGGTATCAAAATAAAATTTCATTCAAAGATTCTTACATTTTCAGGAACAAATATTAAATTTTAATTTGATATATGGCTGATCTACTAGCCTTCTTTGCAAGTAGTTTTCTTCCAGAAATCTCTTCTAAAAATAGTTGTTTAAGTAGAAAGATTTCAAAATTGCTTGTAATGAAGATTGGCACAGAGCCTTTTCTGCAAGTTATTATATTCTCCAAGAGCAATATTACTACCATCAAATGCCTTGCAAGTAAAGGTGTCAATAGCCACCTCTTACTGCTGATGTAATACTCCAGTTTCGAGTTCTGTGTTGCTCAGTGTTAGCCTCGATTAGATGTGAGGTATTCAAAGACATCAAGCAAACCCCAGAGGAATTCTATAGCATTTGCTTTGTTCATTTGTGTACATTATTGAGGCTTAAATGCTGAGCAAAATGAACTCCAAACTGGAGTATTCTACTTTTCAGAAAACAGTAATCAAGGCCCGGTGTTTATGAGTGACAGGAGCAGAATTGGAAGCAAATCAGACTTAGTGTTGCATTCCTCACCATTGTAGGTCTGAGAGAAGACAAGGAGCACACACCTAGTGCAATACTGAGTCTGCATATAGTTGCTTCCATTTCTGCTTCTCTTGCTCATGAAAAACAGGCTGAATTAAAGATTAACACCAAGATATAGTGTACATATTTATGATAGCACACTTCCTCCTGCTGGCACTATCTTTTTGTCCTTTTGTCTGTGATCAAATGTCACTCAGTCATGCATAGCTAGTAACTATGGCCAAGAAGATAAAGCAGATTTCATATGACCGTGAAATGTACTGTGCTGTACAATAACTGTGTCAGTGTTGCATTGTCTGTAAAACATTCAAAATTCTTGATGTAACTATGCAGTGCCTCTTCTGTGTCAATTTCACAGTCATACGAAATCTGTTCTAGCTATCTGTGCTGTAATACACCATTTAGTGGCATACAGTATATACCCACCAAAATTGTTTTGTAAAGTAAAGGAACTCTTTGCGAGTTATTACAGTAACATCACAAAGGCTGCATTAATGGTACAGAGAGAGGATAAATTCTTTTAATATCCACTTGGATTCGTCTAAATTTTAAAACTGGAAAATTAAAAAAGGAATGAATGAAATGGTGCCATTCATCAAAATGCCACATTTATGGATGACAATGTAGAAGATGCTAATGTTCAGTATTTATTTCTTTTTTCTCGTTTCCACGAGACTGAATCCAGTCTGCAGCGGATGTGATTGCAATCTTGAAATTCCGGCACTCCCAAGATTAAAACTGACTTGCATGCGCAACCACTGTTATACAACGAAAATAATAATTAAAAAAACAGCAAAGTTTTCATCGATGTGTATCCGTTTTAACCATCCTTTTTCGTTCAGGACAATGACCTTGTCTTAAGTCCGTCATAACTTGCTCTTTGCCTACCAATGAATTTCCTTTGCTTTGTATCGGAGGAAGAAACGGACGTGAAGAATTCAATTGTTGATCTCTGTTTGGGACGTCTTGTTTTCTCGATTCTTCGTCTGATAACTGGCCTTTGAGTTTTTTGTTTATCTCAAGAGCCTTTTGTAGGAGCTGTTCAATTTGATCTTCACTGAGAAATTCCATGTTTTCAGCTACAGAGTTGGGGTCAGTCAAATCTATCTCGAGTTCTTTCTCTGGTGAACCAAACTTTGAGTTGCCAAATGCGGCCATTTTTGACAAAGTAATTTGACGATCAAGTTCCTTGGATCAACTTGTCTGAAAGGATTCTTCTCTCAGTGCGAAATAGTCAATATAACAGGTAATAAAACAGCGGGATAAATCAATGTTTGCACATGGCTTCTGTCGTTGTTTACATTAGCTTTATTACTTGGATACATTTCAAATTCTTTTCATAACAAAAGACTATTGTTACTTAATTAGCCAATCAAATTATAGGATAAAACAACCAAATTAAACCAATCATAACAGCTGTACTACAGCTGTACATAACGACAAATCATGTTTCTTATAAGAATCTAACCAATCAAAAGTGCTCTTAGAAAAGTGCTGCACGGCGAAAAATTTTGACAAGACCTTCATGCACGCCATTCAAAAAAGTTTTTAGATTTTTACAGAATATGTGTTTCTGATTTTTACTGGTAAAAACGAATTGACTTTCACTTTCTTTTTCATCCTTCTATATTTAGTCTTTTTGAAATGTTAGAATCTGATGCTGGTTAATCATTTACTAGTATAGAGCTCAAATATCAATTTTTCCCGCCAGTTCTCACCGGTTACACGTTGTTGTTTATTTTGGACGATATCTTGGATTCTCTCATACTTCACAGCTTCACTACAGTGCTAAATGACCGGGGATTCATTCTAAACGAAGGCTAACAAGACAATGTCTTCGAAGCCAAGTCCTGAGGGAGTAAATTGTGGTGGAAACACGTCAAAAACAACACAAGATGGAGTTCAAACACCGAACAATGTCACTTCTTCAACAAATTTGTCACATTCTCCTCAAACACAGCCTATTACTGTTCTTATAAACGGTAAAACTTATCAGTTATCCACAGTACCTTCGACTAGTGCTTCAAGCACATGTATTGTACCTACATCAACTGTAAGACTTGTATCTCAGCCCAATCACGTTAACTCCATAGCTTCAACGCAGAATGCAGCTACAAACCAAGGTTCTAAGGTTGTGCCTTTGGGTATATCTCCTTCCAACTCAGTTATTATGCTGAAACCAGTAACAACTGTAAATAATGAGGTCAACATGAACCAGATGAAGCAGCAACAGTTAACAGCACCACATGGCTCAACTTCACCCAACTCAGCTGTTCTTTCAAGACCTGTGAATAATACACCCAATATGACACAGCAATTGGTGCCAGATCAAGTATTTTGTGTGAATAATACAGATGATATGACACAGCAGTCAGTACGGAGTCCAGTATTAAGTTTGAATAATACAGCTAATATGGTACAGCAATCAGCACCAATTCCAGTTCAGAGTGTGAATACAACTGATATGATAAGCACTGCTTCTTGTGGTACCTTTCAACCTAACACTACTATTGAAGTGAAACCTTTGTTGAATGTTAATAATACAGGAATTGTAAATGCATCAGCTGATATAGGCCAAGTAATACAGAACCAAGAAAGCAAGCCTTGTATCCCTTTTAATTTAAATTTAGCTGCCATCAGAGACAAACTAGCATCTCATCTTTTAAATAAACCACTTTCGAATGTGCTTGGAACAAAACATAGCAAATATTTCACACCATCACCTATCAGGATTAAAGAAGAACCAGTTAAAGATCCTAAATGTGGACCAAGTTGTAGATGTGATAATTGTGCTCTGAATTCTTCTTCACTGATCGCTGTTCCAAGTACATCGGGTTTGAACATTGACCATGAAATTCCAGGAACTAGCGGAGTTCCCGAAGATAGCCATAATGATAACTCACTACCTCCAGTTAATATTGGAATGTGTTTGTTGTGTGGTAATGAAATGTGTGGAGTAAATGGAGTGACTTGTGCATCAGATGGTGAAGATGAAGACGAAGAGGAAGAAGACAAAAAAGATGCATTGCCTCTTCCTCCAATGGTATGGTTGCTTTTATAGTTTTCCTTCTAATCGTACCTTTATTCAATAATACATTTCCCAATTTCATTCACTTATAGACCAAATTGGCTAATGTATTGCTATGTATGTTTCCAACCAACTTTTGTTCCAATAATTTCCGCATGGCATCAAAATAGAAAAAGACAACGAATCCTATTCCCAGAGGTTTTGAATTGGGTAGAAACATACTTAGCAACACATTAGCCAATTTGGCCTATTATAAGTGTCACTTACTTACCATGTATTTCTTTCTTTAATGATATCCTTAGCAGCAGCACAAAAATTGTTTAATGTTACACAATTTCAAATGCATTCAATTTTTCATTATAGACTAGTGTTGAAGTGGACCAACTTTTCTCAAAGCTTATTGAACAAGACAAAGAAACAACAATGGAACCAGCTTCTGTAAGTTGATTATAAAGGCTGTTATAAGAAGCTTTACATTGGATGAGCCCAAGAATATGACGTGCAAGGATTCGATCTTTGTATGACTGTTCAACAGCATTGCAATACATGAAATATTTCAATTTGAACTTTATTTTTATTCATGAATGATATAGGTCATCAAGACTGAGTTATTTCTACATCAAAAACAAGCTTTACATTGGATGGTTACTAGAGAGAACAGCAATGATTTGGGTCCATTCTGGAAAGAGATGCCAAATGGAAAATGGTACAATGAGGGAACAAGATGCTTCACTGATGAGAGACCCACCTGCATTAAAGGTGGTATACTGGCAGATGATATGGGTCTCGGCAAGACTTTAACTATCATTTCATTGATTTTTACTAATTATATCAATGGCAAACCAATGTTCCTGAAAAAAGAAGAAGCTTCCTCAAAGAAGGTTAGCTTAATTGGAACTTTCCTCTCCTGTTTGCTTGCATTCTTCCTTTATTTTTTCCCTCCTTTATTACATTTGCTCCTTCATTCCTCCCTAAATACTATTTCCCTTTCTTCTTTCATTTATTCCTTGCTTGCTTCCATTCCTACTTGTCTCCTTCCTCCTTTCCTCACCTCCTCCCTAGCATATGTGTTTTCTTTTGAACTTTGAGATGTATCCCATTTTCCAGAGAACAACATCATCAGATATGCTTCAGCTTCCATTCCCACTTGCCTCCACCCTCTTTTCTTTTACTTCCCTTCCCTTCCCTTTCCTTAAAATTTCTTTCTTTTCTTTTCTTTCCTTCCTCCTTTCTTTTCCTTTCCTTCTTCCGACTTTCCTTTCCTTTCTTTTCCTCCTTCTTTCTTTCCTTTCCTTTTCTCCTTCCCATCAATTGCTCTTCTTTTTAACATGTAGACGTCTGTGTCCATTTTCCAGAGAACAGCCTCATCAGATACACCCGAAGATTCAGATGTACCCCCACCCAAGAAGTCTTGTATACGGATCAACTCTGATGAAGACACAAATGTCAAAGTAAAGTCTTGTGTACAGATCAGCTCTGATGAAGATGCAAACATCAAAGTAAGAGCTGGAAGTATCAAGAAGGAAAAAGAAGTGGTCAAAAAGAGAAAAGAAAGCATCATGAACAAAAAGAGGTAATAAGTCTAAATGGCACAACAGACCTTTTGCATCAACTGGCCACTTGATACAAAATCTACTATTCTCGAGGGCAAAGGAATGTAACACCCTCAAAAACAAAAGGATTCCAACCAGTCAACCTTGACTTGTCTTTGTTTTAGATTTCTGAGTGCATATTTTACCCACCAGAATAACAGATTTTTTTACCATGTGAACCAATTGATGCAACAGCTAGACCTACATAATGTCTCCTGTCATTGAGTGCTCCTGTTTGGAGTAATTGTTTATCTCCTGCCCAGCTGTATGTCATCCTTTTTCCTATTAATTTTGTGTTCATTTTTTCAGAATTAAAGAAAGTAAGAAAGGGAAAGATGCTGGTGAGAAGTTTAGACAACTTTTTCTTCCAAAATTCATCAAGTCGTAAGTATAAATAATAGTGAGTTATGAATAGTTATGATGGAGTACTTACATGTATTTGTCACTCTATTAATATAAATGAAAGAATGAGAAGAAATCCTCTTGACACATTTTGTTGCTTAATATTTCGACCACTCTCCAGTGATCATCATCAGTACTGAAACTGTCAGTATTAAACAACAAAACATGTCAACAAAATTTCTTCTTGTTCTTCATTCATATCCAAACTTTATGCCCACACAAGCATTTCACTCTATGAAATAGAACTTCAGCACAAAGCTCATTTGTAACTAGCTGTACGGTATAGATTCATAGACAATGATGCACACCGTGTAACTTCTTTGCCTTCAATCAAATGCTTTTTCCCATGCAATTAGTATTTACATGTACGTGTAATTTACACTGCATTACAGTGGAGGGAAACCAAAACAATAGATGAGGTCATTACAGCAGGGGGCAAACTGCAAACATCTTGCTTAGGCCAATTCATTAACCAGTTAAACTTGATCCTTAGCCCATATGGTACATGTATCTTAAAATAGTTTTGAACCTCCACTAATGCCCACCTCTTCATAATGCCTTTCTGCCCCCTTCATCAATTCTCTTGATACATTTACCCTTGAAACCTCTCTACAATGGCCATCTCTCCACATTGGCAACATAATTTGCCCCATAGGTTGCCATTGTGGGGAAGCCTGACTGTATGTATTAAGTTTTGTGCTTAATAATGGTAATTAAACTGAGTGGAGTGCAATTTGGGCTGAAATCATACGAGTGATTACAAAACTGCATGAGTGCAGTTTGATAATCACGAGTATGATTTCTGGCCCAAAATTGCACGACACGAAGTTTAATTACCACTTAATTATATCCATTTTGAAATCTCAACTTTATAAAAGACACTGATAATAAAAGACACTGTTTTGTGATTGGTTGGAAAAAAAGATGCGATTAATGAAGCAAAAGGATGCAATTTAGGAATTAATCGCACACTTTTTAACCAATCAGATTGCAGAAATCACCAGTGATTTCAAAATGGATATAATTAAGATTTATATTTATTTCAAGAAAAAACAAAGTTGGATGCACTGTCAAGAACGAAAACTCTGGTCAGTCCTCTCCAGTGCAAAAATCTCCCAAATTAGACAGCCCATCTCCAAGTACCTCAAAGCATAGTGATGATGATGTTGTATCATTAAATGATGACAGTGATGATGATCTCAGTTTTATTGACCAGCAACCTGTAGAAACTACTGCAACACCCACAAGGACAACTAGAATAATTAGCAATAAACCTACAGCTAGTGATGTTCCTAAGGCAACATTGATTATTTGTCCACTGTCAGTGCTCAGTAATTGGACAGTAAGTATTTGCAAATGATTTTTTTTGTATTTTATAAGGGCATAGTGTATACCAAATAAGTTTAATTGTTTATTTTCTGAGACCACTGCACAAAGCTGTAACTACAAGTACATTACAGCTGAAAATGTTGCATCGCGACCTGCAAATTACAAATTTTCTTTTGATTTTGGGTTTTTGTGATCTGTCAATCAGTTTTGGGGCAGAGCTTCTTTCGAATAAACCAATCACTGAATGAGTTCATGTAAGCTCTGCCCCCAAGAATGACTGATGGATCAGAAAAGACAAAACTAACCTTACTGACATTGGAGGTCGCGATGCAACAATTTTAGCTGTAAATTATATGTACTTTTGCATTGCTTTTACACACTTTGTGTAGTTGCCATTTTCCATGAAGTGCGGTTTAAGGGGCACTTCACAACAGTTGTGAAGTGCCCCTTAAACCCTCTTAAAGAAATGCTTGCTACACAGGTATATGCAGGCTGGGTTGTAATAATTATTAATGTTTGTTAATTAAACTTACACCAAAAATATTATTTGACACATTTGCAGGATCAAATTTGCTCCCATGTCAACCCTGCTGTTAATCTAAGAGTATACATGTACTATGGACTCCAGCGTTTAAAAGACATTGATTACCTCAAGAAACAAGACATCATCTTAACAACATACCCAACTATTGCTAATGACTATAACAAATGTGTCAACAAAGACACCAAGGAAGTTAACTTGGTAAAGTTAGTCAATAACAGATTTATGAACTAATGTCAGGTTATAAATTTTTCATGTGATCCATGTATGTGATCCATATAGCTCTGCTTATGTGATTTTCATAACAAAATTGGGAAAAATTATGTTATGGAATAGTTTATCAAAAATAATATTGAAGTCCTGTTCCTTGGCATGATGATCTCCATTCAGGAGAGCATTATCAGGAGGCAGACTCTGCAGTCACCTTCACAAAAACCTTCAGCAACCAAAATGACTTGTTGGCACATATTTGGGCTGTTTTTTTTTTTTGAAACTGAATACAGCACACTCTGGTAGCAAATGCATAGAAAAAATCATCCAATTTTTTCAAACTCACTGGTGGTCTAAAAATGGCCCAAATGCAGAGCAACATCACACAAGGCACATGTCTCAGTCACTTGGTTATGCTCTACTGCTAAATTCACCTTAAGTGCACTAGTGTTCCAGATAAGAGAGAGGTCTCAGGGGTCTCAAAAATGAAATAGAGATGACTACCTTACTAGCAACTAAAATGGGAAATAAGTTTATTGTACTTAAAGTATCATAAAGATAAAGCACTATATTTAGTGTCGGTAGTTCCCTCAGCTAGAATTAAGCTGGTCTTCCAGAAAGCCTATGGTGTACTCTTTACCTTCCTCTGTTCATCATTTCTCTGTTTTAAGGGTATTTAAAGCTACACAGAATGGAAAGAAGTCAAAACAAGTGTGAAGTCACTGGGAATTGAACTTGGGACCTCTTGCATATTCAGAAAGCTGCACACTAACGAACTGAGCTGCATTTTGCTCCTAAAAAGCACTGACATCACCCCTCTGATAAACCATCATTTCTTTATCCCACAGGCATATTCTCCACTACATCAGATTAAATGGCTCCGTATCATACTTGATGAAGGCCACATAATCAGAAACAAGAGAACATCCTTAGCAAAGTCTGTGCTCGAACTAGAAGGGGAAAGACGATGGGTCATAACTGGTACACCCATCCAAAACAGGATAGATGACTTGTGGGTTATCTTGTTGTTCTTACGCCTGGAACCATTCATTAACAAGAAATGGTGGAATAAGATGATAGCGAATGTTCTTAAAAAGCGTGCACAGGCTAGCAGAGACCTTGCAGACTTGTAAGTTTGTTTATCGAAGTAACAATATTTGTCGAAGTAACAATATTTGTAATGTGATCATCCGGGTGGATGTAGTCCTGAGAAGGACTGTTTGATGTGACTGACGTTTTGACAACCTGAGCGGTAGTCATCTTCAGAGTCAAGTATCACTTGGGGAAGAGGTTAGTAAGTGACCAGCCCTTGCAGATACAGGTGGACTTCCAAGGGTGTTCCATACCCCCCCCCCCCCCCCGAAACCAATGCACCAACACCATACCTCACCCACACTGGCCTCTCTCCACACACCATCCCTCCTCAAGTATGAGATCCTGGTCACATGTAACAGGAACAATTATAGCACCTATATACATTTTTCTTTATTTCAGTCGACTTAATACTCTCATCAAGCATATATCAATAAGAAGACTGAAGGACGAGAAAGTAGATGAACGCAAACTGGTAGAATTACCTCCCAGACAAGTTGTAATTCAGGATATTGAGCTGTCCGACAAAGAAAGGGAACTCTACAATATGGTACAAGAGAAAGGACAAAGAACTATTCGTAGGTAAGGAACACGTAACAGGAATTTGTTTATAGATAATTCTTTATAGATACAAAGATGACGTCAAAATGATGAGAATGACGAGAACAATAACATACGTCATCTGTGCATTGAACAGATCCGAACATTGAACATTATGTATAACGAGGCGTAGCCGAGTGCTTCTCAACACTTCTCGAGTCTTTTTAAAGTTCCCAAGTGCTTCTATAACTCAACATAGCACAGCTGCCGAGTTTTCTATTTCTTTTATAAAATACTTTGCACTATTTAGTACTAAATAGCACTAATTAAACAATAGAAAACAATGACATTTCCATAAAATATCACTATTTACTACTATTTATGTTGCGCGCTTTTAGTGTTTGCACTCTAATAAATGCTCAGATAACCTAATGGTTGTAAATCTTGTTTTAGATACATCAAAGATGATTCTGTCCTGAGACACTATGGTCACTGCTTTGCTATTCTCATGAGACTGCGTCAAATGTGTCTTCATCCACGATTGTGTAAAACGTATTTGTCTGAGCTACGAGAAATTTTGGATAACATTCAAGATGGTAAGTTTGAAAACAATAGCTGTTGGTAATAAAAGTAAAATGTCCTAAGGTAGTAAAACGGGTTTAAGTCAAATAGCTTATGTAGCATAACGGATATTTCTTATTAAAATGGATTTTGGAAAGTTAACAGGTTTAGCATTGCAGTGAAACGAGTTAAAATCAACTAAAATAGGTTTAGGTGACAGCAGCATTTTGATTAATAAGTAAAAAAATTGTAAAAATCGCCTCGAGTAATGTACTGTTATATCTGTTACAGTTGACGCAGATTCTGAGGATGAAAACAACGAAGACGATGACAAAGAGCATCTGATTAAAATTCTCATTGAAGCTATTTCTGCTGGTGATAGCGAAGAATGTGCCGTCTGCTTAGAACCTTTAAAAGATCCTGTCATCACAACTTGTGCGCATGTTTTCTGTTTTGCTTGCATCACAGACGTTTTGAACTCAGAGGGCGTGGCACCCCTATGTCCCATGTGTAGAGGTCCAGTTAGCGATACTGATCTGATACGAGTACCTGAAGAACGGCTTAGAAACCAGAACAGAGAAGAAACTAGTAAAGAGGATGAAGAAGATGATTTTGAGGGCAGTTCGAAGGTTTGTAAACTCTCCTCTCCTGTCCTCTCCTCTCCTGTCCTCTTTTGTCCTCTCCTCTCCTCTCCGTTTTCCTCCTCCCTCCTCTCCGTTTCCTTCTCCCTCCTCTCCGTTTCCCCCTCCCTGCTCTTCGTTTTCCCCCTCCCTCCTATTCTTTTTTTTCCCTCTCGGTTACAACTTTACTTGTAAATAATATTCCATTATTTTTCTCAGGTAAAAGCTTTGATTAGTGCTTTGGAAGCCATCCGAGACAAGGACCCTTCCATTAAAAGCGTGGTTATATCCCAGTTCACTTCTTATCTGGATATCGTTGGTGACCAACTCGAAAGACATGGATTCCCCTTTCTTCGTCTCGATGGTAGCATGACTGTTGATGAGCGAACAAAAGTTTTGGAAGAGTTCAGTGATGACTGTCCTGCTACGGTATTCCTGTTGTCTATGTCTGCAGGGGGCACGGGACTGAGTTTGACCGCTGCTTCAAGAGTCTTTCTTTTGGACCCGGTAAGAGAACTCTTAGATACAACCACTGCCGAGTCGCTCATATTGCATATGTGAACTTAAAATTCATTCATATAGCACAGCAACGTCACCGATTAATTGATATTTAAAACATCGTTGCTTTGTATTATGCCATTAGGCGTGGAATCCAGCCGTGGAGGAACAGTGTTTTGATCGTTGTCATCGTATGGGTCAAACTAAGGAAGTGATCATCACCAAGGTAACAATATTAAAACCAATCACAATGGTAGCACACACATCACGTGATTACTGTATTCATGCTCATTACCAAGGTAACGATATTAAAACATTCACAATGTCAGCACATTCGTCACGTGATTATCATGTTTCTGATTGTCACCAAGGTAACAATATTAAAGCCAATCAAAACATTAGCACACACACCACGTGATTACTGTATTATGCTCATCACCAAACTAATATTACGACCAATCACAGTTAACACGCTCGTCACGTGACTACCGTATTCACGCTACACGCTTTCAGCGTTTTTCACCAACCGTCTTGTTTTTCCTTCTTTTTAGTACATTGTAATGGACTCGGTTGAAGAGCGCATGCTCACACTACAGGAGCTGAAGCGCAATCTAATGACAAATGCTTTTGGCACCAAAGCACAAAGTGAATTTGACAAACGACGAACGCGTGTACGAGACATTGCTCATTTAGTTGGCCTGCGATCTGCTAGACCAGCGGCAAATGGAAGAAATTGAGCCTGTGATCACTATATTCAGAGAAAATCTCAGGAAACATCAATATCAGTTGGCAGATAATTCGAGATAAATGGACATTTTGTCACCAGGCAGTGCTGGCGATTTTTCGAGACGATAACTTCGAAAAACTGTATCACAAGAAACGGCAAGTCTGAGAAAAACTGTGAAAAATACCCACAAGATACGATGCCTCATAGTTATTAAGAAATTACATTTTAGATAAATATTTTTAAAAAGTTCTTGTTTACGATGCAAAGCTCTGAAACTGTCGAAAAAAATTTTGATTGATAATAGAAAACGAGCTAAAAAGGAAAAGTTACTGTTATGGAGAAGTCACGACTAGTTTTTACAATTTTACACGATATATTTAGTTCTTATTTTGAAATTATGATCCATCAAATTAACTTTAAATTGAGATCCAAAGAAAGAAGCAAGTCAGTGATTAGATTTTAAAAGATTTTAAATGATTTTAAAATGTTTGTTGTTGAATTTTGTTAGTTTCTTTGTTGTTTCCTTTTCTTTTCCTTTATTTATTTATTTTTATTTATTTATTTATTTATTTATTTATTATTATTATTATTTATTTTTTTTGTCGGTTGACTTTTGCTTTTACTTTTTTACTTATTCTTGTATTCTTTCTTTTCCTGTCCTTTTTTCTTTGTCTTTTCTCTATATTTCCCTTTCCTTTCTTTTTTCTTTTCTTTTCTTTCTTTCCTTTCCCTTCTTTTTCTTTCTTTTTGTTCTCGCCTTTTAAAGCCACTCGTGGGAGACGGATTAGAACCATCCATTGAAAATCGAACAATGTTTCTTTCGTGTACTCTTCTGTCACGCAATCGTTTGCATAAAAACCAAGCAACGCCAAACGACACAATCTACTCTCACGAAAGCGACCATTTCTTAATCAACTTTTCTAATTTACTGAGTATTTACGGTTATATAATATCTCGAGTGTTAAAATGAACTTTAAGTTAATATTCCTTATTTTCCTGTATTGTGCACATTCGCTGTATGCCGAAAATGAGCCTTCAGATTCGGAAGACGAAGATAATACAGACAATTCGGAATCGACAGAAAAAGACGAAGGCCCAATTGATCATTCAGCTTTCTTACAAATCGATGATACGGCGGATATTCAGATTCAAAATTCCAAGAAGAGCAAGCTTAAAATGAGGTAAGTGGATGGAATTGTTGTTTGTATCGTATTTTGAATACATAAATGACGTGGCGTGTTTGTAGTCACTCAAACTGCTGTCAAATAAATCAAAAATATATGACTATTTTGATATTTCTGTACTCATTTAAAACTGACTGATTTTTTGCCTCTATTGAGTGCCAAAATTAAAAGAAACTTTGCCTCGAATTGATTAATTTGATAAAAGCCCCTCAATGTTATAAATAAAGTTATGGTACATTAACGCTGCCGGCTTACAATATTTCTTACTAATAACTATTTATTTTAAAAACAGTAATTTAACTTTAATTTTAATGATTTTCAATTTTAATGAGTTTTTCGAATAAACTGCGGTTAAATCAGTGAAAGTATCTCATAGTGCACTAACTAAGCACAAAAGGTTTCTAAAAACAAATATTGGAGTTTGAAAAAGGTTTCGTCCGAAACCAAGCATGAAAAAACTTTTTTTCCCTAACCACGTACTCATCTCTGATTGGTTTGCCAAGTTATGACGTCACTGCATTCTTAAAATAGCCTGATTTTCAGTAGCAACGCAAACGTAAGTATAATCATCCGCTATCGTTGAGATACAAGAAAAAGTAAAACGTTTGATCCTCGTGCTTGCGTTTATGCTTGCATCGTAGTGACCATACCCAGCGCACCCCCTCCTGAGACGACCTGAGACGTCCTATTTTTCTCAATATTTTTCCAAATTATCCTCTCGGCAGTTCCCAATTTATATGATGGTGCACCACTTCCTGAAGATAATCCTGGATCCGCCCCTGTTTACCGACGTATGAGCCTCCATGAGTGTCCATTCTACTTTGAAAACGACCATTTTGTAAATATACTGTGAAGGAAAAATCATTTATTGTTCCACTGTATGTAAAAATACAGTGGAACAATAAATGATTTTTCCTTGCTTGTTTCCCTCCCTTTCATCCCTCCCTTTCTCCCATCCTTGCTTGCTTGCTTCCCTCCATCCTTCCCTTCCTCCTAGTTCCCTCCTTTCCTTATTTCCCTCTCCTTTTTTAATTTTTGTGTTAAAATTCTCCCGTATTTCCTCAGAAAACTCATAAAAGAAATAGACGAAGACAAGGATGGTAAACTATCTCAGAAGGAGTTGCAAAAGTGGATTGAGGACGTCATAAACAAATACGTCGTGAGCGAAGGCGAGAAGCACATGCCTAAAATAGACAGTGACAAGGACGGACATGCCACCTGGGACGAGTACACAGTTGCAGCGGGATACACTAAAGGTACTGATATTCTGCATTAGTACAATGAAGTCCTTGTATGGCGGACACCCCTGTAAGATAGACACCCCTGTAAGGTAGACACCCCTGTAAGGTAGACACCCCTGTAAGGTAGACACCCCTGTAAGGTAGACACCCCTGTAAGGTAGACACCCCTGTAAGGTAGACACCCCTGTAAGGTAGACACCCCTGTAAGGTAGACACCCCTGTAAGGTAGACACCCCTGTAAGGTAGACACTCCTGTAAGGTAGACACCCCTGTAAGGTAGACACCCCTGTAAGGTAGACACCCCTGTAAGGTAGACACCCCTGTAAGGTAGACACCCCTGAAAGGTAAATACTCTGTAAGGTAAATGTTTCGATAGTGTTCAGAACAGGCCTGTTGAAAGCCCAAATCTCGCCTAAATCTCACTAAATTTCGCCTAATCTCGCTTAATCTTGTACTTCCCCGTCGAATCTGACAGCGGGATATGGGCTTTCAATAGGCCTCAGAACGACAATAATAATCCTACTAAATTTTTCCTTTCTATAAGGTGACCAACCAGAACCCAGGGAAAGCTCTGAAACAAGCAAGAAACGCGACAAAGAAAAGTTTGACCTTGCAGACATAGACCACGATGGCAAATTGACTTACTATGAACTGGGTGTTATGATCCATCCGAACGAGGCACCGCAAATGGGCAATGTTCTTGTTGATGTAGGTATTGATACAAATACATGCTGTGTATAGTAAGGCTTGGACACAGGTGCGGGTCCAGACCCGTTTACACAGGTTTACGGAAACCAGTGAGATTTTCGGAATTTTACAGATTAATTTTATAGATTAAGTTTACAGATCAATGATCTTTAATACTCGACTCTTTGCAAGCTTTCGTCATGATAAACACCTCATCTAAGAAGAATGAATGAAACTTGGAAATGTCAGATATATAAGAAGACTGGGGCTTTTTAAAGATGGGGTTCGATGCTATGCGGACGGGAGAGGGGGTGGGGAAGGAGTCGATTCTGGATCCGTGCCTGCGGACACACGATGCAAATGATGCGCAAGAGGATATTTTATCAGTTTATTCGGCTTTTTCCTTTCTATATAAGAGGTTCAGTTGATTTAGAGGATTTCTATGGGTTCCCAATTCCGACCATGTTCTATACAGCGCTTTTCAGAGCCTCAGAGATTGACATTTCTGCGATACGGAAAATACGGTGAATCGTAACGAAGGTATGGAATGGTCGCAGATACGTTGCGGATGCCAATTTACCGTTAAGACGGCCGGTCGATACGAAAGTTGCTCAGTTGTTCTCCAAGATCGTGCTTGATGTTAAGGCATATGAGTACTACTGTTGTATATTTTGATGTTAAGGTATACGAAACGACTGTTGTTTATTGTATTTTTAATTAACTGGCATAGGACCTGTTACAAGCAATGGATAGAGATAAGGATGGCAAGCTTTCAGCTAAAGAATTTTCAGGTTAGAGAATCAGTATGAGTCGATAAGAAGTTATTGAGAATGTTCATTATTGTCATGCAAGCATCTTTATTACTCAGCTACATCTTTGTCACGAAGGCTATCCTGATCATCTATTATTGTCATCATCATCAAATGTTATCATATATCCGTCATCATCATCGTCATAATCATCATCGGAATCACTTGCATATGAATTGCTTATATTAGAAAAATAACTCAGCCCAACAATGACGTCTCTCATCATTTTCAACATCATCTCATTATTATTTTTACCATCATCGTCACCATCATTATCATCATCATCACCATCATCATTACCACCACCACCACCATCATCATCATCATCATTATCATCTTTACCATTATCATCATCATCATTTTAGCCACTTAGTTTTCAGGCCCGTCGCAAACATATTGATAAGGAAGGTTCAATTTCTCTACCACATTCGGCTGGGATATAGGGAATGCTTCAGAATGACCTGTATAAGTATCGGAGGTCCAGCTGGCTTTTGGAAAGTGGAGTGAAGTTTATTTTAGGTAACTCTTATTTCAGGGAATTTGTTTTTCTAAATTATTCAAAATTTGAAAGCATCAAGCTAATGTAAAGAGTTTATGTAGTTTTCTTCAATGAAGACCAGAATTTTAAGCAAAAAAAATTAGAGAAGAGAAATAGAACCCATTAAAAACTGAAAAAGAAAAGAAAAAATTAGAGAAGAGAAAGAGAATCCATTAAAAACTGAAAAAAGAAAAAAAAAGAAAAGTTGTTGTCGCAGGCAGGACTCGAACCCGCAACTCAAATAAATTAGTATGCTAATTTTATGCAAAACCCAAAAAATCGGACCATGCATCCAGACAAATCGCTGAATCATCGCATGTTACGTATAGGATGGAGATTTCGGCCCCTTCCGCGCTATCCGGTAGAACACAGCGAGCTTCGCAGTCAAAGAGGGAGGAAACAGTCGGATCCTAGGCCGTAAAAGACTGCACCTTACCACTAGACTAACTGGTCTACTAAGGGATTTGGAGAACAAAATAACCTAGTGTATCGCGTGAATGACTGTCTATTGTTGTGCAAATTACGCGATCCCGTGGCGCAGTTGGAAAACCCTTGAACTGTGAAGCAAATGAGCAGATTGAAGAGCCGGGTTCGAACCGGCTAGGGGCCGATCTTTTTTTTTTTTTTTTTTTTTTTTCCAAAATAAACATAAGTTGTTAATGAAGAAAGAAAGAAAGAAAGAAAGAAAGAAAGAACAAGAATAAACAGAAATGGTTGCAAATAATAAAACTAAGAAATCGTTAAAATAAGTAGCTGAAGTCGGGTTTTTGCCGGATAAAACCATAATTCACCAGCATTCACCAAAGGTTCATTTAGAGAGAAATGCATATGGCCGTAGTTTCTTAAGGGAAAATACTAGTAGCCTAAGCTAAGCGGCTATTTTCTACGGGAAGGGAGGGAGGCTCGTTCGAACCTTCGAACCACCCCAAACGACTGGCAAGGTTTTAATGGACCTTCCTTTCTATTATCAAAGGTGGAGAAGAAGAGAATGCAGAAATTGATGAGTCTTTTAAACAATTCGATAAAGACAAAAGTGGCAAGTTAGAAAGAGTAAGTATTGACAGAAACAATAATACGTACGTTTTAACGTCAATGCCATTCGTTTTTTTTTCTAATTTGGCATTTCGATGTCCTTGCAGAATGAAATGAAAGACTGGCTTATGCCTGAAGAGAAAAATCCTTTCCAGTTGGAGGCAGAGATGCTACGAGATAATATCGATAGAGACAAGGTCAAATAAATATTGGTGTTTTTGTTAGTTGTAAATATACCTATATTTGCACAAACATTGACGCTTTCAAAATTATCCCGTACCTAGAAGCTGAGACCAAAATGGCTCGTGGGTACACTAGTAATATATGGATTTTGATGTGTTTTATCTATGACTTCGCTACATAATCGTGTTTGGAATACCAAGAATTTGTCTCGGTTGCTGTTTGAAACGTCCACGTACACACGCTTCTTTGAAATCATCTAATCAACAGATTTGCTAATGTTTAATTCAGTCTCAAGTTCTATAATTTGAAGGGTCAGTGTTTAGTCAAACAGGTACATTTATTGTTTCTTTCTGTTTGCCTGTAGAATCTCCATTGTTTCTATATTCATTTAACCCATTCCCACTTCCCTCCCCTCCCAACCTATCTCTTCTTTCTCCTGCCCCTCCCATCCCTTCTACAAATGATTGTACGGCTTCCTTACTTCCTACACTGGTTACCCAAGCCCCAACTCGCCCATCCATCTCGCTAGTATCGTGGAAGTGCGATGTTACTTTCACTCTCGTGGTCAGGTGATTGACAGGCTTTCAGCAAACTACACTCTAGTTGATAGAAAAAAGGGCAAATATTTACTCAATTAAAACAGAAATCAGAATAAGATGATGACTGTAAATTACCAAACTCTATTAAATTCAAACTTTCAGGATGGTCACTTAACCGAAAAAGAAATCTTCAAAAAATACGCTCAATTTGCCACAAGTCGAGTTACATTATATGGAAAGCTAATTAAACCAGATGAAGATGACGCTGAGAAAACGAAACAAGATAAGAAGAAAAAACAAACGAAAAAGGAGAAAAAGATGGAAGATAATAAAAGTGAGAAAAAGAAAGCAGACGATGAGCTTTGAAAAATATCAGTGTCTGCCTGACCAAAAAGAAGTTTAGTGGCGATGAAATTCTTTAATGTCTAGTTTTAACTCTTCGTGTTCTCTTAACAGTATAAAATACAAGCTAAATATAACGTAAAAATACAAAATATTTGTCATAACTAAGTTAAGCTAAAATCTAATCCCTTCAATTTTTCTTCCATTTAGTTTGAATTATAAATAAGCAAATTTTGTATCTTTTTTAATAAAAGATATTTCTTGAATGTTCAGTTTTATCGAAATTCAACAATCTGGAATCATACGATATGAAATTTGCAGACGCGCAAGCACTTAAGTGGCTTTTTATGACATTCAATTGGTTTTCCTTTGTCTCCAACTTTGTGTCCTATAAATTAAATAGACTGCGCTTTTTGGAAATTAGCAGAAAAAAACAGTCAAGACTGTTAGCATTTTTATCAAGTGCCCATTGATTAATTTTGTAAAGGTACAAATAATTATTTCCATAAATAACAACAGTATGTAGCCTGTTCAGTATGAAGCCTGTAGAGTAAATTAAAACCGGCATTGTTTGTTATAGTTATCACACTTTCGCCTCTTTATTCTCACACTTTCACTTTCACCTCTTTATTCTCAATTAAATCCAACGTTTATTTTCAGTTCAAAACCTTCTGCATAATACTTTGTTTTGTTCAGAAGGGAAGTCGTTTTTCCGCATTGCACTATTTTGTCCACGTCACCAAAAATGAGTTGGGCAGTTTCTTGAATCCGAGGTTGTTTGCCTATAATGCATATCCAATTGCTCACAAAGTGGAACTGTACGATAGCAACCGTCGCGTCAGCTTCATCAGCCTGTAGGAAACGACAACGTGTCTTTACGGTATAGATCTGTGTAGTTAACTAACTTGAATAAAAATCCAAAACTCAGTCCACTTTGAACACTTTCATCACTGCCTTCGAACTTTTTTAGAAGCTATCTTGAATTCTTTTATCGATTTTACTTAATTTTATCATGAATAAGACGTTATTCCTAGTTCTTCTAGTCCTAGTTGCACTCGTAGCTATAGGTGTAGATGCAAAATCGAAGAAGAAGAAGAAGAAAGCGCCAATAAATGTAGAAGAAGGAGATGCGTTTTCAGATCAGCAACATTACCACGATGGTGAGCACGATCCCAAATACGACCAAGAGGCCTTTCTGGGTGAAGATCAAGCAAAATCCATTGATGGCTTAAGTCCGAAAGAGGTCAAAGAAAAACTCAAGTAAGGCAATGATTTATAAAAATAAGTGTCCTAATGAAACGTAAATTTGTATCTGGTTTTGTGTGAATGGAAAGTTAGAATTTTAATACTTAGAAAAACTTTTCGTTACCAGGTGATTCTGCGATTTCTAAGTGATTTTAAATCAACTACTTATTTGTAATTAAGTTTGCTCTTTGCTAATATTTTGGGCACAAAGTTGTATGTATTCTGAATAACATTGTGGTATCATCGAATTCAACAATCTTTACAACAATATACTCAATTATTTCATCAGTTTACGACTTTGGAGTAATTGTGAAGGCCATTTGTATAGTTAAGACTATAAGAACAAAGTATCAACTTTGAATTGTGCGCTGAATTGACCAAACGAATGTTTTTCCGTGATACAAAACTTCATAGCATATCTTTTAAAACGGACATATCTTTTTGCATGCAGAATAAAATGTTTTCTATTTAATTTGTCCAGAGAAAAAATCTAGATTTACTATGATATCGATAGAGGTAGTCAGCTTACAGCCACGTCATCTTAGACAAATTAACATATCTGTGCATTCAGTTTGGGTTAATTTTACGCTTTACTGAGTACCTAATGTTTATAAAACTGCTTAAAGAATACAAAGCTTACTCACGGAAGTTATTAAAATCACTTAGAATTTTATAATCGAGTTTAAATAAGTTTATTTAATTTTACCCACATGAATTCGGAGATTAGACATTTATTTAATTGTATCGAAAGTTGTATCATATGGAAAATGAAAGTATTTGTGATTCAATTAATAGATTGCCGGTGTGAGCGCAAAAATAGTCAAAATTCGTCTTTTGTTTTCACATCACGTTTATGGAATTGAAGCATATGTACATTTTAGTTTTGTTTCGCTGTGATTTGAATTGAATATATTCGATTCGTACATGAATTAAGATTTGTTTCCATTTATTTATTGCATGAGCTCAAAAAGAATCAAAAGTCGTCTTTGTTTTTTGCAGTACGTTTTGGAACTGAAGCACACTTTCGTTTTGGTTTTGTTGTGACATTAATGTTAATGCTGTCAAAACATCAGTCAAATGCGAAACTTGAAAATTCCTGAAAAAATCTCCATGACAATAAACCTTTTAAAGTAGCTAGTCTTATGAACTTAGGTTTCAGTTTACAATTATTTTCTGTCAGGGGTAGTGTTGGTAGAGTCTCGCTTTCGTTACAAAGGACGCGGCTGAGATGGGAAAGGGATATGGACCCGAGCTAGGATGCATTGTGGTTTGTGGTGTGAAAGTTTTGGGGTTAGGTTAAGGTTAGAATTAGGATTTAAACCCAACCTCAAGGAGGTACTTGAATGTTTAATCTATAAAGTCTTCCCTTATACTAACCTAAACCTAACCTCCAAGTAGATAAAAAATTTCATGCCAAAAAAAATGGATAGGTGGAGATTTCAATGGATAGATGAGTGAGCGGGAAATTAAATGGAACGAAGCACGCCAAGATATATTAAATGTTTCTATTATTCCATCATCAGAGGAATTTTTACCAAAATTGACGTTGACCAAGACAAGAAAATTTCGCGTAGGGAGTTAAAAGAGTGGATTGTCGACAACATGAGTAAGCATGTCAAAAAGAACACCAAAGGAAGATTTGCCGAGCTGGATACAAACAAAGATGGCAAGGTGACTTGGGATGAATATTCCAAAGTCGAATTCAAATATTTGTCAGGTAAGCTGTAGTAGTGTGAGGTACAACCTTATTGCAGTCGAATTTCATTAAAACAACCATGCACCCTGGGTTAATTAGTGGCGTAGCCCTCCCAAGAACGGCCGTACCCTGGTCTAGACTTCGCTGAGGGTGAGCCCTCTATAGCTATACCGCCAACCTGATACACCTACAATCCTGGACTAATTAGTTTGGGACAGGGTGAATTTTGTGCTCCCCTGACCCTAACAACACCCTCCCCCCTCTCCCTCCGCTCAATGTGGACTTTCAGTTGGAACTGGGAAAGACGGGTACATGTCCTAGTAACTGCGACATTGTTTGGAGGGGGAGGGGGGGAGGAAAAAGCCGAGAATCAACGATATTATATATTGGATGATGGAAAATACGGATTTGTACTTAACTGTCCCAGACATTCTGACCAGAATTGTAGGCTCATATCAGTAGCATGAAGTACATTTGAACGCATTTTCTGATTGGCCAATGGAGTACACTAGGATCCAATGTTTTCATTCGTCGTTCTAAAAAGACCATTGTTTTTTAAACCAATCACCGCTCCGCTTCTTTACAACGGCTACCATGAGTCGACATACATTCACTGTAATTCCCTTCAACAGCACCTTCAACGATCCCCTTGAGTTAACATAGTATGCAGCGTGCATGGGTGTATGGGCTAGACTCCCCTCGCCCCCACCCCCTACAATGTCCACTCTGGTCGTTAACATGGACCGGCCCCTAAACATAATTTATAATGTATGAGGAAAAATGGAATAAGATGATGAAAAAAACCGATAAAAATGTCCCCTAACATTTATATCATTGTATGATTAGATCACACTAAAGAGGACAAAGAGAATATGGCGGTAATCAAAAAAACCGACGAAAGAAGATTCAAGGTCGCTGATGCAAACGATGATGGAGCTTTGGACATGGATGAGATGGCCACCTTTGTCCACCCTGAAGAGTCCCCAAGAATGGCAAGTCTTTTAGTCGAGGTGAGTTGACTTGTTATGTAGACAATAGCCTGCACAGTTGGCCCCTAAGGAAGGGGGGGGGGGGGGGGAGAGGACGTTTGGAGAGCTACCTCGATCTGTTTTCCCTCCCCTCCCTTCCACTCCCCTCCTTCACCTCGGCAAAACGACTACACATGCATGGGTTTTCCCATACCATATTTTTGAGCTTAATTTTGAGCACGGCCGGAGAAAAACAGAAAAGTACTGCGAGAAAAAGACAGGCAATGAAATATACTATGAGTCATTAACCTAACTTTGGGGGACTGACTTTTGCTTCTGTGGCTTGAGTTTCGCGGGCAAAGTTTTGTTTGTTTGACTGCCGAATGTTTTCATTGAGGCCAACATTGAGGAGGACTGGGGAGGCGCGCATGCGTGGTACACTTTGCCCCGCCCTTGAGGCTGGCTACAAAATAACTGATGCTGATTAGTCTTATTATCTGACAGGAAAACATTGAAGCTCTCGACAAAGACGGCGATGGTATGATTAACTTCAAAGAATATTCTGGTAAGATTTTCATTTATTAATCTAGAAACCCTCTGTTACCAAGAGGGAACGAACCAAAATTGATCGAGATAGTCAGGATTCGAGTTATCATCATCATCATCATCACCATCATCATCATGTGCATCGTCATCATCATCAACGCTAATACCACTCATTGTCATCATCACTGTCATCTGACGTCATCAATCGATGACGTCATCACTGTATGCGTTGCCCAGGGGATAATCCTTTAACCTCGAATTTTTCACGGCTTAAATTTCGGTTCTTGTTCCGACTGGTTTGCAGGAGTCGATGCAACGTCTCCCGCTGATGAGGAGACGATGAAATCCTTACAAGAGACCTTTAACAGCGAGTTGGATAAAAATAAAGATGGCAAACTTGATAAGGTTTGTATCAAGCGATGTTTTTCTCCGTTCTAACTCCACATACCCGGGGTGCAAACGAGGCCCCTGTTGTTGGCAGATACCGGGTACACTTTTATACCTTTTCTTGTGGAAATGGTAAGATTAAGAAATCAGCTGGATAATGGGAACTAAGAAACGATCTGGTGTCTCTTTTACCAGTTATATTAGTGAAGGAGTTTTCTGTGTTCAAGAAGGCCACACCCAATCAGTGACAATAGGTTGTGTATTACCAATGAAAAGTCCCTAATAGTCATTTGTTAGACTACCAAACATTTCATTGTGGGGGAGGGGTAAAAGTAGCCCCTCTATTTTAGCCACACGAAAATAAATTTAGTATAAAAGAGAAAAAGTTACAAATTTAGGGGAAAGAACGAGGGGAGAGAATAGTTCAGCTGAAATTATAACATTATCGTGTATATTACGTGTTTTGATATCAGGACGAAGTAAGAGATTGGATAATGCCTGGTGGAAACGAAGACCCTGCTGAAGGAGAGGCTGAACATTTGATGAGCACGGCTGATGCAGATAAGGTATAAATCAGCGTTGAAAATAAGTACCAAGAGACCATAATACTAAGTGATCGAAACTGGTATTGATGTCTGCGCGATGTGCTTGGCGCTTAAGGCTATTTTTAGTAACAGGAAGTGGACGCCATCGTGCGCGCAAACAATGAAATTTAATTGCTACAGGAGAAACGGTTCGTATTCCGACGGGCGTGCGTACAAATCAAATTCCATTGTTTGAAAGCCTAGCGCGCGAATGACGTCCACTTCCTGTTACTAAAAATAACCTTACGCGCCAAGCACATCGCACAGACAGAAACTCGCGAGTTTTGCTCTTTTTAACGTTAATGCTCCTTCGTTCTTAAGTGACGGGTCTTCCAGGGGGCGGATAATGCACCCTCTTTTTCCTCCCTCTCCGGCAGTGCTACGGCTTACTGGTATTTAAAGCCACACCAAGGTGTATAGTTTAGAGGAAAGTCGACATACGGTAGTCGAACCCTGAATCTTGCATCCGCGCGCTTATCAGCTCTGAGACACTTGCTACGTAGTTGAATCAGGGCCGTAGCAAGCCTTGAAAAACTGGGGGGGGGGGGAACAAAGTCACTATGCGATGCATAATTAATACTTATTTTTTTATGAACTTAATATTTTTTCTTGCTCTGTTCATTTTTTTTAATATTCTCAGAAAAACTCGGGGGGGGGGACTGTGCCCCCCCCCCCAGCCCGTGTGGGCGCAACGGCCCTAGTTGATCATGAGCAGCTGTGTGAACAGCGGTTTGCTGTTGCCTTGAAAGTCCTCAGTTAAAGAAGGGTAATGTTTTTATTTTTCGGTTTTTTAGGATAACTTCCTAACAATTGACGAAATACTACAACACAGCGAGACTTTTGCTGGAGGACGAGTAACAGCCTATGGGGAACTCCTGAAGAAAGAGCTTTAGATAGGAACACCTGTGAAATTGTTTGATCTTTAGTTATTTAAAACCTTAGCTTATTTACATGCATTTGCTAAAACCTGGTACTATCAACTCGCCTCAAAAGACATCAGTACAAAGCCTCGATACAGAGTTTCTCCTATAGATAGACTTGCAGTAGTTCTTAGTCTGGGGGACAACCCCCGAGCTAGCATTTATTATGTTTCAATTGGTATATTTCACCGACAAAAGTTTCGATATGATCCATCTGACTCATTGTGTAGGCGTTCATGAGAACCGTGAGAAGTATTTCTACTGTGCACTGTTTTAATAGTTCATTATCGACTCTGCTTTTGTCACTTTTACTACAGTTGCAAAGGTGGCATGCTAGGGAAGTATAAAACAATTCTAGTAATTAACATTTACAAAGGCAAGCTTCTTATTTTGATAACTAGCCAAGATCGCCTCCGTGAATGAGTGGCCGATCTTTTTAAATAAAGCAATTATTGTCATTTACCTTGTGGACCCTTGTGTGTTACCAAAAATTTGTTCATATTTCGTCTATAATAATATGCATTTTTGTCTATAGTTCAAAGCAAGAACTTTGTAATGTTTATACAGAAATTTTAGACATGTTAAAAGTGTGATTTTAATGGACGATTATTCACTCTTCATATCAGATGTTTGATTTCACATGACGTCGTCTTCGGACAACACCCTTCTCCTCCGCCGACAAAGAAGAAGCCAATCTCGCCTCTCTGGCCTTCAGCCTTCGAAATGGAAAAGAAAGGCCAGATTAACCTGTGCACCCAGGGTTAGAGTATCACACTTTTTCCGTTGCTGAATTACGACATAATGTGAAGACAAACCAACGTACAGTAACGTACCAATAAGGAGTTTGAGGACGAATTCCAATATATCCAGCTGCAGGTCCAATATATCCCAAAGTATCAAGCAAATATATAGTTGTCCATCCTGCAGTCGAGTTACATCGGATTGATCATCACAAGAATATATGTTAGATGAGAGAAAATTTCCATTTTCTGAACTTTGTTCATTGATAAGGTTGATCATTATTAATGGAGGCAGCATGCTCTAGCCAGTGTTCAGATTATTAGTCACGTAATCCAGTCGTCCCGAGTTAAAGTCCCGCTCTGGCTACTAGCTGAGGCTGAATTTGTTCTATGTAGCCCTCTAGTTCAGTTTCAACTTCTTTGACATGCACAAGCAAACTAGTTTGTCTCTGGCAGTTCGGATATTTAATTCTTTAGGCTATGTTTATTTCACTTTGTGTGTTTAGTCCAGAATGGAGGGCCATAAGTTGATCAGTTGATTTACTCTCAGTACGTCCAACATGTATCAACTACCACTCGACAAGAGAAAATTACGTAAGTTTGGATGCCACGAAAAGTGGAAGAGAAGTTTGCACGTAAAAATGGAGGCAAGGGAGCTTATTCCCGGTAGAAAAAAACAAAAACAAAAAAACAAAACGAAAACCGAAGATGGCTTTTGCTATATATGGTAAAAGCTTTTCAGTTTATAAGTGTCTTGAAAGCTATAGTCAGTGAAAAGGAATTAAGGAACAGAGAAGGATGAATGGTGGTCTAACAGCCATACAACTCGAGTCTCATGGTAATCCAATCATACCATGAATACACAACGACTCTGATGTATTGCGCTTTGATGGACACAGGAAGCACGTTTGTCACAACTATAGTTTTATCAGTGTTACCAATGAATTTCTGTAAAAAATGAATGAGTGAAGGAATGAATGAATGGTTGTAACGTATCAACATATGACGAATGAATGAATAACTGAATGAAAGGATGAATAAATGAACGAATGAATGAATGAACAAATGAACGAACGAATAGACGGACTGATGGATGCATGGATAGATGGATGAACACAACTTTACCTTAGTACAGTTGTCATTCCCAACGTAGTCTGTCCAGTTGATAGCGTCGTTGCTGTAGGACAGGGTATACATGGTCACCCATTGATTATATATATTGGCGTCTCGACCTTGTGTAGCTACTTTGGTCACAGTTTTAATGGCATCAAGATTTATTTGAACAAACTCTCCAATCCTGATGTGTTTAGCACACCACGAGCTGTCCTCCGAAGTAGTTCCTTGACGATGCAATCGAGCATGGGCTGGGATGCAGAATATACGTTCGAATTGACTTGAGGCTGTAATTTGTTTGTCATTAATGCGACCATCTCCCATACCCAAGGGCTTTGAACAGCCTAAAGGTGAAAGATCGTAGATTAACAAAATTCTCGAAAATCTTTCTCCCTCAATACCAGTGCTATATTTTCGTCTGACATGGCGATCAAATGACTGAGCATGCGTGAGATTGCGCTAGCTAGCTTACGCGCGTCTGCATTTTACCACAGGAATCACAAGCAATATTTTTAGAACTGTTTTCTTTAGTTTTTTTCCATATCATATCTTTGAGCTTAATTTTAAGCACGGATCGGAAGAAAACAGAAAAGTACTGTGAGAAAAAGGCAGGCAATAGAATATACTACAGAGTACTTCCTTAACCTTAGTATTTTTGGGACATGAGTTTGGGTCTCTCCGGCAAAGTTTTGTTTGTTTGTTTGACTGCCGAATGTTTTCATTGAGGCCAACTTTGAGGAGGACTGGAGAGGCGCGCATGCGTAGTACGTGTACATTTTGCCACTGTGGTCCGTTTGTTTTTCGTGTAAGAAATGTAATATGAGACAGGGACTAGTGAACGGTTACGACAGGGCGCAGTATGTGGCACTGAGTTGGTCAAACCGCGTTATTTTTTTCCTTCGCTGTCATTTCCCTTCGTTTTTCACGTCCCCAGTTCTCCCTCTTCTCTGTTACCACAGGTTACCCAACGTATGCGTGCGTAGGATGCTAGTTCCAGTGGAAAACGGTAACGCGGTTTGACCAACTCAATGCCATGTGATCTGGGTAGGAAAAGATTACGCCCGAAGTAAAGAGGTCTATTCAAAAAACGATACACCACCCCGCTCTATAATGATGTATCACTCAATTGCGAGTCCGAAATAGCAGGACTTACTTGAAATATCCACCGTTGGTTGACAGGATGGTTTTTCTTCTTCAGCTGGTCCAGGACAATCTGAGGCTGAAATACTTAGAAATGGGTTGACACAACTACGTGTACGAGTTGTTCTGGCCGGACAGACACATGACCAGTCACCCCAGTGGGTCCAATCTCCATCTATGGAAAACGCATGCAATCACATAAAGGTTAAAGTGAAGCAAAAATATATATTTAGCTTAGGTAGTTCGTTGTCTCCCAGTTAGCCGAAGACGCGCACTTTGCCGCCCTTTTACCGTTGTAGCGTAATTAGTCCAACCTAGCCTCCTCCGCGGCAACTCCTTGGGTTTCCTTTAGCAACGGCTATTGGGCTTCCTTTGTAACGATTATATTGACCGTGAGGGGACTGATAGCGAAAAGGGAAAAAGAAAGAGGAGGAGTTGCCTTGAGTTGCCATCACTGCCTCTCCCCTCCTCTCCCCATTCTCCCTTTGACACCTATACTAAACAGGAATCCCAAGAACGGAGAAAACCCATGCCTGTAGAGGAGGCTAAGTCGAACCCTTTGTAGTTCAAAGAAGTAGGGAGAACAGAGAGAATTCAACCAGTATACAAAAAATCCTCAATGCAAACAGATTTCCAAGTTAAACAGGAATGTATTCTACAACTAAACTACAAGTTCTCCTCTCACCTCGACAACTGAAGGTGTCCCAAGCAAAGTCTGGAAAGCACAGCTTATTGGCAGAGCATGGCTTGGATAAACATGGATTCTGTTGGATAGATATCGTGTCAAACGTGGATGTTGTGTATGTGTGTACGTGGGTAAGTTACTGGTGTGGTACTCATGGACATAGTGAAGGACCACCAGGGTCACAAATCACACAGGCATCGGTACTAATTAAACTACAAGCAGAGGCAGATCAAGGGTTTGAAGAGGGGGCAACATGGCTTGACTATTTGCCCACTCCTCGTTCGCTACTTGGGGAGCAGGGCAGCTAGGAAGGTCTTAATGGGGGGTATAGCTTTGATGGTTGACGGTCAAAATTTTGCCTTTTTGACGGTTGACGGTAAGAAATTCGGTGTTTTGACGGTTGACGGTTAATTCTACTCTTTGACGGTTAAAATGAGTGAGTCAAATATTAGTAACCAATAGTTAACCATCAATTGTTATGAAACTACTTTGCTAGTTGTTACTGTTGCAACTTGTTGTCAATCTTGCCCGTTTCTTGTATTGCGGTTAAATATTTGACCAGAAACATAGAATGAATATATGCTGCATTAGGCGAAATTCGATATGTTGAAGGATTAGTTCCAGGCCCGTCGCTTGGTTCGAAAGTTCAAACGCCCCCACTTCCCACAGAAAACAGCAGCTTAGCTTAGGCTCATAGTATTTTACTTAAGAAACTACAGTCACATTGTTAAATTTCTCCCTAAATGAACCTTTGGTATATGCTGGTGAATTATGGTTTTACTAAAAACCCCGACCTTTAGCTCTTTATTTTAACGATTTCTTAGTTTTACAGCTGAAGTATTTTTCACTATATATTTTCTATTTTTTCATAAGACTTCATAATCTTTTCATTTTTCTTCTCTTTTTTTCTCTCTCTTTTAATTTACAACTAATTTTGATTTTGAGACAGAAAAAGAAAAAGAAAAGAAAAAAAAGAGAGAAAAAAAAAAGATGGGCTCTTAGCCGGTTTCGAACCCGGCTCTTACATCTGCTCATTTGCTTCACAGTTCAAGGGTTTTCCAACTGCGCCACGGGATCGCGTAATTTGCACAACAATAGACAGCCAATTCACAGGATACACTAGGTTATTTTGTCCTCCAAATCCCTCAGTAGACCAGTTAGTCTAGTGGTAAGGTGCAGTCATTTACGGCCTAGGATCCGACTGTTTCCTCCCTCTTTGACCGCGAAGCTTGCTGCGTTCTACCGATAGCGCGGAAGGGGCCGAAATCTTCTTCCTATACGTAACATGCGATGATTCAGCAATTTGTCTGGATGCATGGTCGATTTTTTGGGGTTTTGCATAAGATTAGCATACTAATTTCTTTGGGTAACGGGTTCGAGTCCTGCCTGCACCAACAACTTTTCTTTTTTTCTTTTTTTTTTCTTTTTTTTTTCTGCTTTTAATGAATTCCATTTCTCTTCTCTATTTTGTTCTTGGCTTAAAATACAGGTTTCAACAAAGAAAACTACATAAACCTTTTACATGAGCTTGATGCTTTCAAATTTTGCGTAATTTAGAAGAAACATGCACATTCTTTGAAATAAGAGTTACCTAAAAAAATTCATTCCACTTTCCAAAAGCTAGCGGGACCTCTGATACTTATACATCTGAAGCATTCCCTAATCCCAGCCGAAAATGCTGGAAATCGAACCTCCCCTATCAATATGCTTGCGACGAGCCAGCAGTCCTGGACAATGTGAAGTTCAGTAAGACTATTATAAAGTTTTAACGGTATTTAAATAGTGAAATTTTTATGTCTTAAAAAATACGCGCATTTGGAAAAAAAACTTGGAACAATTGTTCCAGAGTGTATTTGACGGTTAATTTTTTTGACGGTTGACGGTTAAAATTTAGGGCGTTTGACGGTTGACGGTTAACCCCATTGAGACCCACTGCTAGGAGCAATTCATTTATCTGTTTCATTTCGTTACCTTGATAGGACAATATTCGTAGCCTTCTTTGGATACAACTTTAGCAGGGTATGTACCATGGTCAGTGCTACTCAACTCACACGTCCTGATATGTCCTTCTACTGGACCCAAGTTGTACGACACGCAATGAGGTTCAATGAAACATTTGTGTTGACACACTTTTAATCCGGGAACTAGTACTCTGGAGGACTTGATCACGTGACCAGTCAAGGCTTTGTTTTTGATGCAGTCAAGATATCTAAGGTCTTTACAACCACCTTCACCTGTGAAGGAAAGATGAAAAACAATTCAAGAATCTTTGAAACGCGCTAAAGTTGTTTAAGTTTGTAGAATGTTATGTAATTACCATACTGTAGATGTCAATGACTGATTACAAATCTAGATATCTAGATCTTTGAAAAATTACAGCGCAGTCGAGCTCGCGCTGCAGATATCACAACTGTGCTCTATTCAGTAATAAAGCAGAGCTTTCGACCAATCAGAGAGCGCGTATCGAGAAGGCTATTAAAAATGTAATAATAACAAAAATAACTGCTGAATTGAGGTACCTTAAGGCCACGTTTCAGATTAGTTATAGAGTCGATTTAGCCTAATTTCAAAGGAAAATCATTCCTTGAATAGATGAAAAAGCTATATATCTAAGTTCAGCAAAAACGTTTCTACCATGCAGATAAAAATACAATATAATATGCAGTTATACACTATAACACTGAACAGGTGTGAGGTGTGTAAACGTTCGCCCACGAAATGTTTATTTTCAATAAAAAGTAACTGTAGCACAAGCTGTAGAAAAGAGGTAACTTGCAAGTTTTACGTCTTCTCTTAACTTTTCAGAAACGGGCTTAACGTCTTTTGCACTTTAGTCTCAGAGTTTTCTGTGGATACAAATTCTACAAAGTTAATTTAAAGTTAATTTGTTTTTGTATAAAGTTACAATTTTCTCCTCTCGACAGGTGTTAAGCGAATTGTTTTCTTTTTTAAGAAGGAAAACAATTCTTTATATATACATGGCCTTAAGCCCTTCGTTCAGTTCCGAATTCGATAATAGAATAGAATAATAAACATAGGTCTTAGTGTATATCGACGTCTAAAATGTAGTCTGATGATAACTCCTACGTTACGTCAAATACTAAGAAATAGTTTAGATTCTGAAAGCATCGCACTGCAGATGGTAATTTGATGAGAGATTTGTTTTCATATATTTTTTAGGAACTGTAAACAGTCTTTAATATATTAATATTTGTTCTTTATGAACACATTTCGTACAATATCCGAACTTCTCAAGTTTTAATTCTACTTTGTGTTAATCAAATAATTGTTTAAATATAATGTTCAAGTCTTTCATAGAAGTGAAACAGAGTTAAAAATGAAATCATTAATAGTAGCAGTAGTAGTAGCTGCCGCATAGGAATTATACGGTACTGAAGAAACATTTTACACTAGCTCACGAATCGAAACTTTTCGAAACTAGTCTCAACAGGTTTCATTTCAGTATTACATCTTTTTTAAACGGTAAAGATACTTAAATGTCTATATCAGGATGAATCAAGAAGGATCAAAATATCGTAAAAACGCAACTTAACTACTAAGACATTAATCAGACATAAAGTCTCAATTCCTAGTATAGTTATTGTGGATTAGGAGTAGATTTATTAAAGCTTAAAGATTAAGGTGTGTAGTGTTAAAAATCATACCTTTTGTGCGAACAAACATTGAGAGAATCGTGAGAAAACATATGAAAAACTCCATGTCGTCGTATTTCATATGTACAACATTCCTCACTCCACCTTGAATGACACTACAATATATAATATAAAGTTTACTTTTTATGAATTAGTCTAATTTCTTTGGTCCCATAGACACACCTGTGTTCGTTTGTCAACTTCCAAGTAACCGCTAGAGAAAAGAAACTTCTAGAAGAAAAAAGAAAAATAAAATCAAAAAAACTTCCACGTTGTTAATTCGCTATCTTTGTTTCTCAGCAGTCGCAATGCGGTGTCAAACTTAAAAATTCAATTAAACCTCAACACATTCTCTTCCATTCCTTTTTTAACCTATTGTATTCTCCTATGGTGCTTATTTTTTTAATAATTTTCGTGCTCGTTGTTTTTCTTTTCTTTATCTAAAGGCACTTCTCACGATAGTCAATTTTAAGAAAGCACAGGTTCTAGTAGTAATCTAATTCTACAAATAGTTGACGTGTGTTAACACGGAGTCGTAAACACTTCGCAAAATAAAAAATAAAACAAAACAAAACAAAACAAAAAAACCAAAACAAACAAACAAACAAAAAAAACCCACACGAAATCAATGAGTTTTAGTGCGGACGGAAAAAAAGCCATGCACGAAGCGCAACTAGTTTGGAAGGTAAAAACGCATTTAAGGACGGAGCCCTCTAATGTGAAAGTAATTATTTTCTCTAAAATCTATATGGGTGTGAAAGAACCCATTGTAGGCTGTTAGAATCCAAGAAAAAAATTGGGGGTCACCACGCATTTTAATGAGTTATACGTCATCAAATGTTGCGGAAAATGCATTTTTGACGACCCAAAGAAAAAAAATTAAAAATCCTCTATACTTCCAATAAGTTTCAAACTTTTTTTTCCTAAAACACTCTAAGCATAATTCTCTGGTAGGGCAATACCATAAAACCGCGAAAACAAAGAAAATAATGTTTTTTTTAAAAATATTTACCTGGTTTTAGGATGTTCTAGTCTATGATTGCTAAATATAATATGTGATATTTTTTATCATTCTTCAACTATAAATTTATAAAAAGCTTATATAATTCTAGATTTTTCTTTGGTTTATAATTTACAAAAGGAAAAAAGAGGGGTATCCAGGCGATTTAAGAAGTTATTTACCGATAAACGCACGAAATACGATGAAATCCCTAGCCCTCCATACAGAGTATAGACAGATTTTACAAAGCATTATGGGACATTTCCAAGATGGCGGCCAATAGGCAAATCTAGTCCTTATGATCAAAACAGTGGTTTTTAAGCGAGTTTTATTCATCAATACTGAATTTAATTCTACTACAGGACTAGTCAAATGTTTTTTCTACAAGCAAGTAAGTTTTATTTATCCAAATATCGCAAAACTGCTTTGTTTTTACGATGTTTTTACTACGAAGGGCCATGCGCAGAACGCAGTGCGCGCTGACAATAGAGGGCACCGTCCTTAAGTATGGACGGAAAAAAGCTCTATCATGCAAGCGTTTTAGGGTGAAAGGACAAAAAACCGCTATAACACAACACACACAGGCACAGTCAATCAGTCCATAGCATTTTTCCAATGGAACAATTCAAGTCCCACAAACAAGATCTCTAAAAGTTTTTTATTGACAAGTTTTGGACATAATATAAATTAGATTCTGATGGACGATTACACACTCTTGGTCTCCCTTATCCTCCTCCCTTCCCCTCCACCGACAAAGAAGAGCCAATCTCGTCTCTCTGGCCTTCGGCTTCGCATGCAATTAATGGTAAAGAAAGGCCATAAGACGAAAAGTTTCGTAAACGTACGTACAATTGGATGCCTCAAAAAGTGCATGGAGGAGACGTTCGTTCATAAAAATGAAGACAAGGGAGCTTGTTCCTGGTTAAGAAAACTATAAGTTGGCCTTTGCTCTAGTAGACGTTTTTCAGGCTAAAAGTGTCTTGAAAGCTATGGTCAGTGAGAAATAAAGGAGCAGTAGAGGATGAATGGTGGTCTAACAGCCATACAACTCGAGTCTCATAGCAATCCACCAGCGCCATGAATACGCAACGACTCTGATGTATTGCGCTTTGATGGGCACAGGAAGCACGTTCGTCACAACTGTAGTTTCATCAGTGTTACCAATGAATCTCTGCAAAAAATGCATGAATTAATGAATTAATTAATGGCCGTATAAACAAATGAAAATTGAATGAATAACTAAATGAAAAGATGAATAGATGAACGAATGAATGACTTAACAAATGAAGGAACGAATGGATGGATGGATGGACACTATTTTACCTTAGTACAATTGTCATTTCCAACGTAGTCTGTCCAGTTGTTAGCGTCGTTGCTGTAGGACAGGGTATACATGGTCACCCACTGGTACCATCCAACGATATCTCGACCTTGTGTGGCTACTTTGGTCACAGTTTTGATGGTTTCAAGATTTATTTGCACAAACTCTCCAATCCGACGGTATTTGGCACACCACGAGTTGTCGAGTTGCGAAAGTCCTTGACGATGCAATCGCGCATGGGATGGGATGCAGATTTTGCGGTTGTATCTGTATCTGTAGCTGTAGCTGTATTGACTTGAGGCTGTAATTTGTTTGTCTTTAATGCGACCATCTTCCATACCCAAGGGCTGTGAACAGTCTAAAGATGATAGATCGTAGATTAACGAAAATCTCGAAAATCTTATTCTACCAGTCCGTCTTGTGACACCGCGATCAAATGACTGAGCATGCGCGAGATTTTGCGGGCTTCCGCGCGTCCGCGTCTTGATCACAGGAATCCCAAGCAATATTTTTAGAATTTTTTCTTTAGATTTTCGCATATCATATCATTGAACTTAACTTTGAGCACGTGAGAAAACCGAAAAGTACTTAACCCCAGATTTTTTGGCAGTGACTTTGGTTTCTGTTGCTTGAGTGAGTCTTCGGCCATCTTGTTTTTTTTTTTATTTACCGCTGTACGAATATGCTTGAGCTCGTTCCCAACGGTCGCGCCGAGCGCGCGCGCGCGAGAGAGAGACGATGAATAAGATGTGATTTTCCCATTTTAATACATAACTTTCATCCTCTCGCGTGCGCTCGCTCAGATGGCGCGCGGATGAAGGTAAAATATAGGTGCGCATGTAAACAAGAAAAGAGGCTCTCCTCTGCTCCCTGTGATCTTGGTGGGAAAAGATTACGCCTAAAGTAAAGAGGTCTATTCGAAAAACGATACACCGCCCCGTTCTATGATGATGTATCACTTAATCGCGAGTCCGAAATAGCAGGACTTACTTGACAAATCAACCACTGATGGACAGGATGACTTTTCTTCTATAGCTGGTCCAGGACAATCCGAGGCTTTCACATTTAGAAATGGGTTGACACAACTACGTGTACGAGTTGTATTTGGACAGACGCATGACCAGGCACCCCAGTTGGTCCAATCTCCATCTATGGAAAAAGTACGAAATCACACTCACACGAAGGTCGGTTAAAGTAAAGCAAAATGAATATTTATTTCGATAGTTCCTTAGCTCCGACGGTGCGCCTCTGACCCCCCAACGGCCCTTTCCATCAATACAACATAATTAGAAGAATACTTTGTAGAAAAAGAAGTTTAAAGAATGAAGAAAATTAAACCAGAACGCAAAAGGACCTCCACTGAAGGTGGTTTCCAATTAAGTCAAACAGATTCCCAAGTTGAATAGGGATGTACCCTACTACTAAACTACAAGTTCTCCCCTCACCTCGACAACTGAATGTGTCCCAAGCAAAGTCTGGAAAGCACAGCTTATTGGCAGAGCATGGCTTGGATAAACATGGATTCTGTTGGACAAATATCGTGTCAAATGTGGATGTTGTGTATGTGGTGAAGGGACACTAGGGTGTGCAATGATACAAGCATCAAAAGTAATAAAGTACAATCCTGGAGAAAACCTTTTGATACTTTCTTTGTTTCTAACATAGTTCTTTTTTCCTTCTTTTTCTTTTTTCTTTTCTTTTCTTTTACTGCTGAACGAATATATTTCTCACAGAATGTTTTACCTCAGTTTTGATGTTGAGCCCCAAAGGTAAGGTTGCTGTTGCTTATGAGCCCTTTTAACAGCCTTGATAACATTGCATGGGGAGGGGGAGGGTTGGGTCGCGCGCCCAGTCAATCGAAATATAGAATTAATAGAATATTCTAACGGATCTAAAAGTCTCTAGGGTTTTGTCCTAGATTGCAGTAGCAGAAGTAGGTACAGCGTTTTAGCTAGAAATGGGAACCGCCAAAGGATGCAGAGGATATTTTGGAAAAGTCTCGATATGTTTCATTTCGCACGTCCTGACATGTCCTCTTACTGGGGGAGGGGATGGGGCAAATTGTGCTGTGGAGAGGGGAGGGGAGATGACTTTTTAATGTTAAACCAGGTATTTTGTTACCTTGATAGGACAATATTCGTAGCCTTCTTGGTCAATAACTTTAGCAGGGTATGTACCATGGTCAGTGCTACTCAACTCACACGTCCTGATATGTCCTTCTACTGGACCCAAATTATTGGAAACACAATCAGCTTCAAGGTAACATTTGTGCTGACATTCTCGTAATCCGGGAACTGGAACTGTGAAGGTCTTGATCACGTGACCACTCAAGGTTTTGTTTTGGATACAGGGAAGATATTGAAGGTTTTTACAACCACCTTCACCTGTGTAGAGGAGATGAAAAACAGTTTAAGAATCTAGCTTCTAAACTCGCTAAAGTTATTTCAATATTATTTCGTAGAATTTTATGTAATTACCGTGTTGTTTATGATAATATTTATAAATCTTTGAAAAATTGCAGAAGTTGTAGTTGTAGTTGTTACAGTTGTTTTCAGTTATTTCTTAACCACGAATCTTAAATTTAATTTTTTTTTTATTATAACAATATGTAAGTTATCATTTTTTATGAATAAATGACGTCACTGACAACTCTAAAGATCATGAAAATATAATACTTCCCTTTGGAATATCGAGAAAAAATTTTACCAAGTGATTATTAGATCCTAGAAAAGTGATTCCGAGTCGTTTCAGCTGAATTTGATTTCGAGATCGATGACAAAATAAAGTTTTTAAAACTATAGATCTTCACTTGTGTTAAACTGAAGGAGGCCATAAAAATATCAATGTTGACTGAAGTTTATCTAAGACATAATCAGTCCAGACTTGAGTGTCCAAGATGTGTAGTATAATTAGTCATACCTTGTGAACGAACAAACACTGACAGAATCATGAGAAAAGATATCAAAAACTCCATGTCGCGAAACTTGTATCTCATAGTGTACAACATTCCTCACTCCACCTTGAATGACACTACAATAATACAAAGTTTACTGTTTATGAATTAGTCTAATTTTTTGGTTCCATACACACAGCTGTTTCGTTTGTCAACTTCCAGCTAGGTAACCATTGGAGAAAACAAATAAACAAACCAAAAACACTTTCGCTATTGTTCGCTGTCATTGCTTTGCAGCAGTCACGATGCGGTGTCAAACTTAAAAATTCAATTGAAAAACAACAACACATTATAGCTCTTCCATTCCTTTTTAAACCTACTGATTGCATTCTCTCCTACGAAGCTTATTTTTCAATGATTTTCGTACATTTTGTTTTACTTTTCTTTGTCTAAAGGCACTGGTCCAAATTCAAAGAATTTCATTTATTTTTCGTGGCACGTTGTAGTGTCGCCAACCACCAACCGAGAAAAAAAGGAGATATTTTCTAATTTTGTATTCGTGTCACCACGCAAAATAAAGAATATACACTTTTGTAATTCTCGTCTCAATTCATTTTAGTCATAATGGAAATCTTCCATACTCCCTCGCCTCCTTCCTTCCTTCCTTCCTCCCTGCCTTCCTTCCTTCCTTCCTTTCTCCCTTCCTCCCTCCCTTCCTCCCTCCCTCCCTGCCTTCCTTCCTTCCTTCCTCACTTCCTTCCTCCCTCCCTCCCTCCCTTCCTTCCTTCTCTCCTTCCATCTAATATGGCCATCCTGTCTCTCTGTTACCACAGGAAACCCATTGTAGATGCATGCGTTTAGCTGTCTTCCTGACGTTCATTTTTTGTGTGCATTTTTTACTCGGTGTGTTTTTGTGTGTTTTTCGATTCTTGTTGAATGATCCCAGATAGCCTTTGAGTACACGAGCGAATGCGCTTCGCAGGCCAACCTTTCTGCGACGTACCTGTTTTTGGAGATCTATCAGTAGATAATGATTTTTTTCCTTCTTCAATTTTTTTTTGCTACATTCAGTGGAATATTGCAAGGGTGGACACAGTACAACTGTAATGCGATCGGTATTTTGGGCTTCCTGTGATAGATAGAGAGATGGGACTAGATGTTTGGGCTTCCTGTGTTGCCTTCACGCTTTGCCTTGTCGCCATTTTGAATGCCAGTGCAGTTGTCTGCAAGCTTTCCACGTCCTGAGGTATAGTAAAACTTAGAATAGATTTTTTAAAAGATACTTAAGTGTACATAAAATAGTTTTAGAGTATTTTGGTCGAGTTTATTCCATTTAGTATTGTTTTTGAGGCACAGGAAGTTGCACGTGGAAAGAGTCGAAGTGCGGTGTCAAGAAACCTTCCACTTGTTGCTTTTTAGCTTAAAAATTACCAGAAAAACGTCCCAAAATGTTCTTTTCAAAATTTTCTTTAATACTTTTAAAGCCATAAAACGTTCAGAACTTTAATTTCATTGCAAAACGTAAGTCGACTGCATCCATTTTGTTAATTAACTGTGGATACGCGATGCTTAGGCCTTTGGACGCGATGCCACGTGATCATAGACCCATATATCCTTTTAATGTTATTTGCACAATAAACTGGATAATTTTTTCACTAGTGATAAGCATAAGCACAAGCAACATACACAGACTCAGTAATGTACTGTTCATTATCAGTGCTTGTCTTTTTACTAGTGGCATAAGCACAAACAACATACACAGACTCTGCAGTAATGTACTGCTCAGTAGCAGTGCTTGTCTTTTCACCAGTGACATAAGCACAAGTGATGTACATACTTTTCACTAGAGTACAAACACTAAAAGCGTGCAATATTTTGCACTATTTAGTACTAAATAGCACTAATAATACAATATAATTTGCATAACTTATTGCTATTCAGTACTGTGGTATGTTGCACACTTTTAGTGTTTGCACTCTAATGACATACATGTAAGCATTAGCACAAGCAACATACCCAGATTCAGTATTGTACTGCTTATAAGCAGTGCTTGTCTTCTCACTGACACAAGCAAATGCACAAGCAACACAGACTCTGTAATGTACTGCTTAGTAGCAATGCTTGTCTTTTTTGCATTTATGTTATACACACCATACTGAGTCTGACGTGTTGCTTGTATGTATGCTTGTGTTACTAGTGAGGGTTAACCAATCAGAGCAAAATTACAGTTATGTTATTATACATTTCAATAACTCACTACTTTATTCTCTGCAATTATTTATAGCCAAAATCACTTGAGGACAAATCAAGTTTAAGGGACTTCAAAACAAGGCAAGGTGATAATATACATGTCAGGAAGTCTTAGGTAAAGTGTTCACAAATTGACACATCCTTGGGATCCCACCTATAAAGGTCAAGTTGTATAAAGCACTTTTAAGATAAGAGAGTTTATGAGTACATTGTTCCAAAGTAATGACAATATTGTATATTTTGCTGATATAATACTTATGACTAGTGACTCTTATCTTGAGAGTGCTATATGCAATTTAGTCTACAATACAAGGTAAGGGCCCCCGCCTATGGGGCGTCTCACTGGAGACAAAGGCTAAGGGAGTAAACCCTAACAGAAAATCTAGGGAGATATTACCCTAACAGAAAATCTGGGGAGTCAACCCTGTGAAAAAACAAGGGAGATAACCCTTCCAGAAAATCGCCCATTGCCTTGTGGGTTAGTCTCATTGGAGTCAATAAGGATAAGGGAGAAAACCCTGACAGAAAATCATAGGGAGTTAACCCTACCAGAAAATCAAGGGAGTCAACCCTTCCAGAAAATCATTCATTGTCTTTTATGTGTGTGGATGTATGGGTGTGTGTGTGAGTGTGTGTGTGGGGGTATGTATGCTACTGAATCCAGGAGACTACAAGGTAAGGGCCCCCGCCTATGGGGCGTCTCACTGGAGACGAAGGCTAAGGGAGTAAACCCTAACAGAAAATCAAGGGAGTCAACCCTTACAGAAAATCACCCATTGTCTTGTGGGTTTGTGAGCCTTGAGGGAGAGGCAAAGGCTAGGGGAGTAAACCCCAACAGAAAATCCCCATTGCCTTGTGGGTTTCTAAGGTAAATGTTCAATAAATTATTGGTTGCCTGCTCTGTAATGCCTGACATGGCCCCATCCTGATTTATCCTCTGCATTTCAGTCCATTACGTATTCTTTGTTCTCAGCAGGTTGTTTGGATATTAGCAGTTATAAGATGGATGGAGTTTGACTGTCATTCAGATTTGTAAACTGTGAGACAGCTGCTTTTATCAAAGCAGTCTTCTGGGAACTCGGGTTCTAATACCATCCCAAATTTTGTACAGAGGAGACAATCAAGTTGTGTTGTCGTGGTCCATTATATTTTAGTTTTGATAGTTTGGAGGGGTTAGTGCAAAGCATTTAAAGGTTGATCTCTGGTCAGTTTTTGATGCATCCATTTTGTCAAGCATACTTACATGAAATTGAATGTCAAACAGTTATATTATTTTGCACAAATCCTTCTTAGTTTTTGTAAAGCCGTGGTTACATGGGCGATTTTTTGCTTGCACAGCTGACCCAATTTTTTGACATTATCAACGTTATAATTTCGTACACCATATTTGTTTATGAAAACCAGTCCTTCTTGTTATGCTCCCTTTATCGGCAGCTTTTGCTACCAGCATTTGTCCCTTGTTGTTATTACGTTGGTGATGTAAAAAATCGCGTCGCCTTTTCAAGCAAAAAATTGCTCGTCTAGCCGCGGCTTAAGAGTTTAAACAGTCTCACACTGATTTAGACCATCAACACTATTACATTTGACATACCATGATTGACTGTTTATAGATTTTACTGCCTCATTTTGCATGACATTCATTTAGGGCTGTGTTGCACATTTTGTCTGCTTGATCCAGCAACTCGGTGTTATAGTGGAGTTGGTCTAACAGTGTGGGTGTGGAAAATATAGGAGATTGGTCTTCTATAATCCATATTTGTGCACAATTTGATTGGAATTTAGGAACAGGATTGTGTAACAAGAGATTATTGTTAAAGCTCCTATCACCCATATTTTTTTATTTTCAAACTCAGTTCTTGTTGGAGAGCATAGTGAAGGTCTTTTATCCTGTTTTTCCTAGACCCCTATTTTCTGAGACATAAAGATATCAAATTTCAAAATGCAAATGTGATGACATAAAAGGAGTCAACACTGTCAACTTCTCATGGCTTTTACAAAAAAAGGTCTTGAGTTTGATAGCTGGAGTTTTTACTAAACAACAGGTTTTACCAATGGAAATAATTTACAAATGGAAAAATTCAAGTATCTTAAATTATCTTGTTCTTGTATAATAAATGATGACTCCTTTTATGTCATCAAATTTGCATTTTGACATTTGAAACCGTTATATCTCAGAAAGTATGGGTCTAGGAAAAGCAGGATAAAAACATCTTCACTATGCTTGCCAACAAGAACTGAGTTTGAACATAAAAAAATATGGGTGATAGGCACTTTAAGTGCTTTCTCATGCATCAGAATCACTGCATATGTTGGAATGTTGGAATGATGACCAATCTCCAAGACAACCTTTATTGACTCACCAGTTTAACTAGAAAGGATAGACTTCACAAGAAATACAGTTGAAACTACAGTGGTACTTCTATTAAGTGGACCCCTTATATAGTGGACACCCTTTATTGAAAGGACACTCTGGTCTGGGCATAAATTTCTTTACATATTTACTGTAAATAGACCTTTTTCGAGTTTGTTCATACCGCTGTAAAATTAGACAACAGACGCATTGGCGCAGGGTTAGCCTCGAATCAAGGTAAATTATTCGAAAATACCAGCGAGAAAAGCAAACCATTTTGACTAAGAACAATACAGAAATCAATTTCATTCCCATGGGTCTTTCTTGAAAAGGAGGCTAACCCTGCAAAAATGCGCCTTTTGTCAAGAAGCTCAGCGGTCTCTAGCAATTGGAAACTGGACTATTGAACTTCTACTTAGCAAATGCCTCTAATAAGTTGACACCAGGGAAGGTCCTGAAGGTATCTGCTTAATAAATGTACCGCTGTGATGCAAAAGTGTGATTACATTTTCATATGTTTTGTATACTTGTGCTTTTTGTCCGGATGAGAACTGCACTGCCCAGTGCATTAGTGAGGAGAGAAGAGAGAGAGAAAGGGAGAAGACCCCAAGATATCATCAAGATACCAGCAAATTAATATAAAAGCACAAGTATGCAAAGTGTAGGTGGTCACACTTTGATACTGTAGAATGACGATTACTAGTGCAATGGTGGCATGTGCAGACTGTTAAATACATCAGTGCTCTCTCCTTGACTCAATCACAAGATAAATATGGCCTTCAGTCTGCATATGCCACCTTTGTCACTAGTGAAAAATGAAGCCCATTTTCAAAATTAAGCCTGGATCCAAACAACTCCAGTATCTGCTTTTGTGTCATGGGTCAAAGTAAAACATACCATAGATTAAATAGGACATTTGCATGATGGGTCATTTTACTACAACTACCAGAATACTTTATGAATGTTCTTTCTTATTCAGATTTTTATTCTTAAAACAATTGGCACTAATTATTTCTCAAAAGAAAGTGGGTGAAGCATTTCTGGTAGTTGTAGTTTATGTTGCCATCATGCAAGTTGCCTATTGGCAGATAATTTGATGAAAGATAAAGCATCAGATATCTGGAGTTGTTTGGACATCTTCAGAGAAAGGGGTTTTGGTGAGGGAGAAGAAGAGGGGTAACTGATGATGTCCAGGTTGCAGGATTTTGCAAATGGGTAATAAACAGTCTTCGAGTGGCTTAAGCACATACAACAGCTCAGTCTCTGTTTTCTGCTGCCAGGTATATTTCTTATGCATGTGATTATTGCAGTTGTCAAGAGTCTGCTGCTGCATATGTTCCTTGAGCCACTTAAGACGCAGACACATGGTTAAACATTTCTTGAAACATTTACTGAATGCAGTGTTGCAGGGTGTGTCCACTCATTCGAATGTTTGGCAAATTGCTGCGCGCAAGAACTGCAGAAGTAAGATTGAATTCTACTTCTGCAACTGTCCAGAACTGCTGCACACAACATTGCACGAGATGTTTCAGTGGTGGATAGCACGTGGTGTTTCAGTAAATGTTTTGGGGAAAGTTGCACCATGTGTCAGGGCCTTTAGGGTGTTTTCCATTTAGTGGAACCAACTGGCCAGAATGCCAATTCTTAATGGTACATGTCAATTCCTAGCTCTGGCCGGAATCAGTCCTGAAAAATCTGGCTGGTTGGTTACACTAATTGGAAAACACCCTTGGGATAAAATGTGCATAAGTCGGGTATAAGCACAAACAACTGTGAGTTGTCTTTATTGTGCTTATATCACGATTGATAAACTTGCATATTTCCAGTGTTTTGAAAGGGAATATGCTGATTATCCTTTTTTTGAAAGTTACAAAGGGTAGAGTAGGTTGGTTATTATGTTGGTTGATCCCTGTGTAATTAGTTTAAATGAAGCTGTATCACTCTAAGTTTTGGGATCCCTGTGTAATTTTGTATGTATTATGGTTGAATTTACAAAATAAAGAATCTTTATTAAAAAATGTAATTTTATTGATTGACTTTATTATTAACATCCCAGAAAAATAATATCCTTGACATTTTAAAAATCTCAGAAAATACTATCCTTGACTTATTAAAAACCACGGAAAGTTCTTATCCTTGACTCTTTAGTTTGTCTATATATAGTCAGTTCTCGCCCTGTCAGTTCTCGCCCTGTCAGTTCTCGCCCTGTCAGTTCTCGCCCTGTCAGTTCTCGCCCTGTCAGTTCTCGCCCTGTCAGTTCTCGCCCTGTCAGTTCTCGCCCTGTCAGTTCTCGCCCTGTCAGTTCTCGCCCTGTCAGTTCTCGCCCTGTCAGTTCTCGCCCTGTCAGTTCTCGCCCTGTCAGTTCTCGCCCTGTCAGTTCTCGCCCTGTCAGTTCTCGCCCTGTCAGTTCTCGCCCTGTCAGTTCTCGCCCTGTCAGTTCTCGCCCTGTCAGTTCTCGCCCTGTCAGTTCTCGCCCTGTCAGTTCTCGCCCTGTCAGTTCTCGCCCTGTCAGTTCTCGCCCTGTCAGTTCTCGCCCTGTCAGTTCTCGCCCTGTCAGTTCTCGCCCTGTCAGTTCTCGCCCTGTCAGTTCTCGCCCTGTCAGTTCTCGCCCTGTCAGTTCTCGCCCTGTCAGTTCTCGCCCTGTCAGTTCTCGCCCTGTCAGTTCTCGCCCTGTCAGTTCTCGCCCTGTCAGTTCTCGCCCTGTCAGTTCTCGCCCTGTCAGTTCTCGCCCTGTCAGTTCAGCGCAAATCACAATAGCTTTTATCTTCGCGTCAAATCTATTCACAAGTGCACAATAACTACTCATTTAATGCGCCACTTGCTAACAATTCCTCTCGTGGTCAAGTGGAACAGCAGTCGGATTCAAAACCCAAAGGTAAGCTAACAGGTAAGAGTTCGAAGCCACTAATGATCAACTTGTTTCATTTCATTTCACAGTACACGATTCTTCTCCAACTGAAAGGTAAAATATCAATAAAATATTAATAACTTTGTCAGCTTCTACAGCGCATTTTCCATGGCGAAATGATCAAATGCGCTAGAACTAAATCATATAAATCAAACATAAATGGATTAAGAATTTCAACTGACTAGGAGGCAAACCTGTTGGCTATATTAACAAATTAAAAGAATATAAAATATAAAATATAAAATATAAAAGAATATGTATAAGGTATGAATATAAAATACATAAAGATATAATGAGTTGAAAAATACTTTACCTGGACCGTCTATGAACTGATGAAATCGATATTGAAATAATTTGCCTACATCGTCTAACACTAAATAACGTTCTCAAACACTTTTGCGCACTTTCTAGCTCGATAAAAAAGCCTTATTTTCTTTTTCAAAGAATCATTAATGTTTGACCGATTTTTGGCATATACAACGCCGATTCATAGAAAAATCGATGAATTTTCTATGAAGTTAGAAAAAATATCTTCCTGTCGGAAGCAACATCCAGTTCTAAAACAACAGGGACCACCACGACGGCAACAAGGACGACGATGGTATAAAACAATGGTCTTAATTACAAAGCACAATAAATACACGTGCAAATGAGCACTGGCAACTACAAAGAAATCAACCGTATTATGTAAAACTACGACGTGAAAAGTTCCGATTTCAATTCACGCTCTGTAGAGAACGGAACTTGTAAAACTAAATCAGCTTATTTTTCGTTCCGACAGAAATTTGATCTTTAATTTTGATTTTTTTTAAATTCTGAGTTTGAATGTCACACGAAAATGAACAAGAGAAAGAAATAGCGTTGTCTATTGTTTTTAATCATTTTTAGCGTCCCGTCCTCCCGGTATCCCAAACACTTGTTGAGCCGTTAGCGCCTGTGGTCAGTGTTTTTTAACGTTTTTTTTAATGTTAGACAATCTAGGAAGGGCACACATTTCAAAATCTCGGTAAATTGGTCTTTTCTCCATCACCGAGTTAAGTACTCAGGCTGTCAAAATCGCTAAATTGTTAACTCCCTGTAAAATTGGTATTCTTAATTTGGTTAAATTGTCATTTTCCCATAAAATCGCTAAACACTACGTATAGCCGCTAAATCTTCCCCAAGAAATTGATGAATTTAGAAGTCACTAATAAAACTCTTAATTAAGGCATATGGTACAGAAAGATTGATTTCACGTTGAATTATTGGTCAAGTGACTGAGTCGCGATAATATGCAAAAGATTTCAATCACGTGACCATTGTTTTTGTAATGACTGAAATAACAAATAAATAAACTGAATGAGTGAATGAATAAATGAAAGAATGAATGATTTTTGGTATCTTTTGGCCGTATATACTTGAAAATTACCAACGAGTATCTCCGATGTTTGGGGTCACCCCTACCCATGCATGGGAGGCAGGCTTGACCAGCCGGACTTTCAGTTCTTGTCATATTCCCCAGTACATGCAAACAAATTGTGCAAGCAGGTTTGGAGAACTGAGAGAGGGTGAATTTGACTGAAGCTTTTATTGAGCTCAAAACATAATAAAAAAGAAGAAATCCTACTGACTTATCGTAGAATATATTGACCAAAAGCTACAGCTAATAGGTACATCTCTAGAGTTCCCATGGTTCACTTCATGGCGGCGATCGTGCAACTCTATGGAGATTCAAAACAAAAAAAAAGAAAAGAAAGAAAAAATAAATAAATAAATAACTGTTTATTTAAGTGTCCAAGTCTTCTAGCGCTTTCGCACTAATTGGGGGCACTATCCACTCACACACACTACCACTACATTGACTGTTTTAAGCATACAACTCTCAGCTCACATGTTGATTTTTACGGAGGGAGGAAAACCGGAGAACCCGGAGAAAAACCCTCGTGGCAAGGGAGAGAACAACACATCTAACAAACTCTACTCACATGTGGCATCCGCAGGGCTCGAACCAGTGACCCGACCCGTTGGACCACAGCGGTGAGAGGCGAACGTTTTACCGCTACGCCACCCATGCCACCCATAAAAAACAAACAAACAAACAAACAAACAAACAAACAAACAAACAAACAAACAAACAAACAAACAAACAAACAAACAAACAAAAACAAGCTAAAAATCATAAACGCGATGGTCAAAAAGGGATAGAGTATTGTAAGAAACGGTGGAGTACGTCCAGTGATGGTGAAGTACATCCAGTGATGGTCAGGTACGTTTAGTGATGGTCAAATATGTTTAGTGACGGTGGTGTACGTTTGATGACGGTGAAGTACGTTTGATGACCGTGAAGTCATTCGATGACAGTGAAGTACGTTCGATGACAGTGAAGTGCATCCAGTGACAGTGAAGTACGTTTGATGATGGTGACGTACGTTTGATGACAGCGAATTATGTTTGATGATGATGAAGTATGTCCAGTGACAGTGAAGTACGTTTAATGACAGTCAAGTACATTATGTGACCGCAAAGTATATTTGATGATGGAGAATTTAGGCTACATACACACTTATAATGTTGATAAATTTGAAAATGCATCCTTTTTCCTCTCTTTTTTGCTATCCACACTAAAACATCCTTTCCTTCTAAAGATGAAAGCAAAATACTGTTTTTGAGTATTAACAATAGGCCTAACCAAATTCACTGGATTTGATGGACGCAGCCTAAATCAATTAATAAGTTTACTAACTAAAAGGTAACCTGGAAACAGACTATTACATACTTGCGACTAGCAAATCCTTCTTTCATAGCATCTAAGACTTCTGCTAATTCTGCTAAAACTTTACCAGACAGTGAGTCCTGCTACAGTGAAACAAAAATGAAAAACCAAAACAATATTATTGATAGATGTACATACATACCATATTTACTCGAATAAGCGCCCCGGCGCTTATTAAATTTTTCACGTCTAAAACGGGGCGCTTATTCGGGGGAGGCGCTTATTCGAGGGAGGCACTTATTCAGCGGGAAGAAACGTGTACACAACTGTCAAAGTATGCTTTCCTCTTAATATCAATAATATCAATGTTATACTACTACAACAGTACTGGTTTTAGTATACTATAACGAGGTGTGAGGTGCTTATTCGGGGGTTGCGCTTATTATTATTTTTTGTCCAAAGGGGGCACTTATTTGGGGGAGGTGCTTATTCGGGGGAGGCGCTTAATATTCGAGTAAATACGGTACACATCCTGTATACCCATATTATTAAATAACATTTTTCATTTTATCATTTCTCGTATACCAAATAGAATTAACAAACTGAGTATGTTGCTTGTGTATAAACATACCAGTATGTACATCAGAGTTGCCATTAGGTTTTGAAAAGCACATTGATAAGAAATAGGAGGAAGATTTAGTAGCATCTATTCTATTGTACCTGTTACCATATTCTTATAATCTAATATAATTATATGCGGATATATCCTTAGCATCATCATAATGGACTCAGTAAGACGAAGATCCATCACACAATGCAAGGTTGTGCTCTAGCAGTGGCTGGGTGCCCGAGGTGACTAACATTTGTACTTGGGTCACTGAAAATGAACTATTGTATGGTATGCCAGAAAGGCTCCCTGGGTACCCCAATATTTGAGTTTGAACACAACCTCGTGATTCCCTTTTTTGTCCAGTCTGAGTGATACTAATGATGTATCTACATACAATTAGAAGCTTTATGGTTTATGAGACAAAGTACACAGTACACAAAGTTTGAGCTGGCTATAGGTTACAATTTATGTGAACCAGGGCCCAGTTGTTCGAAAGACGATTAGCACTAACTCAGGATTAAATCTAAAGAAAACCATTGGCTTTAACCCAGGATTAAATTTAAAGAGAACCATTGGCTTTAATCCAGGATTAAATCTAAAGGAAACCATTGGCAACAAAGAATATAATTCAAGGCTGTGCTCTTACTCAAATAGTGTTAGTAATATTCTTCCCTGTGTATTGTTATTCATGAGTATGATAACCCAGGATTAGCGTCAATCACCCTTCCAACAACTGGGCCCAGGTTTTAAAAATTCAAATAGAAAATTTACTTACCTCCATAACTAGAAAGCCAACAACATCTGTTGCAACCTGCATTAGAATACACATAATGCACTTCAGAAATTATGCTTTAACATCAACAAAGAATATAATTCAAGGCTGTGCTCTTACTCAAGTAGTGTCAGTAATATTCTTCCCTGTGTATTGTTATTCATGAGTATGATAATGAAGTATGGGGAGTTGCTCTGGCCTGGAACCAACCAAAGCCAGGCGAAGTGCCAACAAGGGTTATTGGGCAACTTTGAACCCGACTTACTCGCTAGTGTGGGTGGGTGCGTGGGTCGCCAACTGTTCTTCGTCGCAACTCGAATGAACTGAAGGGAGTACAAGTCATGTGTTCTCATTATATGCAATCCCCAGGGACCACATTACCAATTCACATGGACCTTGAATAGTTGTATGAAAGACCTTTTCAGCAAGAGCAAATAATTGGACAAATCTTAAAGACTGAAAAACATCAGAGTAGCAAATTTGATAACAAGCTATTGGTATAAGACTATTACCTTATTGGTTAATTCTCCATTGTTCAATAGTTGAATATTAAGCAATTATTGGATGAGGTCGAGTAGGATATGGGGAATTATTAAGGCTGAGGTTTGTGTTATCTGCCGAAGCCGAAGGCTGAGGCAGATAACACAAACCTCGGCCTTAATAATTCCCCATATCCTACCAGAAACGAATTCAATAATTGTTTTATTATTTTTGAAAATAATTCTTTTTCAGTTGTGCTTTGTTGACAAGAATACATGTTGTTGTTGTTTTCCCGCTTTTGGCATGAATCGCATAAATTAGCGTGACGTCATACCGCAAGCTAATTTTCTATATTCGAGAAAATTATGTCATAACTTCGAATAATGGTTTTCAACATTTTCATAACTCCAAATTTGGGCAGCTAGCCGCCGACTATGGTAATTTATCCAGTGGCTCTTAGCCAATCAAAACTCTTGAATTATTTTCAAAATATAATAAAGTGTATTTTATATATATGTACAAGGTCCTCTTTTGCCCTTCACTGGTGGTACATGGACAGCCTTTCAAGACAAAATGGTATACCTGTGTTTACATGGTGGTATGGTAACCCCTAGAGCTACTTATCACTAAATCATCCTTTTAGAGTTTCCCAGAGAGAATAAATTAAATAAATTCAGGGGGGAGGACGGGAAGGACAGACACTTGAAATGCAATCGCCAAAGCATTTACAAACGTTATCTACCTTTGATAATGGCTTTCAGGAAACAGCATCAATTCTTTCGGCAAGAGCTATTGTCTCCAGTAGTTGTACAAGCTGAGCAAAGAAAAGAAAGAATGTAGCATCGACTAAAAACTAGAAAAATCATAGTCCTAATTACCTTTTCGCTCTTTATCCCAGTCACAGTCTGCGTCAAAATAGCAATATTTCCTTCTTCACTATTAAGTCGAATAAGTTTTTCTTCCATTTTGGGTAGGGAAACTATTTCAGAACTCAACGACACAACTCAAGAGCAAAACCCCGCCATGTTTGAAATGCACAAGGACTCCATCTTCGACCACAGATACTTTTAATTTTAAAGAAATTTGTCATAAATCTATACAATAACAATTATACAATTTACCTCTGAAATTGTGAAAATAAAGCTTACAATATAAGAAAACGAGTTTACTTACCGTTTCCTTCCATGCATGGGGTAGGGAAGGCGAACAAGCAGTGTTAATAGCCAGCGGTTTTGCATGATTAACCCTCCCCTCCCCCCCGAAAAAAACTACAAACTCAACAATCCATATAACCTTGCAGAAACCAATGCATGACTTACTGCAATATTCGTTTTATCAAGAATCATGCATTTTGATAATTCATTTGATACATGTTGAGCGGCGGTCATGTTAAAACGCACGGCTTATTTCAAATTTCAAACCGATCTCTAAAGAGGGTGGGAGGGTGGGGGGGAGGGGGGGAATTAACGCGATTTTCTAAGTCTCTCTTGGAATTTAAAAATCAACACTTAATGTTTCATCAATTTGATGAAGAAAGGCTAAAGTCCCCCACTTGAAATTAAAAAATAATAATAATAATAAAATAGAGGGCGGGGCTGAGACAAAGCCTACCTTAATGGACTTGTATATCTTGTTTATCTTTTTCCACTGGGTGCCTTTGGGTCTTGGTGCATGAGTTGAGGTGAGCGAGAGGGCAGTGGGTTACGAGTGTTCTCTTCTGTTGCCTTATCATGTTGTCAGTATCGTCTATTGCAGCCTAAAATGGAAACACAGATAGTCATTTAGTCACAATTCAGTATTGATACGATGTCTGTGCGATGTTCGTGATGACTAGGGTTATTTTTAGTAACAACACCATCGCGCGCGCAAGGCTCTCAAACAACAAAATCAAACGGTTCCGTCCGCGCGCACGTTTAAAATGTTCGAGAGCCTTGAGCGCGCGATGGCGAAGTTACTAAAAATAGCCTTAGTCGCCCCCAACACATACATCAATACTGGATTTCGCTAGTATTATGGTCTCTTGTTGACAGTCAGTTGCTGAGAGTACAATGTACCGTCTATGAATAACCAATTTACAGCGCAAACCATTGCATCGCGAATTTATTTTTCCAACTTCGGATAGAATTTTGTCATTTCTGATCCGTCAATCATCCTTGGGGGGGGGGGGGAGGCGGGGGGGGGGGGCGTCACGCGTTTGTTTTTGTTCGTGCGAGCGCCGTCATATAGATGAAATCTAGAACGTGAGAAAGCCTCAACTGACGATCAAAAACGTACGTGGGTGCGGATATTTCTTGATGTATTACCAATAAATTGCGCGCAAAGGTCAATAAGGAGCCTCAGTAGACCCTAATTAAAGAAATAATAGAAAGAATAAGAAAGGATAGATAATGGAAATTTGCTGCATTCTCTAGTCTTGAGTGCCTTTCTCGTTCACTTCTCAAACGCTACTGTGGACAAGTTGCTTTAATAACATATTGACATATTCACTTATGTCTTGCCCAATCCACTTGAGCTTATCGTCCCGCCGAGTGAATGGAAATATGGGCATCTTGTCTTCTTCTCTTCACATCCTTTTATACCCATTATTTCCCCTGAAGCATTTCTAGATTACGTCCGTGATACATCAATAAGGACTTCACAATTCATATGAGTTTTAAGACGGAACTCTTCTTGAGATCTAGAACTACAAGTGATAATGGAAAGGTGAACAATACTCAAGTCCATCGGATACGTTTCAAGGTAAATAGTCGCCTAGAGTCTCTTTAAATTAAACAATTTTTTACCGCTTATGTACGTTGCATCAAAAAAAAAATTGTAAATTGTTTCATATCGATACTCACCATTTATTGAATAAGCCACTTCACGCTTTCGTCCGCCATTTTGAATTGGGGCAAACGCGCCAAAATTTATAGAAATCTGGATCACTTTGACTTACCATATAAACTCGGCTCGAATTTGTCGGATTTTCAAAATTTAAACTTCAATGGTTTGCAGACATGCATGCCATATGTCGAACTGAAAATAAGACCGATACAAAAATAAATACTACATTTTTCAATCTTTTTTCGCGAATGATCAGTTAACATTTACGTGCCGGACGCTTTATTTTTACGATAAAAATGAGCCAAGTTATGGTAAGTCAAAGTGATCCAGATTTCTAAAAATTTTGGCCCGTTTGCCCCAATTCAAAATGGCGGACGAAAGCGTGAAGTCGCTAATTCAAGTGGTCAACTCGAAAGCCCATATATGCACAATTTGTAAATGTGTCATATACTATTTCTTTCTCTTCGTTGTAATCGTCTAATAGTATTATGTGTGAAGAGAAAGAAGAGAGAAAGAAGAAAAAGAAGAAGAAGAAGAAATTATCATCAGGGGTTTTTCACGCTTTTGAAAAATTTGCTTTATCTGGAAAACGAGTTCAGAATCAAATTTGTTGTACAAAATTGATAAATCCGTGCAGTTTCATAAATATAATCTATAATCCAAAAGATTTTCCTGAAAATGTGTAGGGTTCAAATATCTGGGGGAAAAATTCGAGAGAGAAAAAAAAAAAAAAAAAAGAAAGAAAGAAAGAAAGAAAGAAAAGAAAAGAAAAAAGGGAGATAAGGAGATATATAAGGGTATGAAATAAGGAAAAATAAAACTGAGAAACCAAACAATAATGACCAATACACTTACTTGAAATTATATTGAATCTAAAGAAAGGAAAGAAAAAAGGAAAGAAAGAAAGATACTGGAAGGAAGGAAGAAAGAAAGAAGGAAAGAAAGAAAGAAGGAAGGAAGGAACAAAGGAAGAACGAAGGAAAGAAGGAAAGAACGAAAGAAAGAAAGAAAGAAAGAAAGAACGAACGAAGGAATGGAAGAAAGAAACAAAGGAAGGAAAGAAGTAGAAAGAAATAGCTATATAGAAAGAAATAAAGAAATTGAAGAAAGAATGATAAGTCAATTCTAGATAATCATTGAAATAGTCTTAAACGTTACTGAACAGTTTCGAGGGTGTGTTAAAAACGCTCACACGGACACATTCCAGTCCATTTAACAAATAGAACAGCTTTTTCCGTGTTCCGTTCAGTACACAGTACGCAGGAAGTGACGAGAGCACGAGCCGTGGGCGAGTACTCTCCACACTTCTTGAGTGCTCTCGGTACTTCCTAAGTGCTGTATTACTGAACGGAGCATGGAAAAAAGCTGTTCCATTTGTTTTATTAAATACATGTTAAATTACAAGTTAAATGTTCAAAGAAAAAAGTTCTATTCCCGCCATACGAAAATGAAAAAGAGGCGCGCGCGCTGCTGACATCAGAACTGTGTTCCGTTCTCTCCGATCAAGGAGGATTGGCAGATCTTCCCATAATGCTTTGCGCACAACTGATATTATCACTTTTTGCTGATCACGTGATCAGTCATTTGGCGATGGATTTCTTGGTTAGAGATAGGATCTAGGAGCTCGTAAGTCGAAAGCATTTATGGACAAAACCACAATAATTCTGCATTGCCTTAATTATGGACAGACGCAAAAGGTTGTTATCGAAAGTTGTCTATGTTTAGAGGTAAATACCGTCATTGGTCACAAGTTTTCCTGAGAAAACAGCCGAAACTGGAGGTTTTTTGTGTTCCCTTTTACAGACCTTTACATCAAAACTAGTCAGCGAGAGTCATAGAAAACTATCTTCTATGGCTTTTATCAAGAACGATCAAATTGTGTTGTTTTTTATGATCTAATAATATACATGCAAAAATTTCTCGATGCTGATTGGCTAAGAGCAGTGCTGTTTCGAGGAAATTTAGTGCAGGAAAAAGGAAATTTAGTGCCAAAAAAAAGGAAATTTAGTGCAAATTTCTTTTGGCAGAAAACAGTCAAAATGCACTAAAACGTCAAATTCTTCTTTTTATTCATCAAAGAAACAATTTATAAAACACTTTTAGCGGGATTTGTTTCCAAAATTGTCGTAAATATGCAAGAAAAATGTCAAAAAGTGCCCAAGTTTCGGGTGAAAAGTTTTGAATTTTTTCCTTGTGCACGCGCTTGGTGACGACATCGTCAGGTCACTTTCGAACACTGGGCATGGGCGCGCGCTAACCTGATTTTTCAACTGAAAAGCTACAGAAAACCTGAAAGTTTTGCTTGAATTTTTGCATGTATATTATTAAAAGGAAATAATATGGTTTACTCGTGCAATTTAGAATAAATTTGACTTTTTTGATTTTTTACCATTGGTCAATTACATAGCAACAATGGCGTTCGGACACGCTATCCGAACTCTGGGTATCTTTTGCCTTTTAACCAGGGTTATTCCCTTTTCTCTGGACAAATTTTATACTGGGACGCCTAAACAAATTTCATATTTTCACGCTGGAGTCTTTATTGCTAATTATTTGACTTCTGGATGGTACTTGAACACTGAACTGTCTTCAGTACTAAACACTCCTCGTTACCATTATGGATTTCAGAAGAAGTTCGCTCAAAAGAGAATGTCCTATTATCCTAACTCAACTGCTACATACAACCCAGTACTCCTAAAACTTTCGCTCAGTATGGACGTTCAAACTAATCCAGGCCCTGGAGTCGCTCGCAAGAACGACACCTTACGCTGTTTCCTTCAAAATGCTCGTAGCTTAAAATCCATGTCTCAAGCCACAAGGGGTTGCCCTCGTAGATGCAAGCTACAAGATTTCCAGGAGCTTGTTTATGGAAACGACTTGGACCTAGTTGCTGTAACAGAAACATGGCTAACTCCCGACATCTCTGACGGTGAAGTTTTGCCCATAGGCTACCAGATTCTTAGGAACGATCGTATTGATAGAAAAGGTGGTGGTACTTTACTCGCCTTTAAGAACTCTCTATCTGCTACTCGCATTGAAAATTGTCCAAATGCCGCTTTGGACTATGTAGCAGCAGAATTTTGCTTCAAAAAGGATCGTAAACTAATTGTTGCAGTTGTTTACAGACCGCCCAACTCGTCCCCGGACTGGTTTAAAAATTTCAACGAAGTAATTAATGGCTTTGATGTTTGTGGCAATCCTAATATCTTATTGCTTGGTGACTTCAATTTGCCCGGCATTGAATGGATTGAGGGTTCTGGATTTTCAAATGCATCCAACGCGGCTGACTTTTGTGATTTCTTAAGTGACAAAAATTTATTTCAATTAGTTTCTGAGCCTACTAGAGCTAAAAATGTATTGGACCTTGTAATTACGAACATCGAAGATGATATTTCAAGTTTAGAAGTTTCTGACGAGGTATCTATTGTTTCCGATCATCATTCCATCTTATTTGACTTACAAATTTCACATTGGAAACCAGCATCAAGCTCGAGGGTTGTTTACAACTTCAAGAAGGGCGATTTTGCATCCCTAAGGACAAAATTAGATTTTTCATCCTTTAACGACATTCTTCAGGACAATAACATTGAGATTTGTTGGTCCTTTTGGAAAAAAAGGTTCTTTGAAGCTGTTGATAAGTGCATTCCAAAAATACGACTGAAACGTGCAAATACTCCTCCATGGATAGATGGTGAGGTTATTCATGCCATAAATAAACGAAACACTTTGCGAAGAAAAGCCGCCAAAGAAAACAATGCGGGCTTATGGGAGCGAGTTAAGCAGCTACGCAGAGAAACAAAGTATCTCATTAGAGCTAAATTCAACACCTACGTACACAAGCTCACCACCTCTGATAATAGCCAAAGTAAGATCTGGGCTTTCTTTAAGGCAAAGACTAACAAAGGCTCAATACCTGAAACTGTTGTCAACAATGGAGTTAAGTTCTCTTCCTCAATAGAAAAAGCTGCAGCTTTTAATAATTTCTTCGCGTCTACTTTTAAACAGCCTGGTTTATGCTCCGCTGTACCTCCTGTGCATCCTTATACAAATGTTCGTCTGACTGACATTAATATTACTGTGTCTGATGTACTACAAAATCTACTGTCTCTGGACGTCTCAAAGGCCGCCGGACCTGATGGCATTCCTTCCCGTCTTCTCAGAGAATGTGCAGTACAGCTTGCTCCTTCATTAACTGAACTTTACAATCTCTCGCTGTCTTCTGGCCAAGTTCCAATTGAATGGAAAACTGCTAATGTGACTCCTGTTCACAAGAAAGACTCTAAGAACTCTATAACTAATTACAGACCTATTTCTTTATTACCCATTATAAGCAAGGTTCTCGAGAAATGTGTACTTAAAAAGATTTTACCTCATTTTGAAACTCTTCTCTCAGATTGTCAGTTTGGTTTCACAAAAGGTAAATCCTGTGTTTCTCAGTTATTGTCAGTCTTTCATGAAGTCGGTTCACTACTTGATAGAAATACTGAAACAGATATTCTATATTTAGATTTCTCTAAGGCGTTTGATTCCATAAATCATTCAAAGTTACTAGTTAAACTGAAGTTATACGGAATATCAGGCCCTCTTTGGGAGTGGTTTAAAGATTACCTTTGTAATCGTAAACAATGTGTAGTTATTGATGGTACAAAATCTAGTTACACGTCAGTTATTTCAGGAGTCCCTCAGGGCAGTATATTAGGGCCGTTTCTTTTTGCTCTGTATGTAAATGATCTTCCGGATGTCACATCGGCGGGTACGTGTACGGTACTTTTCGCGGATGACACCAAATGCTTCCGTGCACAGAGGTCCCAACAAGACCATCTCGCACTTCAATATGATTTGAATGGTCTTGTTTCTTGGAGTCATGATTGGGACCTAAACTTTAACCCTGCTAAATGTGACGTCTTGAAGATCTCCAGAAAGCGAAATCCGCCTTTTCGTAATTATACTATCGAGTTTGACATCCTCAACGAGGCCAACTCGCTAAGGGACCTAGGAGTTATCATATCAAATGATTTGACATGGCATAACCATGTCATCTCTGTTATTGCCAAGGCCAACAAGGTCTTAGGATTTCTTAGGCGAAATACGCCTACCTCTGTAGGAGTTGATCTGCGTCGTGCTCTGTATCTGTCCCTAGTACGCTCTGTTTTGTGCTATGGAAGTCAGGTTTGGGCTCCTCAGTCCAGCACTCGGGACTTGCTTTTGATTGAACGTATACAGCGCCGTGCGACAAAGTACATCCTTGCACCCGGTAAGGCTGGTACTGTAGATCTATCCTACAGAGATAGGCTAATTAAACTAGACATGGTCCCAATTTGTTATTGGTTTGAGTACTTAGATCTCGTATTTTTTTACAAATGTCGTCTCAAACTCTTTAGTCTTGATATCTCCAAATATGTAACTTCTTACGGAAATGCTTGTAGATCAACAAGGAACGCAGTAGCTCATATCAATTACATACCTAATATTACAAAAACGTCAACCTTTAGAGACTCTTACTTTAACCGCATAGTTATCCTTTGGAATTCTCTGTCTTCTGATATCAAAAACTGTACTTCCTTGTCGTCTTTCAAAAAGAAACTCCATACTCGCTATAAATCGCTTCTCATTACAGCTTTTGATCCAGATCGAATTAGGACTTTCAAATCAATCTGCTCTAAATGCAGACAAACTAACCCAGAAATTGTTTGCTGTCGATAGGAAATGTTTTTGCTTTTTTGTTTTTTTGTATTTTTAATCTATATTGTAATTGTATTGTCTATGTGTAATTTGTATCTTGTATGGGGCTTTGCTTGCATGGACCAAGAGTCTTTTCATTGCCCTGTTAAAGTTATTAAATAAAAAATAAAAAAAATAGACTCGTGAGTTTTCAAAGAGCACAAATTGCACTCGCCCTACGGGCTCGTGCAATTTTGAACTCTTTGAAAACCCACTCGTGCAAATTTATTCTAAATTGCACTCGTAACCATATTATTTCCTATACAATACTAATAATATTCTCAAAACTTGGACAAAAGTGTTCGTACTTTTGACTAATCAGTGTGACTCAAGAAGCGGCGTTTTTGACAATAGTTTGACAACTTTCATCGAAGGAATCTGGCAGAAATTATGCTGAGCAAAGAGTTTTCTGTTTTTATATTAAATGGAACTATGACTCGAAAAAAGACGAAACGGTAAAATATAAGACCATATAACTTACAGTTCTTCAAGATTTGCAAGTCTTTACGTGCTCTTCGATGAATCAGGCAGCGTTAAACATGGTGATTTGAAAGCCGTGTTTTTGGCTGAAGCTGAAGTTTGAAAGAGGCTTACAGAATGAGGATTTTGCTGGTAAACGAGAAGCTGTCGATTTGAATTATCTATTGGCTGTTTACCAATAGCTTGTGTTAAAACATCTCTTCACTGGCGTAGTTGGATTTTTACGAATAATGTACAAGTTGTCTCGTGGCGACGGTCAAGTTTGGAAATCTTCTTCTGTACATTACATGTCTTTGTACGTAAGTAAGAAAAAAAACTTTGTTTAATTTAACTGACTGGCGTCGTTTGAAAATTAATGCTCAACCAAGTCATTTTCTTTGAATATTTACACTTTTTTGCTTGTGAAACTCAGTTTGTATTGTTTGTAAATTAAACTAAAATTGGAAAGATGGAAAGTATTTTTTTATATCTTTAAGTTTTGGTTTCCTTACTAAAGTAAGATTTGTAGCCACACAAACTCATTCGTTAGAAAACCATGTCTTTATCGGTGAAAGCCATTTAGTTATCAACTCCATAACTCGAATTAAGATAGCTTTAATTCCTTAGCCGAGGTTTTGCCCTTCCCATCAACCACACGTCATATTGGCTTTCTTGTTTATAGTTCTTCAACCGTAAAAGGGCAATGTTCATGTCTTTTGTTCATCACAAAAACATGGAGCCCTTTGGAGCCCTTTCTAAAAATTAACATCCAAATTTCTTCTTCTATCAGTTAATAAGGGTATTTTTCCTATATGTTCAATTTTTTAAGCTGATTTTTACTTATTTTGTTGGGTTGTTTGTCACTGACCCGGCATTTTCTACAAACGGTGAAAAAACCGATAATTCAAAGCGACGAAAAAAATCAACAAAAACAGATCACGATGTTTTAAAGTTTTCTTGCATTTCTCTTGTCTATTTTTCGCCAAAAAACGATAAAAAAACAACTTCAAAAACCAAATCTCAACCACAGAATCAGCTGTTCCAATTGATTCACTTCCGGTCACTACGGTAATTTGTGCGCAAAGCTTCATGGGAAGCTCTGCCAATCCTCCTTGTCTCCGATGGAGCACTCTGGATGGAGCACAAGTTTGGCCAATCACAGCGCGCGCGTGTTCGGGAAGACTATATAATAAAAAACCTATATATCATTCCAAAGCTAATAAAATAAGGAATAACGTGCATAACATGAAAGTGTTATTAGTATGAAGGAAGTTAAAATTATACGAGTTTTGATTAATCAAGTGTAACTTGAGTGGGGTTTAAAAGTGCTGACAACTCTCAATAGATTTCGTACAAACTAAACAATAACTTTGTGACACTCAGGAGGCCTTGAGGCCTTGCCTTCAAAAGGCTGTCCAGGGTTCCTATTACTTTTGCGTGAAACGTGAATAGCTGATTTATTTTGACACGTGAAATCTTTTTGCGTCCACTTGAAAGCAACTTTTTGTGAACGTGAAAGAGATTTTTTAGTTATCCGTGACCGCATGAAAAGACCAAATATTTTTGCGCGATTTCATTTTGCAATGGGCTATATAGGGGCCCTAGCTGTGTGTCGGGGATTGGATTAATAAGGTTTCAATAAAAAGTGCGTAATTTCAGAATAAGTATATAAAGTATATAAACCTATATATCAGGTCGCAGCTTTAGAGTTATTCTTTGTTTTATAAGCTTTAAAATGGCATTAGTCTTATATACATTTCTTAAATTACTTATTATTCAACGAGGACGAATCAATTTCAAGATATAAAGTATGAACCATCGAACCACCCCTAGCGACGGGCCTGGAGTAAGTCTTAAATTTTCTTGTTAGTTGGTTTAATCTTGTTCTGGCAACCAATAATTACAATTCTCGGTGATTAAAAATTTTAGAATTATACTATTACATCAGAGTAATTTGAAGTACAAGCTTGTATGTTACAAAATGTATGAGAATACGTGACGTGAATAATCAAAACAACTTTAGTTCCTTGGATATTTTCAATCCAGTAGGACAATGAAGGGGTCAATTCGGTTTTCTTACTCAACATACCATCTTCAGAAAAGCACTTGAATCTGACATGACAAGGTTTTGTAACAAAAGGGAAGTTTTCCGCTTTATTTAAACCAAAGTACTTGAAACACTTCCGTAAAATCTCATTAAAATATCATTTAAGTCGCAGTAATGAAGGTTTATTTAAAGATTTAAAGGGAGAACTCTAGTCGGCTGACATACCCTTCTTGACCACGCAACGAAGAACACGACAAGGACGTACCTTTGTAACTTTAAAGTGCTAAATAGCTAGTCAAAAAAAATATATATCTCAATATACACCTCAATACCTCAAAACACATACTGCGTTCATGTTTTAAAGCATCTATAAGAACGGACAAACAACTCAAGATCTTACGCAAGGTAACAGCTTTCATGTGGTCAAACATTTAAGCTTTGTATATACATATACCTATTTCAACAAACGTAGATGATCTGAATCTGAATCCGAATCTAAGGGGGTGTTTACATGGCATTAGGATCATCCTAGCACTAGCTAGGATCATCCTAGCAGGCGAATCATCCTACCTGCTATACATTTACTACATTCTGTTTACATGGAAATTTGTGTCTTCACTTCGGGTACTAGGATCATCCTACTAAACAGAATTCAGTAAATCGCCTGCTAGGATGATCCTAGTGTCATGTAAATACCCCCTAAATCTGAATCTGGATATGAATCTGAAACCAAATAGAATCGTGAGAATGAGGATTTTATCTTTAAATATGCGTAATACCATCCATTCATACTCTTGTTGCTTTATATTGTACTTCCAGTCCAAGTTTATAACAACATATTTCCTTTCGTCTCAGATTCACATCCAGATTCAGATCTCAAACCGTCTACGTTTTTTGAAACAGGTATATAGGTTGAAATCCGAGTGGAGCCTAACACTACTGGAAAAATATACCTGAAAAAATCAGGCTATTCCATCTGTTTCCAGTAGTGTTTGGCTCCACTCAGGTTTCAATTTTCATGTACTACATTTATTACATAGTTACTGACGGACATTTATAGCTATTTGATACTAATGAAATATTTTGAAAAAGTATTGTTTCTCGAGATTTTGTAAAAACTATCAATTTCCATCATATCTTCAACACAACAATTTATATTGAAGGGACCTATAGAAAAATGCCACAACGTTTCGATAGCAGTGAGTAGCATTGTATGTATTGCGCGCGGGATCCCACGCCCTTGCTTTTTCATCTTTTCTCCACCGAACTCGGTCGTACTTTAACACAGGAATTCCGTTGTCACAAATAGTGTCGCTGCTCGCTTAGCGCACAGCAATTACATTATCAATTGTTCAACCTATAATATAAAAATTAGGTACTACCTAATAGCGGAGCTCCCATTTAAATATAAAAATAATTTTAAATACTTTGTTTTATTTTTTGACGTTTTTGATTTAAATGAATTGGGCTTCCTGTGGTAATAGGCAAACAAAGATTCCATTTTGTTGTAAAAGTCGAAATAAAGATTATAGGTCAAGCTTTTATATTTCTTGCCCTTCAGTCTCCTGAAAATTATAAGGCTTTCAGCCTCAGTCACCATAGTGATGCTTATTCAGATTCAGTCAGATTTTATAATTGACTTTGAAGTAGTGGTTCATAATTCTCAGAAATAGAATGCAAAAATCCCTCAAACTGATTTCATTCACATAAATACTGTTCAACCTGATTTCAACATCCTTCAATTAAACAATTAAACATTGCAGAACATTATATTTAGATTTTTCTGTCTTGACAGTATTGTGGTATCTGGTTTTTGTACTATGTAGAATAGAATGACACAGATAAATAGTTGTCTTTACACAAAACAAGAATTCTCTCTTCCAGGTTCCACTAATTATGACTTTAGATGAAATTGTAAAACAACTCAAAACAACTACTACCTAAAAGCAGAGCTCCAATTTCAATTTCAATATATTGGTAATTGTAAAAGCATTTTTAAAATAAGTTTTGGTTTTGGTTTGTATAGTGGGCTTGTAAGCTCAGGGACCTTTATTACAGTATATTTTAATATTCAGATTCACTGTCAGATTTCATAACTGACTTTGTAGTGGTTCATAATTTTCAGAAATATAAAGCAAAATCTCCAAACCCTTTTTTAAATTGATACAAGTAATTAAACCTTTTCAACATCCTGAATATTACAGAACAACATATCTTCATGTGTCTGTCTTTACTATATTAAATTTGTGACATATCTTGTTTTTTTTTTGTGGTTGTTGTTGTTTTGTTATGTAATGTGGAATAGAATGACACACTAGCTAGGTGAATACTTGTCTCCCACTTGTCTCTTCCAGATTACACTGATAATACAGTTTTAAGTGACTATAAAAACAGCTAATTGAAATAACAAGAAAAAAAGAATTAATGGAATTAAGCATTTTCAGTCTGTATTTAAGGCTTCACAGAGCTCACTGAGCAACTTCATGAATAAAGGTAAAACAACTCCAGTTTGCATGGCAAAATTCCTTCTTTTTTTCCTGTCAATTGTTTCATTAAATTCCAGACCAAAACTTGAGCTGTATTTACACATTAGTGGGGTTGAAATAAGTTCAAAATCATTTTTTTACTTATTTTATTATTATTAGAACTAGTGCAAAATGTTCACCGTAAAACAAATGTCATTGTACATTTTATGTACTTAATCGAGTGTTTGTTTAAACTTGGCCACAGTTCAACGTGCATAAAAGTTTATTTTTTTAAAGACATCAATCCCAAATAAAAGATAAAAGATCAAATATAGGTACAAGAGACGTTTTGACATCATTTTCTGGCCAAGGTCTTTACCTTGAAGTGCTTTCCTAATTGTTGTCTTTAGAAGCATAGTCCTAGATCCTTGTTTCACGCTCAATGCAGATGGTTCTTGATTTCCAACTTTGGCTAGATTTTTAAGCAGCTTTACTGAAGGCATCTTCACGAAACGAAGAATACACGACCTCGATGACTCGTTCATTATGAGAAGTTTTTTGAAGCTACAAATCCAACTAAAAAGTCGTCCAACTTTGAAAAATTATGCTCTCTGTGTCCTTCGTCTTTCGAGCAGTTTTTGAAATGACACCGGGCCCGAAAAAATTCAAATGCACGTTGTTTTTCGCTTTAACCTGTCAAGATTGGCACAGATTAATGATCATGAAAATCGCTAAATTTTTACGAGGTTTCTAGAGTGAATATTTTTAAGTTTTGCAAGTTAAAACTGCAAGGAAACTGTAAATTGGCCAGCGGTTACCCCTGTGAGATGTACAGGGACGTATGTACGTACGGACACTGGGCTTCCTGTGTCGGTCCATGAAAAATCAACTCGATGGGTTACCATTTTTTCTTAGGTATGGTGCTCCGCTCGCGCGGGCCTTCGGCCCGCGCGGGAGCTCCGCTATTATCAATTGTTCAACCTATTATTAATTGTTGAAGTTGTGGACAATATTTGCAATTGCTTCATTCTGTGTTAAGGCAGAGAATGGACATGAATCGTAAATTCACATATATTCCAACCACTGTGGCACAAAAGCGAGCACGGTGACCTCCCTTTTTTTCTGCATTTTTTGAAATTGCCAAATTTAATTTACCACTGTGCCGAGTTTCAAGAATTTTTTGGATTTTTTTCTCTTTCAGTGGAATCACCTTAAAACTGTAAGAGTATAATCCTACTATACAATTACAATAAGAACAACATCTGTTACATCATGATTAAGCAATATCATAAAACGCGCGCGCATGTCTCTGTTCTGTGATATAAACACGATGGAAGATGTAGAGCAAGAGAAAAGTAAGCTTAGGAACACGAGGCGTAGCCGAGTGTTTCTCTTGCTTTTCGAGTGCTCTACATCTTCCAGAGTGTTTATATCACAGTACAGAGACATAAGCGACGTTTTATATTGCTTTAATTTATAAAATATTTAAATTTTCGACGTTTTTGTACGAGCCATGTATCTGTCCTCTGATATAAACATGGTAGCCAGCCAATCAGCGCGCATGTTATATCTGAAGTATTTTATAAAATGTAATAATCGTTGTGCTTTGTAATATCTGTCGTAAAAGGCAATACAACCTGTCAAGTTTTGTAATAACCGACCCATCATAAATTGTAATTACATTGTTCCAACTCATTTTGTAATAACTGACGGACTTCGAAATAATTGTCACACTTTGGAATAGATTTTATGAATCTGAACGCACTTTGAATTATAACTGACGCACTTTGAAATAAAACTCGACGCATAGCTACAATTAGTGACAAATTATCCTGGGACAACGTTGCCGACAGTAGAAATATAATCATGTTTACCTATCATGTCTGTCTCCACTCCCCCACCAAGCATGGTTGGTCCCTGAAAAGGCATTGGGTGGGCAGCTGGAACCCTAGGTTGATGTCAGTAGGGATCAAAATTGATTGAAGGGGAGAGGGGGGAGGGGGGGGGGGGGGGGAAAGAAATATTTTATTTTTCAAATGAGCGATGGGTTAATTTGTCATAGGAAATTCATGGCATGCCCCAAGTAACCCTTCTATGATTGTAGCTAGTCAGTGGCGAAGGGGAAGGGGTCTCTTCGCTCTTAAGTGAGCTATTAATGTTTTGGAAAAGTTATTAAAACGTGATGAGTTGTCATTACAATTTATGACAGGTCATGATATTACAAAACGCGACGAAGTGTTATCACAATTTACGATGGGTCTGTTAAGACAAAACTCGACGAGTTTTATTACATTCCACGACAAGTATTACAAAATACGACGACTATTCCATTTCATAACCTAACACACATCAACTAAACTATTCCCGAGTAAGTGTCGTATTGCACAACACGGACTGAATGGTTTGGTCAGCAGCTGAGACGCTACGTTGATCCTTTTTTACCAGAGCAATTAGTGCATGTTGACACAAGACTTGTTAGTTTAGACCCTAGGTGAGATTTACTAATAAGCCAGTTAGAACGGTTAACAGCTGTGTACAAATATCATATTTATTTTAGTAGATGAACTGACGTACAATCTGAAAGCCAATAATTAAGAATATCGGAAACGTTTCAAATTTACCAAAAGACCCTAACTGAGTTTAATTATGCCTCGCAATTAACAGAAACACGTACGTGCAACACACGGAACGAGCAATTATAGTAGACTGCAACCCTTATGAAGACCTATAAAAGAAGCTGCCCCAATCTCATTTCGGGATTATGAGGCTAACGATGACCTAAGATATCTGTGTTTAATTTCAGCTTGACTGGGGTTACTGTAGAAGCAGGAAAAGATGTCCAACTTATCGATGAGACCAGCCAATGAACGGTGTTTTCATCCGCAGTTCTCCATTGCCTTTCAGTATATCTACTTCAAAATCTCCCATTCAGTAGCAGGTTCATTGAATATAATCTGCGTCATCTTCTCAGTATTTTTCAATACTCTCATCCTTGTAACGGTCTACAGAAAAAGGCGTCTTCGCACCCCGTCTACTCTTCTTCTATGCAGCTTAAATCTAAAAGACCTCTGCATTGTAGGAGTGGCACAAACCTTAGAATTGTCTGCATCGTTAGCATACCTTGCCAAAGATAATTTCTGTGCACCTTTGCCACTTTACCGGCCTTCTCTGTTCTTTAACTTTAGTGGCCGTGCAATTGGCTTGATCACTATGGTGCTCATATCTGTCGATCGTTGGTTTGCCATTCATAAGCCTCATATCTATCGAGGTTACTCGAACGTTCGACGCGTTTTCGCTTCTGTTGCTGTCGTCTGGGTGATCGGTATTGCTTTTGGTGTATGGGCGTTGTTTCTCAAAGTACAAAACTTATCCAAGCTTCTGATAATGCTTTTAGGAGGCATAGCAATTATCGTTACCCTTTTGCAACTGAGCGTGTACGTTGGAGTCAGGCAACAGAGAAAGCGCACTGGAGACTTGAACTCGAATCAATTACGACAGATGATGTTGGAAAGATCTGTGGCTGCGGTGGTGTTCTACATCATTTTAGCACTGGCCGTTTGTTATCTACCATTTTTAGCTTCAGCAGCTGTTATCGTCATCAATGGGACAAACTACGTTTTCTTCGGAAAGATCTGGTTCCAATTTTCATTCTACTTGAACACAGTTATCAACCCTTTGGTCATGCTAAAAAGTAGCAAGAAACTCAAAGAAGAAGCTTATCGAACTATGGTTTTATCCTGGTGCTGGAAGAATTTTACGTTTCTTGACTCATCGATGTCTAGAAGCAGTACCAGAGATGTGGTAGGACTACAAGTGAATGGAAAGAAAGAATCTACGAAGGTAATTGTGTCAGCGAGAAATTCCATGCAAACACGAGATAAGATTGAATTAAAGGACTTGGAAATGGAAGGGTAGAATAATGAAAAGCTAGAAGAACTAGACGAACAAGCCAGGGGTACAGAAGAGAAGAAAAAGAAGTCATCGATCCCTCAGAGTATGTAATACAGAAGATGACTGCCATTCCTGGGTGTAAATATATTGAAACACTAATTGTGATTCCTTCATTACAGGACCATTACAGTCACATGACCGTTCTTTAGTATTAGAACATATTGAGGTTTGAAAATATTTTTGGCCTGAAAATTTTTAAACCAGTTTGATTTTAATTTATATTCTACAGTTTTTGAGAATGATTGTACGTGTCAGTACTATATAGATCATGTAAATATCAGTTGTAGTTAAGGCAAAGTTTAACCTGTAGTTTTATCAGCTAGTAAGTTCTATTATATAAGTTCTAAAGACTACTAGTGAATACACCAGCACTTTATCTTTCATAATTCACATGCACATGTCAACAAAAACAGTGGAGTTTTTAGCAGAATGAAATGTGACGTACGATTTATATTGTCCACTTGTATGAGTCCAAGTATAGTTATATAAACCACACATCGATGCAATCAACAAAAAAATTTTCCTAGTGTCCATAGAATGGATTGCTTTAGGTTGCTTTCTAATCCTTTCGCGATGGGTAATTATGACTAAAGAACACTTTAGTATCGATTTTAGATATGTCCCGTGCGGAATTTTTACCATCATAATTACAAGTTTTCAACAACAACAACAAAATTATTTTCTCGTTGAAAGCTCATCGAGGGCAGTTTTCTCCTTAGTCAAACAAAAATAATGAGATTCATTGATTTTTACTGAAAGCTGATTGATAGCAATCAATTTTGGAGCTTGAAAAACAGGAAGAAGTTCACAGGCAGCTGTTTAATTTTCAAACTACTTTATATGTAATATCAGGGCCAGTACATTATAGCTTGAGTGTGTACGGAAGTGCAAAACAAAGTGTCCATGCGCGCGCTCATAGGGAAGACAATCGCGCCAAGAACACGCGTGCAAAACCACTGCGCAAGCGCACTGTATACTGTTTTGATGGCGGTGTAAACAAAGAGAAGAAGTGGCAACTGACACTTGTTAAGTAATTTTTTTAAAGATTCACGTTTGGTGAACTTACAATTGTCTTAAGTTTACGGCTTCACAATTTTTCTTACAGCACGAGTAAAACAGTGTGAGACCCGCTTACCACAATTTTATAGATTCACTGTTGATAAACAACAATGCGCATGCGCGCGCTTTGTTTTGCGCTTACCCACATACTGGTCCTGATTTTACAGAGCTTCAATGTAAATAAGTGCTCAGCTTTCTGAATTCTGTGTCAAATAAAGTTTATATAACGTTTATAGGTAACCGTAGCTGTACATCTCTGTATATGAAATATATACCTGAAATAGGATTTCACGAATAATCTTATTTTGAAGAATTAGGGAATAGAGCAACAATTTTAACTCTTAATGCTGTTTCGTTTCATTTTTTTGTACCATTATTTTGTTTTGGAAAATATACGCATATGAACAGTCGTTTTGCATGCGTGCTTGAGTCGAGTCTTTGTGTTTATAATTTAAAACATTCCTTGATAGTTCGTGGTTATAAACGCCTATGCGAAGACGCTTTGAGTCAAGTATATAGCTTGTCTATGACCATATTTGGCAATATTTAGTCTCGTGTTGATATTTAAAGTTATTAAGAATGATATAATAAATCATTTGGAATCATTTGTAGATAATAAAACAGTACCTTGATTGGATTATGTCGTCTTCGTCTCGCTTTTTTCATCACAACATTATGTCTTGTTATTTCTTGTCTTCTTGAACCCAAACACCAGGTTCCTAGCTTTCCTCGGTGCGAAGAAAATAGACGAAAACTGGCAAATGTACAAGATCTTCGTCAGACAATGAGGTGTACTTACAATAAACCAGAAAACAAGCCAGTGAAATAATTTAGCGCTGGTAATTAAGCATAAAATTCTTCTTCACAAGAATGCAAGATTTCACGCTCTAAGTCATTTAGTAACATTTCTGTACATTTTCTATGCATATAGCTTAATTTCGCACGCTTTTGGACGCATTTAATTACACAAACGCCCATAAATATCATAAGTACATAGCCGCCGTAACACGGCGTAACACGGCGGCTATATGGCAATGCTCATTAGCATCAAGTTGTTAGTAGTAATCGGAAAATATCAGTCAAATTAATACCCTGGGTGCTAGAGCTTTCGTGCCTTTTGATTTGTTGCGTTGTGTTGCGTTGTGCTGCGTGTTGTGTTGTGTTGCGTTAATTTGTTGTGCTGCGTTTCGTTAATAGTTATCTGGGGAGAAACGCCCCTGAGGGGAGAGGGAAAAACCTGTGTCCCCCAGGGTACCAAAATGGAATAATAACGTGTTTACAAAAGTACCTTTATCTCAGTGAAACTGAAAAATCCTTGTATTAAATAAAGCCAGTACGTACCTCTCGATACGAGTCTCAGATTCGTGTTCGCTGTTTCAGTATGAAAATCAAATAGGAAGTAAATATGAACATAGAATGTTATGAAAAAAATATTCCTTTTATTCAATTATTAAAAAGTCTCTTTTCTCTTTAACATCTTCATATCAGAGGAACAACTTCTGTTTATGTCACCAGTGAAAAGACAAGCACTACCAATGAGCAGTACATTACTGAGTCTGTGTATGTTGCTTGTGCTTATTCTAGATTGCACCGATAAAGTGTGGTCATTGAATATTAATTAACAAATACAACAGCTTTTTCCATGCTCAGTTCAATAATACAGCACGCAGGAAGTGACGAGAGCACGAAGAAGTGTAAGGAGAGCATGAGCCAAGTGCTCTCTACACTTCTTGTGAACTCTCGACACTTCCTATGTTCTACATTACTGAACAGAGAACGGAAAAAGCTGTTAATTATATTTGTTATATATATTGTCAAGTTAATATTCAAGGGAAAAAGTTCGATTTTCCTTGGTACAAAAATTCAAAAGGCGCGCGCGCGCGGTCGAGCTGCTGCTGCCATTTGAACTGTGTTCTGTTCAGAAATAGAGCACAGTTTTCCACCATCCATGGCGTGCGAACTATCTAAAATATATAATAAAAATACTTGCGATATGACGTGCGCACTGACTAGCTAGGCTCCAAATATTGGAAAAAAGACACACCCGCCAAAATCATCAAAACGTTATAAAAGTACAATATTATATACAACACTTTCTTTCTTGTTTTCCCCCATTTCGTCTCTGAGATAAACACTCCAAAGCAAGATAAACCTCGACATCGCCTTGTGTCCCTAAATATGCTATTCATGTGTTCTACTGTAAACGGTGTGTTTTTGTCACGCGTGACACAAAGCAATCGCTTTATATTGTGTTACAAATTATCCCCCCAAAAATATGAAAACAATTAAGATGGGGACACTGTAATAAAGTCACTGTAAACAAGGCTTTCGTATGCAGTCGCTGGCTGATTTTATAATTACACACCAGCGCGCGTCACAATCCATCGAGTTAAAGAATACGTGACATTGTAACGCACAAATGAAAGCTCCTTTTTCAGTGAACAAATTAAAGTGCATATTCATCGAACGACGAGATAATCCATATGTAAACTACAATGTTTATAAATAGTGTCCTCTAGTGTCCTGAGAGATCACCTCAGTCCATTATATTAAAATATACGTAGGTCACACAACATCTAACAAATATAAATTGCGTGACACTAGTGAAAACCTTTGCGCATGCTCGCAGTCACGTGTTCGTGCTTCTGTAAACTTATGCAAATTTCGCTTATACGCTTGTCTTCAACAATGGTTTTCACAAAATGTCTAAACTTAAGGTCAATTCTTCAAACGTAGGGCCAGTATTCACATAATGTCTTGATGTAATGCAATATCTTTGTCTCACAAAAATATACAAGAGAAATTTTATGATTACACCGAGAGCACGAGCATTTCATTTCAAGCTTAAACTCACACATTTCTTAAGAAAAAACCGTAATATGCACCCATGCGCAGACGTTTTTCACTAGTGTCCATTGCGTGGCCGTCACACTACCTACTACATAACAATAGACATTGTGCGTGATAGTCACGCAAATAACTACATGGCCAATATACATTGCGCGCGTGACAGTCACGCACCAAAGTACTTAACAAGTAAAAAAGCGTGACAGTCACAACGCCATCTGCACAAGAAATAGAATTGGTATATTATTAAAGTACTATATCTAAATATAGTGTCTTTTGGGAGGCCGCAGTGGAACTTGAGATTTCTTTTTCAGAGCTTTGATTTGTCTAGATGATGCTGTCTTTGGAGAGTACAGAATCTCTGCACATTCTGGCTTTTTCGGATTTTTCTTACATTCTACATACCTCCTAATATGATCAGATAGATAATCTAGAGGAGATGATCCTTGCGATAGAACTTGATAATGAAAATCTTTCAAGTTGAAGTCCTTCTTTAGATTACTAGAAGCATAATGGCGGGCTTTTTTGATGTCTAACTGACCAATCATATACGCCGTTGCTTGGCCTGGGTTGCTTTGGTAACGCGTTACCTCTTTTTCTGCTAAGTCCGTGCGGTCCCAGGCTTTGTCTTCGAAAAGTTTTAGCGCCTCTGCTCTAGACATTCCCTTGTAGTGAAGGCCAGTATCGACGATAAGTCGAATAGCACGCCAAATCTGGTAACAAAAAGACCCTTGTCATTTGAACCTACGCTCTCATTCTCCTTCCTTCCAGTCAAATATCAATCAATAGGCTTTCGTAACAGATCGGTGGTGAAAGATGCATAAAAATGCAAGAAATCGCAGTATCAGTAATGTCCAACATCCTGTGCAGTGAATACTACAAGGATTAATAAATATGTATGTATGTGAAACAATACAGATATGTGCAACATCACAAAGCTTGCAATCAAATTATATGAAGAAGGATTTGAACCTGGTATCCAGGCTGTCAGCAGTCGCTTATTACATTCCATCGAATAATTGCTGACGGTCTCCATATCAGACTTACCCACAATTCCATAGTCTTAGCTTTTCGGGAGTTTTCTTTATTTTACTGGTTGGAATATTAATTGTAGGTTTTGGCATTGCTACCCTCCCTTCCCTCCCCTCCCTAGCTCCCTCCCTCCTTTCTACCTCCGTCCCTCCCTCCCTTCCTTCCTTCCCTCCCTCCGTCCCTCCCTCCCTCCCTCATTCCTTCCTTCCTTCCTTCCCTCCCTCGTTTCCTCCTCCCTTCCTTCCTTTCTCCCTCCCTTCGTTCCCTCCTTCCCTCCCTCCCTCTCTCCCTAGTTAGATAAAGGGCCAATTGTAATCTTTTTTTCTAACCTGCCACTTCAGCATGCCAAACTTCTGCATAGGTTCGTTAGCGTATGTGTTCGTGTCTTCAGCAATGAGAGGGTTTTCAGCATACAAAGCCCATCCCTCTGTAAACGCGGTGTAATAAGTCTCAGAATCCAACCATCCAATAGAGCCACCACACTTATCCTGGAAATGTTCGACGTTTCCTTGAACCTTTATCACAAAGAAAGTTACGAATGAGAAGGAACCACGTGACCGATGACGAGTAAAAACGTGCTGCGCGGGAAAATTGGCGGGAAAAAATTGGCGGGAAAATCGTTGACGACGTGTCTCTTCTTCTGCAAAAACTTTGAAAGTTATAAATAGGATTGAACCACGCGTTAGGTATCAAGTGAAAGTAAGCTACACAACGCATCTGATCTTCTCGAAAAGCACACAGAGTTTTACGATTATCGAAATGTTTTAATATATATCTCGAGGGGAAAATTCAAATGATTTTCAATGGAAATTGACAACGCGTGTGGTCATTTACGAGCAGCATTTTACGAACTAGCGCACACATATAATTCTTTCATTTGTATCTTGGCGGAAAATTTTCTGTAAAAGCCGACGACGCGAGCGGCATTTTACGAAGAGATTCCGATCATTCGCCGACAGATTTCGCTGCTTGTTTATAAATGGCTCAGATATTGTATAGAAGCAGTTTTGTTGGTTAATACTCGATTCCCTCAAATGACTTCTATCTAATCTGCATAGTCTATCTTGGGCTTCCTGTTTAGGGAAGCAGGAAGAGAGGAAACGAGAAGAGAAGGTGAAGAGCTCTAGCTTTTCGTCCTCAGTCCCCTCACGGTCTATAAGACCGTTGCCAAAGGACGCCCAAGGAATTGCATACGTAGGAGGCCACGGTAAGCGCGCTCCCATCAGTTCTTACTCGACTTTGGTACAACCGCATGTATAGAGTTAATGATCTCAAAGTAATACGAGCCATTTTACCTGCAAATGGTGTCCAGGTCTCGCCTCATGGGCGTTGACACTCCACTCTGAATACCTTGGTCCCATTCTTGCCAAGAAAAAAGGGATATAATACTTAGCGCTGTAGCCACACCAACTATTGCTTCCCTCGTAGGTTTGTGCACCGCTTGATGGGTTCAGGTTGGGTCTTAAATCGATGGGACAATTGGGTGTGGTGTGCTTAGACCCAGTAAAATAGAACAAATTGACGATCTTAGGGTCTAGCATACTCATGACCTGAAAGAGATTGAATAGAATCCAGCTCAGAAAAATTAAATTGTCGGCATGAAGAGTGAGGACGGAATAGTGGCATACTGTATTACATATTTCATGTAAGAATGTTACAGCTTATTCTAGTTTATCAACGATCATTTCTAAATAATTCGTCAGCGCGCACGGAGTTCTCTTTCGCTTCGCGTCTTGTTTGCTAAATCTACCTATTATAAGGACCACGCCCTGCCGTGAAATGTGACATTTAAATTCCAACCCTGCCGTATGCAAGGAAAACGAACAAGGAAAACAAAATTACAGTAGAACCCCTTCAACTCGAACTCCCAGAAGAAACTAAATATTGTACAAGATAGAGGGGGGGTTCGAGATAACCGATAGTAATTGACTGAAAAAATGACTCAAGGGAAATGGGTTTGTGTTCGAGATAGCGGGGGTTCGAGATAACCGATAGTAATTGACCGAAAAAAACGCGGAATCAAGGGAAATGAGTTTGTGTTCGAGATAGCAAGGTTTCCGAGTTAAAAAGGGTTCGAGTTATTTGTATAAAAAAATACCTTTCTAGCTTCTTTAAACCACAATTGTATGGCCTCCCAGCGTTTCGGGCAGTACTTCTTGGCACCCTTTAAATCGCTGCACTTACGATGAGCATTTTCGTCGCTTTCGTTCTGCGGTATGGGTTCTTTGTTAAAATAACTTTCAGATGCGTTAAGAAGTTTGCAGAATTCCATTACAGCACTGTCGTTGTTGATTTTTGTTATTTCTTTTGCAATCTCAACAACCTTGGGGTGGAATCAAAATACGATCAAAAATATACCACTATTAACAAACATACTGTTATGCTAATGTTCTAACTGTTTTCACAATAACATTTTCACAAGATACTTTGTTAAAGACTTTGTTAAACAGCCAACCGATCTCTGGTTGGCACATGAATAATACGACTTACGTCACATGAAATATGGACATGTAGCCGAATAAAACTTTGAAGAAATAATTATAGTATCGTGAACTCGGTAATCTAAAGCCACAGAAAAAAAAATACAAATCTTGGGTCATTTTGGACAACTATTTGATTATTTCAGAAGTTGAATTTCGGAAAAAAATGTAACTGAATGATAGCCTGATTTTCGAGACGATCCCGGTCATCCTCTTACACTGTTTAAATTGCCATCAAAATTAACGAAAAACTGTGAAGCAGACAAAATGCTGCAAAGTTCTTCTCTGTTTACATCGCCATTAAAGAGCACGAAGTGCGCTTGGGTACTGGTTTTGCACGCGTGTTGTTTCACTGTAACGCGCGTGTTGTTCCACTGTTCCACTTTTTTAAGGAGACATGGAAGGCATGAGTAATATGGTGGTTTTGTGCTGTGCGTTCATCCAAAATTAAGTGAGCGAAATTGTTGTCAATACCTTTGGATAGAGTTTATTCAGCATGTCCCACCCCAACTGATGAACTTCATCTGGTGTCATGCTATTGGTTGTAAAATAGGGCATGATCATCTCGTAGGATTTCTTGCCATCCAAGACTTTGCCCGTCAGGGGTAGGGTGGGGTCTGTTGGTTGTGATTTGTTGGCTATTCCATTGGTGTAAACATATTTAACTGGTAGTCCAGCAAAACCACTGGATACAGCGCTTGGGACACAGTGAGGTAGGTGTTCTTCCTTTAGATACCTAAATAAATTTAAATTTTGAACATCACTGACAAAAACAAACAAATTAACAAACAAACAAACAAACAAACAAACAAAAACAACAAAACATGTAAACAGTAAAGTAGACAAACAGCAGACAAACATAAAAGCAGGTAGTCAAACAAATGAACATCAAGCAGACAGTAGCTTGGGTTGCTGGCGCTTCAAAGGCAACAACAAAAGTACACCTTTACCTCAGCATTCTAACTATAGGTTTTCCAATATATTCCACTAAATACTCTTTTATCGACTCGTTGACGTATTTCTTGTGCATCTGCTTCCATTTCTTTTTGACTTCTGCCGGGAGGTCGATATAGTAATTCTCGGACAAAACACGTTGAGTGTACCACTCTTTTAAGATACCTGAAAACAGGACGATTGATGGAATGTCAGGATCTTGTACAGATACAGGTATGTTTAATAGGACAATAACATGACCTTTGGAGGGCATATTGTTTATTTGTGGCCCGAGTAGCTTCATTTGCGCCCGAGCGCAGCGAGTCCACACGTGTGAACAGATGACGTCAAAATGTGGCGAGAACAAAAATGTTCTTACCACATTTTGACGTCTTCTGTGCATCTATCAGAGTACAGACCCACGGAAAAAATGCAATCTATTTGTTTTATATAATATTCATCAAAACATTTCCATCAATCAGAGCGCGCGTGAGATTCAATGACGTCATCTATGTGTGTCTACTGTAATCACACACGGTTCTGGACCAATCAGAGCGCGCGTAATATACCAATTATTATGTAAACACGAATAACTTGATGTTTGTAAACGCATATATTTCTATGCGTTTAGACCCGTCCACACATCAACGCTTCAACTTGCAAACAATGGTAAACGCTTCTTGAGCAAGCATTGGCTGATGTTGTGACGTCAGCGTTTTCGAAAATATGCGTTTACGGGTGTCAATGCACGAAAACGCACAAACGGAGTATGCACTTTGGAGAGTATGCGTTTACAGTGAACGTTTCAGGGGTTTTCATTTGGAAAGAAGGCATAAACGTATACAAACGTTAACGCTGAAGAAGAGGTTTTGGACAAAAATGATTGTTTGAAAACACAAACTAATTAGCATATTGGCGGCGCGCGTCCGTATTTGAGAATTGACGGGAAAATTAGTCTCCCACCTTCTAACCTTTTAGATGAATGATGTTTTCCCTTTATTTTACCAAAACGTAAACCAAACTATTGTACATATAAAAAAGTTACAGACAGGCCGGGATATATACTGAAGCTTAACAATTATACCTTCTTTGTTAAACAAACAACAATTACATAAGCAAACAACCAAAAAGAACAAAACATATACACAGAACAGTAGGTAGCCTGGATGTATGAAGTATGAGAAATCCAGTTGATTTTTGCCATTTGCTTACATATTCATATATAATCGGGCAACTTTTGGTTCAATTCAGCGTGATACCAGGGCGAGTTTAGTCGAGCCAAAATACCCATGGCGAGACCATAGGCCACTTTTTTTGGAAAATAATGATTCTTTGAAGACACTAATTAGCATATTGGCGGCGCGCGTCCGTATTTGAGAAGTGACAGGAAAAACTAATCTTTCGCGATTTTCTTGAAAATTTTCTTCTAACGACCTTTCAGATAAATGAAATTTTCCCTTAATTTGCCAAAAAGTAAAACAAAAATAGAACGCTTACGGCTTATTTAGAAGTCAGTTTCAATCTACTGTCTGTGATATTTCAGGATATCAAGATATCGTGGAATATTAGCACAGTAGATCTCGCTTCTGATTGGCTTACTAATTTGAGTGAGATGATAAAGGACTGTAATGGCCTCATAATAAGAACGATGATTATATCTCGACACCATTCAAAAGTAGAACCAATTTCAACTTTTACAATCCCTATTTCCATATCGTTTCATTTTTTCATTATCGGAACCGAAAAAGGAAAATTTCCAATGCTACCAAGTCTAAGAAGAGCTGCAGGAGGTCGCACATAAAAGAACAGAAACTAGAAATTGTTGCCGCAGAGGTTCTTGTTAATAACCTGTTCGACCCCCTGTACGAATAATGCTCACCATACTTATTTATCACTGTTATGAGAAATGGTAAGTGCTATCTAAAAAAAACTTGCTTTATTTTATGAAAATCGATTATGCGCAATCATGACATCCCTGAAGATATTTTGTCTCTTCTTTATTATCTTAGAGCGATAAAAAGAAATCGCAAAAACTGTGTCGAAAAATGAATGACCATCAAAGGTATAACGAATGAATACACCAACCTACCAGTTTCATTAAACAGCGAAATATTGCGAAATGTGGTTTTCATCGAGTCTAAACCAGCCACACAGGCCTCTGTATTCCGCACCATGCCTTTTTGAACTCCCATCTTCATGTTTTCAACATAGACATCGAAGGTCTTGGAGTACGTCTGAAGCATGTTTCTTAAATCTTCTAAATCCTTGAGGGTCTTTGGACGGTAGAAAGGCAACGTATTGTAGATATTGTAATCCAGATAACATATAGCATTTAAGCAGAACAAAGAAGGTCCAAGCATCCAGTCGCCTGTGTAGTAGTTCGTGTCGTAAGGCTGACCGAATACGTGTCGAAGATAGTGTCTTACTTGGGCGTACGCTTTGCGCTCCCGAGTTTTTAACTTGTTCGGATTGATTTTGAAGTTGTTGAGCTCTTTAAGAAGGTGCCTAGCGGTATCTGTCTTCGCCTTGATGGTGCTTGGGGAAGGGTCGAATGCTTTGAAGACGGACTTAACGCGCTTAATCGCAAGTGCTCTAGGAAGAGTGTATATATTTGGGTTATAAGCAATGTTATCTGGATGCACTCTGTAGACGGTGTACTGAACTTTATCTAAGAACTTGTCAAAACCAACACGTCTTGCTTCATCTGAATAGTCACATAATGACACTCCTTTACTATGAACTGCTTTAACAGGACATTTGTAGTGTTTTGATCCAATAACTAGAAGGGCAATCCCAGCTATTAGGCAGAGCAAGCCAACAATTAGGACTCCCAAAGATATCTTAAAACGTGCGCTTTGGGTAAGGCTTTTGCATGTCCTCTGTGAAGGCTCCATAGCGTACAAGTTGTTTGCACTGTAGTATCCAGCTTTGAAGAGCGAGGAGCAGATTTAAGACAGTCGCCGCGGTGTTGACTTAAAATTCCAGCTTTTGAAATGTTGGGCATACCGGCAGTAAAGTACCGATTGACCTTTTGACGCCTTTTATCAAAAACTAAAAGATTACAATAAGATATCATGCAATTCGTATTGCTTTTCTGGGACTAGAAATTTCCTAATAAGAACTGTGCTCTAAAGATGATGTTTAGTCATCGAAGTAGTTGAGATTTTTGGACTTTTTCCCTCCAATTTTCCTTGAAATTAAAGGGCAATCTTTCTAGAGCAATTAAGTGATCTTAATCGGATACAATTTATCATTTGTCATCACAAATAATTTTGAGGATGAGAGATTTAAGACGTTAAGAGTACTTGAACTGTAGAAATATAAGGGTATGAATTAACTCTGGGTTTTTGTCCAACAAGTGATTTTGTTAATTCTTATAATTAGGGATAGGGAAAATCTAGGGGTGGGATTGCGTTAGTTTTTGACTTCGCCTAAGCATAGCCTGCAATCAGAAGTTTTTTCATTCTAGACTGCTCGCTACGGTGATCACTGCGGTACGGATAAGAGATTGCCTAAATATTTCAGTTTGCCTAAAAATATGCGAAATGAAGCAAAATGACAAATTAGTAAGCGGGGAAAAAAGAGAGAGAAAAGAGTAAGAAGAGAAAAGAAGAAGGAGAGGAATTAAAATTAAAGAAAGAAGGAAGGAAGGAAAGGAAGAAAGGAAGAAAGAAAAATGGAAGGAAATTAAAGAAAGGAAGAAAAATCAAGGAAGAAAGGAGCTGAGAAAGAACATGAAAACGAAGTAGTTTTTAACTTAAGTTAAAAGAAAAAAGAAAAAAAAAAAAAAAAAAGGAATAAAAATACAGAAAGAGAAAATCAAGAAATAAAACGAGCTAGTTTTTAACTTAAAAAGTGAAAAGAAATGCGGAATTCAACACTGACACGGAGGAAAAATATACGGTATTCAAAATATTGCCATTATGGCTAATATAAAAATTAGGTACTACCTAATAGCGGAGCTCCCATTTAAATATAATAATAATTTTAAATACTTTGTTTTATTTTGACGTTTTTGATTCAAATGAATTGGGCTTGCTGTGGTAATAGGCAAACAAATATTGCATTTTGTTGTAAAAGTTGAAATAAAGACTATAGATCAAGCTTTATTTCTTGCCCTTCAGTCTCCTGAGAATTATAAGGCTTTCAACTCAGTGACCATAGTGATATTTATTCAGATATTTGTGTCAGATTTTATAATTGACTTAGTAGTAGTGCTTCATAATTCTCAGAAATAGGATGCAAAAATCCCTCAAACTGATTTCATTCACATAAATACTGAACCTAATTCAACATCCTTCAATTAAACAATTAGACATTGCAGAAAATTATATTTAGATTTTTCTGTCTTGACAGTATTGTGGCATCTTGTTTTTTTTTTTATTATTATGTAGAGTAGAATGACACTGATAAATAGTTGTCTTTACACGAAACAAGAATTCTCTCTTCCAGGTTACACTAATCATGACTTTAGATGAAATTGTAAAACAACTCAAAACAACTACTACCTAAAAGCAAAGCTCCAATTTCAATTTTAATTTTTTTATGTTCTTGATTCAAATGAATTGGGCTTCCTGTGGTAATTGAAAAAGTTGAAATGAAGATTATTTAAAAAGCATTTTTGAAATAAGTTTTGGTTTTGGTTTGTATATTGTATGGGCTTGTATGCTCAGTGACCTTTGTTACAGTAAATTTTAATATTCAGATTCACTGTCAGATTTCATAACTGACTTTGTAAGGGTTCAATAATTTTCAGAAATAGAAAGCAAAATCTCCAAAACATTTTTTTAAATTGATACAAGTAATTAAACCTTTTCGACATCCTGAATATTACAGAACAACATATATTGATTTGTCTGTCTTCACTATATTTGTGACATCTTGTTTTTTGTGGTTGTTGTTTTTATTTTGTTTTGTTATTTAATGTAGAAAAGAATGACACACTAGCTAGGCGAATACTTGTCTCCCACTTTTCTCTTCCAGATTACACTGATAATACAATTTAAAGTGATTATAAAAACAGCTAATTGAAATAACAAGAAAACAAGGAATTAAGCATTTTCAGTCTGTATTTAAGGCTTCACAGGGCTCACTGAGCAACTTCATCCAGATGAATAAAGTATAAAAACAATTCTAGTTTGCATGGCAAAATTCCTTCTTTTTTCCCTGTCAATTGTTTCATTAAATTCCAGACCAAAACTTGAGCTGTATTTACACATTAGTGGGGTTGAAGTAAGTTCAAAATCAATTTTTTTTACTGATTTTATTATTATTAGAACTAGTGCAAAAAGTTCACCGTAAAACAAAATGTCGTTGTACATTTCATGTAAGGCTTGATCGAGTGTTTCTTTAAACTTGGCCACAGTTCAACGTGCATAAAAGGTTTTTTTTAAGTCATCAATCCCAAATCAAAGATAAAAGATCAAATATAGGTACAAGAGACTTTTTGATATCATTTTCTGGCCAGGGTCTTTACCTTGAAGTGCTTTCCTTGTTGTCTTTTCGAAGCATACTGGTCCTTGTTTCACGCTCAATGCAGACGATTCTTGATTTATTTCCAACTTTGGCTAGATTTTTAAGCAGCTTTACTGAAGGCATCTTCACGAAACGAAGAATACACGATCCTCAATGACTTATTCATTATGAGGAATTTTTTTAAACTACGAATCCAACTAAAAAGTCGTCCAACTTTGAAAATATCCTCTGTGTCTTTCGTCTTTCGAGCAGTTTTTGAAACGACACCAGGCCCGAAAAAAATTCAAACGTACGGTTTTTTTCGCTTTAACCTGTCAAGATTGGCACAGATTAATGTTCATCAAAATCGCTAAATTTTTACGAGGTTTCGAGAATACTATTTTTAAGCTTTGCAAGTTAAAACTGCAAGGAAACTTGTAAATTTTCAGTTTTCAAAGTGTCAGCGCGCGTCAAGTTGGCGCCAAAAAGCAATCAGCCAATCAGCATCGCGATGTACACGGACGTATGTACGTATGTACGGACGTATGTATGTATGTACGGACGGACGTACAGCCGTTGGGCTCCCTGTGTGTCCATGAAAAATCAACTCGATGGGTTACCATTTTTTCTTAGGTATGGTGCTCCGCTCGCGCGGGCCTTCGGCCCGCGCGGGAGCTCCGCTATAAAGTAAAAACCTTGATACCCTTATGTCAGCATATTTCATCAAAAAATCCCCGAGATTAAACTCTTAAGAACGATTAACTAAGTGTCATGACCCCATATGCAAATGTTGGTCATAGAAAAACTCAGCAGATAAATATTGTTTTTGTTCGTACGTTTTAAGTCTGCTTTATCGGCAAAGCTAAAGCGACAGTAATCCGATTTTCTTCATTAAATGTTCATCCGGATATTTTGTTTCGATTAATTATAAATATTAGAAATAATAGAAATAAATTGTTGGCTTTAGTCTTTGTTTATGTTAATAAAGATGTCTGTAAATATTCCTCTGTTCGCTGTACAATTCCTTAGGGGGTTAAAACAACATAGCATTGAGATTGTATCGTTTGACTGGCAAGTAGGAATTCTTAGCATGTTAATGGCGTTTTCCTATTTTGTAGCATTTAATTGGCATTTTTAGCATTCAAATGGTATAGCAGCACTGAAATGGTATCGGGGATCACCAATGTCTTGCTAACATTGATTATAAATGATCAAGAGTTTAATAAATACATTGTACTACAACAAAAACTAGTAAAACCGTTTAGGTCACGTTGACTAATAGATTGTCGTGGTTCAAGTGGTTATGACATAACATTCAAAATACAAAACTTCACACACACATATATAGTAAACTTACCAGTTTCGTTGTACAGAGAGACGTTCAAATAACTCCTAGATATAGCATCATAGCCAGCTTTACATTCCTCTACGGTTCGTACCATACCCTTTTGTATCCCCAGTTTCATGTTAGCAACGTATTGGTCAAACACCACTTCGTGGTCTCGAATCGTCTTGAGGATCAACTCCACATCAGCGAGGCTTAGCGGCGAGTAGAATAGCATTGCGTTGTAGATATTGTAACTAATGTAGCATATGGGTTGCCAACAAAACGAATTGGGTCCCAATAGCCAGTCCCCCGTGTAGTAGTTAGAATAATATGGGTGGCCAAATAAATAACTCAGAAAATGCTTCACTTGAACAAGTGCTTTGCGTTCTCGTGGCTTCAGTTTATTTACGTCGATGTTTTTCTCTTGGATTTCTTTTAAGAGTCGGAAGGATACATCTGTGCGCATTTTGAGAGCGGATGGTGTCGGGTCGTACGCGGCGAATTCGGTCCTTACACGATAGCTTCCTTCATGTGGATCGTGCTGGATATCCGGGTCGTAGAATATTTCATAAGGATGAAGTTTAAAATAGGTCGCTTTGACACGATCAATGAATTCACCAAAACCAACTTGCTTGGCTTCTTCAGATAATAAACACAATTTCTTGGTAGTTGGAGTATCTTTCGTGGGGCATATTGGTCTCTTTCGTTGCGCTGTTGCTATAAGAGCAATTCCGATGATGAGCAGAAGCACTCCCGTCAAGAGTACAACGAAAGCCACAGCTCTCTCTCGGCTGAATGCAAAACCTTTGGATTTTGGTCCGTAAGTTACTTCATCAATAGGACGCAGCAATACCGGTTGATTATCTTCGGGTCCAAGCGATTTGTTATTCATCGTGACCTGGGTCCTCTTAGCAGCCACCGCAAGTGTACTTCAGCTTGTCTTTGAAGCACAAATCTTGGAAGCTTACGTTCTTACTTCGCCAGGGATTAATTTCTGTCGAATTTACATGTAAGTGATGCTCCTTTACTCAGCTGTTATCGTTCATAAAGTGTGGCCTTTGATCAGCGTGTAGATTAACGATTAACGCTGTCAAATGGTTTGAAAACTGAAACTCCGATCATTCACTTACTGCCTGGTTTTCACGAGCGACGGAAGCAGAAGTGGAAGTAACATACGCAGACTCACTAATACATACACAGCTGGCGGACAGCTGCCCATTGCGTTTTCTTCCACTTCTACTTCAGTCGCTCGCGCGTGAAACTCAGACCTAAGGCTACAGTATCCCTGGCGAGCGAAACCAGACTTTTTACAAAAACGTCTTCTAAAACGTAAAAACATATATAAGAAAATCACTCGCGAAAGAATATATTCAAATGATATTCAGATTTTAAGGGCTTGCTTCGCGACAAGTTGCTTATCTGCTTGCCACAATGTTTGTCCTGTAACGCTGTTGTCACGCACTTTTGAACCGTACAAGTGAAGTGTTGCAGGTTTTGGTGGATTGCGTTACGAAATAGCGCTGCAAAGAGTGAGCCAACAAAGAAACTAGTAAGGAAGCACAATATCAATCACAGTATAAACCTTTACACATGTACGGGTATAACATCCTTCAAATTATTTCAACGCGATTATGATTATAGCCTCCTACGCAACACTTATCACCCACGTCACGAGACCCGTAGAAGACAATTCGCTATAACAGGAAGATCCAATTGTTTAGCGCCTAGAAATTTGGTGTTGGTGTGCGCCTCGCTTGATGAAAGCCTTAATCTATTTCAGAACAGAAAATGCTATATTTTCTGCCCTATTTCATACCAAAAGGAGAAACTATGCCCAATATGCCTTTTAGCGCCTATTGTAACCCCCCACCCCCACCCCCACCCCGCCCTGAAACGGACGATGTATATAAATTTTTTTATGATGTTAATGATGATAGATAAGTTCATTACTTTTAAGCTAATATGTCTATCTCAGTGTTCTTTTGCCACTGGGACAAAATGATGAAAAGACCCCGGCCTGTAATAGCTTTAACTCGGCTACAAAAGCTGTGATTTGTAAAGCGCCTTTGGGGATCATAGGGATCATCTTCTGCATGTGTATATCGATGAGCAGCTATATATATTTGAAATATCATCATGACAAAGCAAACGAGAGACATTAAGGTATCATTTCATGCAATCAGAGTAAGTTAAGATCATGGAAAAGATTACAGACTGGAAATACTAAGGCCATTTGCTCATATCTTTAATACGATAAAAGAAAGTGGACGACAAAGTAGCACGACTAATTTGATTGGCACAAGCGGTGGATTGTATTACTCAAAGTCTTAATTCCTTTGTAATTTCTTCTTAATTTTCTTTTTAGTTTCCGATTAATTTTCCCTTCAATTTCTAATTAATTTCTATTTTGGATGTAATATTCTGATAAAGGATTTTTCGAATTTTACCGTTGGCTAAGACCATGCATTTCCCCTGGTATTTGAAGCTACCGATTACCATTTCTATAATCGTCTTAAATCGATCGCCCGGCTTTTAATCAATATATCATTCTATAACTATGTATGGAAGGTCTTACACTTTGAAAAGACCGATACCCGACTATCAGGCTCCTTTTATTGCTTCTTTTATAAGGATTCTTTCTTGTGTCAGGACCTTGGGAGCACGAAAAAGTGATCACTCATTAAATCATATATGAGTTACTACGATATAACGGGCGCTCTGATTGGTCGAATAGCGTGCACTAACACTTCATTGGTGCATGCTTACGCATTTATAGTCAATGTTGCAAAATGGAGTTGGAGCGTGTTTCTAAATTGCTGGGTTTCAAACAGCTGATGAATCTCATTATCTGCTTCAAATTGTGGTGAAATACTGACCACCATGTGCTCTCAACCAGAGAATATTCCATTGAAACTTGTCAATTCCAACGAGATTGAAAAAGACGTCATATAAAACCCTAGTCCAGTCCCAGACTCTCTTTCTTGCCGCTCCAGGACTCGCGGAGAAAGAGAGTCCAGTATAACTTGCATGCGCATGTCAGCTTAGTGACCACGCGATCACCACATTCATGTGGTGATCGCGTGGTTACAAATCCTAAATAAAGTCGTCTAATGATTCAAGATGGCTGAAGAAGAAAGTGTTTTGTATACACGATATCAGTCTCATTTCGGAAAGCCATTTGTTGATTCAGTGAGCTATGCACTTGGAAAAACCAACTATAATCTTTTACCAAAGTTTGAGCAGTTACAGGCCATTTACGGATGGACAGTTGTGAAAGACGTATTTGTGAATTTTTCGATACGCATCACTACCACTACCAAACACTGACATTTGCATATTGCAAGCTCTCAAAACAAAACTTTTTATCTGATTGGCTCATTTTGCACATGCGCATGCAAGTTATACTGGACTCTCTTTCTCCGCGAGTCCTGGAGCGGCAAGAAAGAGAGTCGGGGACTGGACTAATAAAACCCAGGAATTCATCAGTAATTAGAACAATGATTGTTCATTTTTATCTGCATAAAAATATGTACTATTTACTAATATATAAATAGTAAGAGCTCAAAAACCGACACCTTTGCGGTATTTGAATAATGACAACTGTCATATATATCCGCTACACGGAGAAATCGGCAGGTCTAAAGGGTAGCCGTTAACCAGAAACAGAAAACAATAAAGTTCCCTCCAATTTACGGTTTAAAAACTGGCCGAAGTCGCTTACAGTGTTCGCTCATGTGAGAGTTTTGTAGGAGTAATACAAGGACTATACCTATGAAACCGTCGTCCGATTGGTTAAGTTGGTTGAACGTCGGATTTTCGTGCCAAAGGGTGTGTCCCGAGCCCTGGCCGGACCAGCACTCAGGGTCTTTGAATAATTAAGAAGGTGCTGCTTTGTAGTTACATCTGTAAATAGTTAAACGTTAAAGAACCCACATCACTATTCGATAAGATTAGCGCTTGGAGTTTCCCAAGTGTGTGGTCTGACCTATTACACCACAGGGCCCACAGAAATTGGCGAAAGATATGATGTGGTATCCTTGCTTTCATACAAAGGAAAGACCTAATGAAACAAAGGAACAATAGATACCTGACTTTTTTTTTTGAATCATGTAATATCAAAAATTCCTTTGAAAAAACAAAACCTGGATTAGCCTATAGAGGATCTATGGTCTAGAGGCCGAAATACTAACACGCTCTGCGTTTATTTGGCCCATTCGTTTTCTTTCAAAAGACTATTGAGCTGTCAAATAGTTTTCAACGAAGAGCATATATACAGAAGGGCGAGCTTTTGAGCATATCCTCATAAAAAATACCATGTTAAATAAACACTTAAATGTTCACACTAGCGATGCCATTCTAGTCACATAAGTGTGAAAAAAGATAAGCACTGCTAATGAGCAGTGCACTACTGAGTCTGCCTTTGTTCTTGTTCCTGCGCTTATGCTTGCGTCGCTGGAGTAAACCAGGCTTAAGAAGAACTACCACAACAATATACGAAAATACTTGGCTCCAAAGGTTTCGGGAAATTTGAAAGAAAAAGTGGTCCAAGCTTGCGCTTGAGCGACCTGCGCAATGCTGCGGTATGTACCGGTATTCGGTCATGCGCTCGTCCAAAAGGTTATTGACTAGGTTTGTCTTTAGATCATTATGTTGGCCGCATTTCCCAACGCTAATCGGAATTTAATCACCTTTCAAAGAGAAGCCGGTGCAGGAACCTTTGCACTCCTTCTTCTGAGTGGAATGTCTCTCCTATTTCCCGTGCCGCTACTCACAAACCACGAAAGCTGGCACGCCATTTCCCTGCAAGAGGATTTCCGGCTTCGTTACACTCACTACCTCTATGTTCAATACATCTAGGTCACACATTGTTAAGTGAGAGAGGAAAGTTGGAGAATTGCCCCGCAGGACAAGAAAAGAAAATGGTCAACCTCAATTAACATATAATGCCATCCGGCTGAACGCGAACCATAGACCACACAGAGGTGGGAGAAAGTCGATTCTCACGTCTAATGAAGATTTGTTGAGTGAAGATTGGTATCACTGGGAAGCATATATATGGACACAAAGTAAAACAATTTTAATTGTCTGAATGCCGGACTTAATGCAATGAAGACGTGAGTGCATTCCAAAACTACGTACTACCGTGTATATTCTGTAACCATCTTCAAATACGCATCGGAAAACGTATCGTGTGTAAGTAAATCGTACGTTGATAATACCAAATGTAATCACGAAACTGATCACGAAAAGGACGGAGGAACGTTTTTACACTATAAGAAAATAACCAAAAAAAAAAGACGAAATGAAAAGCTCAGAAAAACGTACAAAAAACATAAAAATAAAAACTATATGAGAGCGTTTTCTATCGTATAATCATTGTCAATTATACATCATTGTCCAGCCAGGGTTTCTCTGGTGGGTCTTCTATCCATTCCTTATCATCTACCACTCCTTCTATCGCTGATGTCGTCGTCTCCTTGGCTACAGGATTAAGAACATCATTACAGCCAGCTCCCTTCCCATCGTTAAGAGTGCATTCCACGTACTTCTCTATACTATCTTTCAAGTAACTAAGAGGGGCGGCGCCTTGGGACAAAAGATAAAAGTGAAAATCCCTTAAATTGAATTTGTCTTTTAGCTTGGTTTTGGCGTAGTCTCTTAGCATAATGATTTGTAGCTGTCCAATCATGTAAGCTGTTGCCTGTCCTGGGCGGCTTTGGTAACGGGTGACCTCTTTTTCAGCAAAATCGGATGTGTCCCAGGCGTAGTCAGCGAAGAATTTGAGAGCATCTTGGCGTGTGAAGTTTTTGTAGTGAAGGCCTGTGTCTACGATGAGACGGAGAGCCCTCCAGACCTGTAAATCAACAGCAATTTACATTACAGTCCCTTTCTTTCAGTGAGTGAACGCCCTCGGGATCATACTTGCTACAGTTATTACCATAGCACATTCCTAAACCGACCACCATATCAGTCACTAACATACCACCATACCATCATACTTTTCTATACCATAAACAGACAAACAACCCATCCCAATTGGTCACATATATTTTAATTTTTTCGTCAGTGTTTATAACACCTTGTGTTCACCTTGTGAACCAATATCCCACATGGCTGGGTGACTTCCAGCACCATATTCATTTAACCCATCCAATTGGCTTAGCTTTAACAAGCTAAGGTTGAGCGCAACAGTTACAGAATACACGTTGCATCTCTGTGTTGCGCGGTGTTACAGAAAAAAGTTGTATCGTTTGTCCGAGCTTGAACCTACCTGCCACTTTAACATGCCATATTTGTCCAACGGTCTGTTTTTATAAGTATCCGTTTCTTTTGCAACCAAAGGATTTTCTGCATACAAAGCCCATCCTTCAGTAAAAGCAGTGTAGTAAGTAACTGAATCCAACCATTGTATAATGCCACCACAAGTATCTCTAAAGTGCTCTATAAGTCCCTGAACCTAATATGATATGAAAATATTATTTAGAATGCATGCTGCCCTGTTGGCTCAGACTCGTTTACACCCTTGTCTTTTAAGAGTTTTGGGATACCTGTGTATGATGACCAGGCCTGGCTTCATGTGCGTTGACACTCAGCTCCTCATATCTGGCCCCAGGCCTTTTCATGAAGAATGGTACATTGTAATAAGCAGGCCTAGTACATTTGGAGTTGCTGCGAGAATAGCTCTGAGCACCAGTGGAGGGATTAAAGTTTGGTCGCATCTCAACAGGACAGTTTGGTGTGGTGTGTTTGTAGCCACTGAAGTAAAACATATTGACAGTCTTGGGGTCCAACATACTCATGAACTGGGGACAAGAAAGAAACTTAAATGAGCAATAAATACAACAAAGAACTTGATGTTTAAAATGTTAAAGATGTTTAAAACTAAGAATCAAGAGCAAAGCTGCCAGCTTTCAGGGTTCTGGGCAGGGGCAAGAGAAATGGGATTCACTCCAGAAGTGAGAAGGTTACCTTTTGAGCTTCTTGAAACCATCGTTGCATAGCAGCCCATCGTTTGGGGCAATAGATCTTTGCTTTCTCGATAGAACTACATAAGTTGTGGGCATTTTTGTCGCTTTCGTTGCTAGGGATACCATCTCCATCATCATAATACATGTCTGACTCATTGAGCCTCTTGACAAATTTCTCTTTCGCTGTGTCGTTGTCCTTTTCTTTCGTAACTTCACGAGCAATTTCAACAACCTGTTGATGGAAATTCAAGTACATATCACTCTTCGAGTATTCGACAGTACCATTTTTTAGAAAGGAAGGAAGAAAGAAAGAAAAATACAAAGAACGAAAGAAAGAACAAAGTGTTATTAGCCATTAAAATAAATCATATTGCCAAAGAAAGAAAGAAAGAAAGAAAGAAAGAAAGAAAGAAAGAAAGAAAGAAAGAAAGAAAGAAAGAAAGAAAGAAAGAAAGAAAGAAAGAAAGAAGATAGACAGACAAGCAAACAGGCAAACAGCAGGGAAGAAAGGGAAGAAGGAAGGAAGGAGGGAGGAGGGGAGGAAGGGAGGGAGGGAGGGAGGGAGGGAGGAGGGGAGGGAGGGAGGGAGGGAGGGAGGGAGGGAAGGAAGGAGGGAAAGGAACAAAAGCCGGAAAGAAAATAAGAAATTGCTTCAAGAGACCTCTTTAGACTGGATTTGGTGTCACTTTTCAGATCACACGGAATTGATGAAAAAGAAAGACCAAAAAAAAAAAAAAAAAAAAAAAAAAATAGAAGAATTGATGGCCAGGGAAACGATTCTACACGTACCTGTGGGTATAACTTGTGCAACATTTCAAATCCCAACTGATGTACTTGGTCTGGGGTCATGTCATTAGTAGTGAAATAAGGCATAATCATTTCATAGCTCTTCTTTCCATCCAGTACTCCACCTAATGGTAGTTTCTTAGTAGTTTTAACACCGGTATTATTTCCATTTTTGTAGATATACGATAATGGAAGTTTTCCCAGTCCGCTAGCAGTGCTACTTGGAACGCAGTACTGGGCATAGTCATTCTCAAAATACCTATATTGGAGATGAAGACACGGTCAGCCGAAGCGTTAGGTCGGATCAAATCTTTTAGTTGTTTAAGCAGGTTGGATATCTGGCAGCTTTCGCTGATGTGGACCTGCTGCCCCTCACACTCACTACCACTACATTTCTTATTTTAGCACACAACACTCAACTCACATGTTGATTTTTATGGAGGGAGGAAAACCGGAGAACCCGGAGAAAAACCCTCGCGGCAAGGGAGAGAACAACACATCAAACAAACTCAATTCACATCTGGTCACAGCGGGGCTCGAACCAGCGAACCCTAGACCGCTAGACCACAGTGGTGAAAGACGACGCATTAACAGCGTACGCCACCCATGCCACCCATAGCCGTAGATTTACAGCCAACTTTTAAAGCATTTCTGGAGAACTAGTCGGCGTCTATGATGGAGAAGAAAGACGTCAGGGCGTCCATTTTCTTTCTCCCCCTCCCCCCTCCCCTTGACTTCCAATGCCGCTCCCTTCCCTCTGGAACTTTCCCGGACGCCCAAGGTATCCAGCGGTGAGATCGTCTTCACAACTATAAATGGACGAAAACTGGTTGCTTGATATTTTCAACATTTTCTGAAAGAAGTCGTTTCTAAAAATTTGGGCTGTTTCTGGTTACCGGCTTTGGAATTATCAGTGGCCAAAATTGTGTCACGCCGTACTGTCAAACGTTTTAATTCGACGTGAAAATACGCCAATTTGTGACAAATTTCACCTCATTTGCTTGGTAGTGAATATAAATATTTTCTTCGAAGATTCCGTGTCAACCAGCAACCACTGGGCGCATGGATGGGCACACACTGGATGCAGGTTGCAGGGACATGAAGTGGAAACTCGCGCGCCTCAAGGATAATTTTCCATTTTCTTCAAAAAAATATGTTGCGTGGACAAATTCCTGTCCCCGGGACAAGCTCCACGATTTCAAACATGGATTTTTTCTCCAACTTGTCTCTACACCATGCCCAAAAATGTCTCTCGTGGGCGCCTACTTCACGTGGCATGCTTGTCATGATTTATGTACTCTGTAAGTGTAAGCTTACTTGAAAAACTTATCCACAGGCTTGCCAAGGTATTCCAATATCCACCCTCTAACAGTCTCGTTGATTGATTTCCCATGTTTTCTTTCCCATTTTTTTATGTCTTCAGTTTTATTTTCAATTAAGGAGAAGAACTTGGCAGTTAGTAAAGATTGGATGGGTTCTTCTTCAAAAATTGCTGAAAGAAAAAATGATACATCATTTATACTACAGCAACGAAAACAGTTTACATAATCTTTACTCCAATAGCAATATTCCCACGAGACATCACAAGAATGCGAAGCTTTGGAGTTAAAAGTATGTAACCCCTTATGCCTAAGACACACTAGCAAGGGGAATATTTCTCCGTTTAATTTCAAATGGATTTGAATTAATTACAGCTTGTTATCGATTTACAGAATTACAGCGGTTTGGGATATTCTGGTGAAACTCTGACATTCAAACGCCAACCGCCAATTGGCGTTTGCTTCTGTCAATCAAAACTCCGAACATTGCCGAACGAAAGCGAACATGCCCCGAACATAGAGAGGTCCAACCAGACGGCCACACGTGTTTTGTAGGCGGAGTTCCGAAAGCTGTTCGGCAATGTTCGGAGTCTTCCGACAGAAGAAAAAAGTCAATTGGCGTTTGGTGTTTGAAATGTTAGAGAATATGGAAAACCGCAGTAAATACTGAGCTGGATACATACGTCCCGAATCGATGTCTGTCATGTCTATCAATAAAAGCCAAGGTTCGGGCTATTGAGCTGCCTTATAATGTCATTGAGGTTTTTTATACACAAAAACAATCCCAAAGGACGTCAACGATCTGATTATTGTTCCTGAGTTCCTACAAAGAACTCTTAAACGATTTTTGCAACATAATTTTGCAGTTGAATGTAAACGTAAATATGTAAATGTAAACATCATAACCAGATCATAACACACAAAACGTTTTTTACTCGACAGGCGTAGCAACGACTCCATCGGAACGTTTCGGGGGGTGGGGTTGGGATTGGGAGTGAGGCGTGGCGGGGGGATGATGGAGACAAGAACGTTCCTCTCGGAAGTCCGACGAAATAGACATTTCGACAGACCGACAAGCGATCGACCGTGCATATTCGTACGTACTTGCGAAGTCTTTCCGAAATAACTTTGACGTTCCGATCGACTGCCATTTTCTACGATAACTTGTGCAATCCACACAAGACGAGATTAATGTCGAAGTCAAGACTATTGTTATCGAGAGAGGACTCACTGTAATGGAAACTTAACGCACATTGTATTTGAACCCATTACTGAAACATCAACATAAAATTTGGTGGGTACATCTTACAAACATATTACTCGAAAAATAAATATTTTGAAAAGACAAAGAAAATATTTGATGATGCCTCTGTAACCAAAGTAAGCAAGGGGTCAAGAGGTACGATTTTTCACATCCTCGGGAGCCCATCCAGTCTCCCTGACGCATCCGAGGATGGATTAGTTTTCAATAGGATCTGGGGTTTCCCTTAAAATCATCGATGACATCTCCAATAAAGCCTAACGCCACATGAGCTATTCCACAGTTGAGTGAACAGTTGCACAGTGAGGCGTCTTGATTGTTGACAATATTAAAGCAGGTATTGGAATGTAGAGGCTCTCAGTATATGGCCTTTTGATCCCTTGTCAATAATGAAGAGGTGTTTTTCGCCAATGAAAATGATTTTGGGACTGGAAACAAAATGTCTCAGACAGTCACATGTGCACATGTTGATGTAGGGAAGTATGGCACGTGGCAATATCTGTGTCACACAACTTTGGTAAAGTTCCAAATTCAAGAGCTTTATGCAAATAGAGCTAAAGCCTTGATCCCTTGACTACATAATGACCTAAATAACAGAGAAAACCGACTCTGTCATAAAATAATAATATAACACAAAATAAATGAACTACCAACCTGTTGGTCCACCAAGAGCAACTTTAAAGAACGTTCTCTTGATGGCGTCCAAGCCAGCTTTGCACTCTTCAACACTTCGCACCATGCCTGCCTTTACTCCATATCTCGTATTTGCCATGTAATTTTCAAATGTTTGGTTAAAAAGTGCCATCTTGTCTTTAAGGATGTTCAAGTCTTCCACTTCTTTTGGCATGTAGTATCGAAGTGCGTAGCGTACTTGGGTGTTGATGTCGCAAATTGGCTGCCAGCACCTCTGATTTGGACCCATCAAGAAGTCACCGGCGTAGTAATTGACATCGTACGGCAATGCAAAAGTGAATTGCAAGAAATGCTTTATTCGGAATAAAGCTTTCTTTTCCCGAGGCTTAAGACTAGCCATGTTGATTTCTTTGGCGTTGATTTCATTCAGGAGCTCCCTAGCTGTATCGGTGATTTTTTTCAGGCTTTCTGGCGAAGGATCAAATGGCTTGAAATTTCTTTTGATTTCATCAACTGTCACGCCAGGCTTATGAACGATTTCATTTGGAAAAACGTTGTAGTAAGAATCCTGCACTTTCTGCAGGAACGTATCGAGCCCAGATCTAACTGCTTCTGTGGAGTACTCACATCTTTGTTTGCTTGACTTCTCTTCTCCTACACTTCTTTCGCATGCTTTGGCCGCTTGATTTGATTTTACAAGCAACACTATCCCCACAATAAGCAAAATCAAGCCAACAAGAGCTAGAAATGCAACAATATAAAGAGGTCTTCGAGTCTGCCTAACTTTCATCTTTACTCAGTCACTTCATGGACTTGTGTGACAGAGCCTCCGGCTTTAAAGAACCGTAAATGAATAAGTAGTAAATAGATCAATGAGGTACTTAACGTCTGTGTTGAGATTTGAAACTAGACGCTAATAATAAGTTCCGGTAATCGTATATCAGTGCCAGTAACTTGATACCGCGAGTAACTTGACAGCCGCTGACTCGTCCACAGTCGTCTCGCTCAAAAAACAAAGCCGGCAGGAAAATTCAAATGTAAACGCGCACTCTCTGGCATGCTCGGGGACCCAGGTCGAACGATTAATAATAGAAGAATCAAGAAAGGACGATCGAAGCCGGGCACGCTTTTACACCACAAAGAAAATACCCCCCCCCCCAAAAAAAAAAGGGTGCTCAGACCCCTCCCCCCAAAAAAGGTGAAATGAAATGCTCAGAAAAACGTACAAAAAAGACAAAAATAGAAACTATATATATGATCACTTGGATAATCACTTATATGTCAATTATACATCATAGTCTTGCCAGGGTTTCTCTGGCGGGTCATTTATCCATTCTTGATCATCTACCACTCCTCCTACCGCTGATGTGGTCGTCTCATTGGCTACAGGATTAAGAACATCATTACAGCCAGCTCCCTTCCCATCGTTAAGAGTGCATTCCACGTACTTCTCTATACTATCTTTCAAGTAACTAAGAGGGGCGGCGCCTTGGGACAAAAGATAAAAGTGAAAATCCCTTAAATTGAACTTGTCTTTAAGCTTGGTCTTGGCGTAGTCTCTAAGCTTGATAATTTGTAGTTGTCCAATCATGTAAGCTGTTGCCTGTCCTGGGCGGCTTTGGTAACGGGTGACCTCTTTTTCAGCACCATCGGATGCGTCCCAGGCGTAATCGGCGAAGAATTTGAGAGCGTCTTGGCGTGTGAAGTTTTTGTAGTGAAGGCCTGTGTCTACGATGAGACGGAGAGCCCTCCAGACCTGTAGATCAACAACATTTTACATTACAGTTTCTTTCTTTCAGTGAGTGAACGCCCTCGGGATAATACTTGCTACTTACTGCAGTTATTACCATGGTACATTCCTAAACCGACCACCATATCAATCACTAACATACCACCATACCTTCATACTTTTCTCCCATAAACAGACAAACAACCCATCCAATTGGTCACATTATTTTTTCGTCAGTGTTATAACACCTTGTGGCATTAGTTTATGCCCGGTTATAACTAATCATGCTCGTATAGTATTTCGAGCAGTGAACCAATATCACACATGGCTGGGTGACGTCCAGCACCATATTCACTTAACCCATCCAATTGGCTTAGTTTTAACAAGCTAAGGTTGAGCGCAACAGTTACAGAATACACGTTGCATCTCTGTGTTGGGCGCAATGTTACAGAAAAAAAGTTGTATCGTTTATCTGGGCTTGAACCTACCTGCCACTTCAACATGCCATATTTGTCCAACGGTCTGTGTTTATAAGTATCAGTATCTTTTGCAATCAAAGGATTTTCTGCATACAAAGCCCATCCTTCAGTAAAAGCAGTGTAATAAGTAACTGAATCCAACCACTGTATAATGCCACCACAAGTATCTCTAAAGTGCTCTACAAGTCCCTGGACCTAATGAAATGAAAATATTTAGACTACATGCTGCCCTGTTGGCCCTTGTCTTTTAAGAGTTTTGGGATACCTGTGTATGATGACCAGGCCTGGCCTCATGTGCGTTGACACTCAGCACCTGATATTTGGGCCCAGGCCTCTCTCTGAAGAACGGTATATTGTAATAAGATGGTCTAGTACAATTGGAGTTGCTGCGAGAATAGCTCTGAGCACCAGTGGAAGGATTAAAATTTGGTCGCATCTCAACAGGACAGTTGGGGGCGGTGTGTTTGTAGCCACTGAAGTAAAACATATTGACAGTCTTGGGGTCCAACATACTCATGAACTGGGGACAAAAAAGAAAACTTAAATCAGAAACAAATACAACAAAGAACTTAATTTTTTGATGTTTAAAACTAAGAATCAAGAGCAAATTAAACCCGGGGGAGGGGGACTCCTATATATAAGAGGACGGGGATGCTCGTCGGAAATTTTGAAAATGACCCCTAAAAGGTACCTGAGTGGGAGTGGCAACAATTGATTTCTACCCCTTAAAGGTACCAATTCAAAATAATAATAAAGAATTAAAGTAATGAAACACTTTGTTATCGATGTGCTTTGAAGATTTAATTCAGATCATCGAAATCGTCCATTTTATGCTTATTTTAGGTAGCTTATTTACCCCAAAACAGTCCCTAAAAGTCCACTTAAGTCTGAGACACCCTAAAAGGTACCAGATTGCAGATTTTGACCCCTAAAAGGTACGACGAGCATCCCCGTCCATTTATTCCCCCCCCCCCCCCCGGGAAATTAAAGCTGCCAGCTTTCAGGGTTCTGGGTAGGGACAAGAGAAATAGAAGTCACTCCATAACGAAGTGAGTACGTATAAACTTACCTTTTGAGCTTCTTGAAACCATCGTTGCATAGCAGCCCATCGTTTAGGGCAATAGATCTTTGCTTTCTCGATAGAACTACATAAGTTGTGGGCATTTTTGTCGCTTTCGTTGCTGGGGATACCATCTCCATCATCATAATACATGTCTGACTCATTGAGCCTCTTGATAAATTTCTCTTTTGCTGTATTGTTGTTACTTTCTTTTGTAGCTTCACGAGCAATTTCAAGAACCTGTTGATGGAAATTAAGTACATATCACGGTTCTAGTATTCGATAGGACTATATTCGTTAGAAAGAAAGAAAGAAAGAAAGAAAGAAAGAAAGAAAGAAAGAAAGAAAGAAAGAAAGAAAGAAAGAAAGAAAGAAAGAAAGAAAGAAAGGAAGGAAGGAAGGAAGGAAGGAAGGAAGAAAGAAAGAAAGAAAGAAATACAAAGAATGAAAGAAATACAAAGAATGAAAGAAAGAACAAACAAAGTGTTTTTAGCCATTAAATTTTAAAACATAGCCAGTCTTGGGGTCCAACATATTCATAGAGTGACTGTGCAAAAAGAAAGAAAGAAAGAAAGAAAGAAAGAAGACAGACAAGCAAACAGGCAAACAGCAGGGAAGAAAGGGAGGAAGAAAGGAAGGAAGGAGGGAAAGAAGGAAAGAAGGAGGGAGGGAAGGAAAAGGAACAAAAGGAAGAAAGCAAGAAGTGGCTTCAAGAGACCTCTTTAGATTGGATTTGGTGTCACTTTTCAGATCACATGGAATTGATGAAAAAGAAAAACAAAAAACGGAATTAATAACCAATCAGAGAAAACTACCCTACACGTACCTGTGGGTATAACTTGTGCAACATTTCAAATCCCAGCTGATGTACTTGGTCTGGGGTCATGTCATTAGTAGTGAAATAAGGCATAATCATTCCATAAGTCTTCTTTCCATCCAGTTCTCCACCTAATGGTAGTGTCTTAGTAGTTTTAACACCGGTATTATTTCCATTTTTGTAGATATACGATAATGGAAGTCTTCCCAGTCCGCTAGCAATGCTACTTGGAACGCAGTACTGGGCATAGTCATTCTCAAAATACCTAAATTGGGGATGAAGACAGTCAGTTGCCGAAGCGTTAGGTCGGATAGTCGTAGATTTACAGACAACTTTTAAAACATTTCTGGAGAACTAGTCGGCGTCTATGATGGAGAAGAAAGATGTCAGGGCGTCCATTTTCTTTCTCCCCCTCCCCCCTCCCCTTGACTTCCAATGCCGCTCCCTTCCCTCTGGAACTTTCCCCGACGCCCAAGGTATCCAGAGGTGAGATCGTCTTCACAACTATAAATGGACGAAAACTGGTTGCTTGATATTTTTAACATTTTCTGAAAGAAGTCGCTTCTAAAAATTTGGGCCGTTTCTGGTTACCGGCTTTGGAATTATCAGTGGCCAAGATTGTGTCACGCCGTACTGTCAAACGTTTTAATTCGACGTGAAAATGCGCCAATTTGCGACAAATTTCACCTCATTTGCTTGGTAATGAATATAAATATTCCGTGTCAACCAGCAACTATTGGGCGCATGGATAGGCACACACTGGATGCAGGTTGCGGAAACTCGTTTCAAGGATAATTTCCCATTTTCTTCAAAAAAATATGTTGCGTGGACAAATTTCTGTCCCCCGGACAAGCTCCACGATTTCAAACATGTATTTTTTCTGCTAACTTGTCCCTACACCATGCCCAAAAATGTCTCTCGTGGGCGTCTACTTCACGTGGCATGCTTGCCATGATTTGTGTACTCTGTAAGTGTAAGCTTACTTGAAAAAGTTATCCACAGGCTTGCCAAGGTATTCCAATATCCATCCCCTCACAGTCTCGTTGATTGATTTCCCATGTTTTCTTTCCCATTTTTTTATGTCTTCAGTTTTATTTTCAATTAAGGAGAAGAACTTGGCAGTTAGTAAAGATTGGATGGGTTCTTCTTCAAAAATTGCTGAAAGAAAAAATGATACATCATTTATACTACAGCAACGAAAACAGTTTACATAATCTTTACTCCAATAGCAATATTCCCACGAGACATCACAAGAATGCGAAGCTTTGGAGTTAAAAGTATGTAACCCCTTATGCCTAAGACACACTAGCAAGGGTAATATTTCTCCGTTTAATTTCAAATGGATTTGAATTAATTACAGCTTGTTATCGATTTACAGAATTACAGCGGTTTGGGATATTCTGGTGAAACTCTAACATTCAAACGCCAACCGCCAATTGGCGTTTGCTTCTGTCAATCAAAACTCCGAATATTGCCGAACGAAAGCGAACATGCCCCGAACATAGATAGATCCAACCAGACGGCCACACGTGTTTTGTAGGCGGAGTTCCGAAAGCTGTTCGGCAATGTTCGGAGTCTTCCGACAGAAGAAAAAAGTCAATTGGCGTTTGGCGTTTGAAATGTTAGAGAATATGGAAAACCGCAGTAAATACTGAGCTGGATACATACGTCCCGAATCGATGTCTGTCATGTCTATCAATAAAAGCCAAGGTTCGGGCTATTGAGCTGCCTTATAATGTCATTGAGGTTTTTTATACACAAAAACAATCCCAAAGGACGTCAACGATCTGATTATTGTTCCTGAGTTCCTACAAAGAACTCTTAAACGATTTTTGCAACATAATTTTGCAGTTGAATGTAAACGTAAATATGTAAATGTAAACATCATAACACACAAAACGTTTTTTACTCGACAGGCGTAGCAACGGCGGGTATACACTCCATCGGAACGTTTCGGGGTGGGGGGTGGGGTGGGGTTGGGATTGGGAGTGAGGGATGGCGGGGGGATGATGGAGACAAGAACGTTCCTCTCGGAAGTCCGACGAAATAGACATTTCGACAGACCGACAAGCGATCGACCGTGCATATTCGTACGTACTTGCGAAGTCTTTCCGAAATAACTTTGACGTTCCGATCGACTGCCATTTTCTACGATAACTTGTGCAATCCACACAAGACGAGATTAATGTCGAAGTCAAGACTATTGTTATCGAGAGAGGACTCACTGTAATGGAAACTTAACGCACATTGTATTTGAACCCATTACTGAAACATCAACATAAAATTTGGTGGGTACATCTTACAAACATATTACTCGAAAAATAAATATTTTGAAAAGACAAAGAAAATATTTGATGATGCCTCTGTAACCAAAGTAATCAAGTGGTACGATTTTTCACATCCTCGGGAGCCCATCCAGTCTCCCTGGCGCCCCCGAGGATGGATAGTTACTCGTGCCCAGGCCTTTAGGCCGGGAACGAGTTATAAACTGCAAATGTTTTTTTTTTTTTTCCTGTGTTCGTCCTGAGGGACCTCTGATTGGTTAAGAACGTAAAAACAATGCCCTTCATTCATCACCTTTAAGCGACAGCGAACGCAAGCCAGGAACTTTAGGAATGCAAGATGGCCGACTTCAAAGAAAATAGCTTTCAGAGACGGGCTTTTCCTGCAGCAGAACAATGTAATTTGGAGCTTTTAACTCGAGATATACCTATATACTTATAAGAGCTTCAGAATGGGCTGTTATTTTGAGCTTCATCTCCAATACTTTGACCAAATATCGAACTCTAAATGGAGTACTTGAAAGCCGAGGCCCTCGCGATAACGACTATTTCCTGTGAGCTGGAAAACTACGAATTTCTCATCCTACATGTTGCTAAACGAACATACATAGAAGCAAGTCAATTATATTCCTCATTCAAGCATTCAAGAGATCTTGAGAGGTTTTTGTAGTGAATTTTAATTTAATATCGGAATGGCATGAAACTAGATTCCATTGACCTTGTATTTCGCGTTTGGTCACGTAACGTCTTTTATTCATATATATAACATCCGAAACATGAACGAAAAAATACACGATTTGTTATTGTGTCAAATATGCCGTTGTAGAAGTCTTTACAGCAAACAATTGAGATATATAGTGAAATAAGAAGTTGAATATAAAACTGGTATATTTTTGCATGTTGGAGATATCTAATACCTATGCATGATAATAGAAAGACAAAGGCACTAATAGCTGTTGACAGACAAACTGACTAATCAAGATATTTTTTAATTTAAGTTAGCCGATTCAAAAAAGGTCATTTGTTACGGTTAGCTATTTCCCGGAATGGTGAAGAATGCGTGAAACGGCTAGGGGAAGAGTACGAACGGAGCCGGTCATTGGAGCCTCCAGGGCTCCAGGGGCACGAGTGAACGTACGTGTGCGTCTAGTTTTCAATAGGATCTGGGGTTTCCCTTAAAATCATCTATGACATCTCCAATAAAGCCTAACGCCACGTGAGCTATTCCACTTTTGAGTGAACAGTTGCACAGTGAGGCGTCTTGATTGTTGACAATATTAAAGCAGGTATTGGAATGTAGAGGCTCTCAGTATATGGCCTTTTGATCCCTGTCAATAATGAAGAGGTGTTTTTCGCCAATGAACATGATTTTGGGACTGGAAACAAAATGTCTCAGACACATGTCCACATATTGATGTAGGGAAGTATGGCACGGGGCAATATCTGTGTAAAGTTCCCGTATTATAAATTCAAGAGCTTAATTTATGCAAATAGAGCTAAAGCCTTGATGCCTTGACTACATAATGACCTAAATAACAGAGAAAACCGACTCTGTCATAAAATAATAATATAACACAAAATAAATGAACTACCAACCTGTTGGTCCACCAAGAGCAACTTTAAAGAACGTTCTCTTGATGGCGTCCAAGCCAGCTTTGCACTCTTCAACACTTCGCACCATGCCTGCCTTTATTCCATATCTCGTATTTGCCATGTAATTTTCAAATGTTTGGTTAAAAAGTGCCATCTTGTCTTTAAGGATGTTCAAGTCCTCTACTTCTTTTGGCATGTAGTATCGAAGTGCGTAGCGTACTTGGGTGTTGATGTCGCAAATTGGCTGCCAGCACCTCTGATTTGGGCCCATCAAGAAGTCACCGGCGTAGTAATTGACATCGTACGGCAATGCAAAGGTGAATTGTAAGAAATGCTTTATTCGGAATAAAGCTTTCTTTTCCCGAGGCTTAAGACTAGCCATGTTGATTTCTTTGGCGTTGATTTCTTTCAGGAGCTCCCTAGCTGTGTCGGTGATTTTTTTCAGATTTTCTGGCGAAGGATCAAATGGCTTGAAATTTCTTTTGATTTCATCAACTGTCACGCCAGGCTTATGAACGATTTCATTTGGAAAAACTTTGTAGTAAGAATCCTGCACTTTCTGCAGGAACGTATCGAGCCCAGAGCTAACTGCTTCTGTGGAGTACTCACATCTTTGTTTGCTTGGCTTCTCTTCGCCTACACTTCTTTCGCATGCTTTGGCCGCTTGATTTGATTTTACAAGCAACACTATCCCCACAATAAGCAAAATCAAGCCAACAAGAGCTAGAAATGCAACAATATAAAGAGGTCTTCGAGTCTGCCTAACTTTCATCTTTACTCAGTCACTTCATGGACTTGTGTGACAGAGCCTCCGGCTTTAAAGAATCGTAAATGAACTAGACGCCAGATCGGCGTTTACTCGGGCTACATATAAAGGAATGTATTATATAACTTGCTTCAGCTAGCGTTCCGAGTGGTTCTCTAACGTGTTCATTGACCTCAAGTTTATGTTAGTAATACAATTCATCTACTATGAAAAAGATTTATTGTTAAATAGACTTAACAATCAAGCATGTATAGATCTGTATAGAGAAAATGGTGATAAAAACACTCCATGTAAATTTGAGTATCCTTAAATTCAATGCCACAAAGTCAGTAATAGTGAGGAGGGAAATATTCATTAGTCTCTTAAGGTAATTCCGTAGAAATAAAACTACGAATGGAATTCTCATAAAACTTCACACAGTGATAATTTTTGAGTTGCTTATCCCAAAAATGAAATAAAAAATGGGGGTCACCGTAGCCGTTTTTGCGCTAGATTGCTTTAAAGTACACCATCTTTTGTGTCTTGAGGTCTCAAGATTCGAATATCAAAATCGCGTCAAAAATAATTAATTTCTTAAATCTAAGCAGTGCTAGCTGACTAATATGAGCTCATTTTCTCTCTTTGGGCAATAGCCTAGTATTATGATGCAATAAATTGTTATAAAAATGCGTTTGCTAAAAGAAAGAAGGTAAAATTGGTTGATAGTACGTGCGTGAAAGCACGTTCTGACCGAACGTTTTATAAAATATCTAAAAAACTGGAAATGGAATCTTGACAATAATTATATATGTAATAGAGAACCTTATTACCGTTGATTTGCAAAAATAAAAAGAATAGGTGCCCGTGCTCGTTTTCGCGCTACGACGCACTAAAGTGTGAAACAAGACGTCGTAAACAGCCTGTGACTGAAGAGGACTGAGGCGAGTAACCACTATAGCGCCTCTTACAGCGTGTCTACTGTTCAAAACTTCATAAGACTAAAGCTTGCATCATTTTAAGTCAAATATATATCTTTTACAATCAAACAAATCAAAATAGGCTGAACTATGCTATGCGCAGTAGAGATGCGCACTGCAAAACTACGGAATTACCTTAAGCCATGTGACAGCCTCAAACAGGTCAAGACTGAAACTTCATTTATAGGTTGATTCCCTGGGATGCCATTGTGTTGGTCCCTCTTGGAGATGATCGTCGTATACCTTTTAGGGTCAAAACCACGACATTTGGCTGATTTGTTGGCGGATAGACGCTTGTCCTTTTACGAAAATCAGTACCTTTTTGGGTCCACAAAACCGCAAAACTGATGAAAATTTTAAAACTGCTCGGTTATAATGATATTGGTGATTGCACGACCGAAAGCCGGAACTGCGGTCACGCTATTAGCGGAGATGTATGTATGAATCGCCTTCCACCACTTTGTCCAATAAGGTCTTAACTGCATGGTACCGGCATTGCTTGGGTGTTTAATTAATGAATATGAAGCAATTCTTAAATTGTTACCCCAAATTTCCTTTCGATCGCCATATGTCGCAATATCATAGAGAGAATTTGAACATACATAAAGACTGGGTATCCATCAATAAGCTGTGTTGCATGCACAAGCGAGAATTACGTCAGGTTATATAAACACAACCACCAGACATCCACTGATAGGCCTGTCTCATTATCAAGATACTCATGATAAGAAGTCTAGATAGTTGGGATCACAAAACTGTGTTTTCTAGAATCAAAATGCTATTAGAACATTTTTCTGGCGTGGTTTCCAGGGATGGGTGACTGAAGATTTCTTTATATTCATGAAAAAAAAAATAAAATAAATAAAACCAAGCAAAACTATAACCCACATCTTCTTTCAAGGGCTGACTTAAATAATATGGCGTAGTACTCGGAGGAGACCTTGTCGTTACAGTACCTCGTTTTGATGTTAGCAATACCGAAAGGGCTTCTGGGTAATTTCTAAACCTCGACGTTGACGATACATAGATAGGAAAAAACGTAAACCTAGACTCGAGCTACCTGTAGCCCGAGTAATAAGTAGTAAATAGATCAATGAGGTACTTAAGTCTGTGTTGAGATTTGAAACGTCGTATATCAGTGCCAGTAACTTGATAGCAGATTACCATTACCGCGTAGACGTATACCGCGAGTAAATTGACAGCAGCTTAAAATTCAAATGTAAACGCCTCTCTGGCATCCTCGGGGACCCAGGGCGAACGATTACGAAGAGAAGAATCAAGAAAGGACGAAGGCGCGCTTTTACACCACAAGGAAAATAGCCCCCCTCCCTCTCCCCCCCCCAAAAAAAGGTGAAATGAATTGCTCAGAAAAACGTACAAAAAAGACAAAAATAGAAATAGACCTCTATGAAGCCATGTGGTTACTGGCCTCAAATCCAAATATAGATATAGACACATTTCAAGGCCTGTCCCTGATTGGGGGTGGGGGTAGTGGTTTACTTCGACTAGTGCATACACACACACCGACTTTGTCCTAGTGCCCTTGGTAAGTTTATTTAAATTTCGACATAAGCAAAATGAAGAACTGAAGTAGTATATAAAATGTAACAGAACCATTGAGAAATATAAATTGTGTTCAACCTGCCTTCGCATCTTTAACTAGTAATTGTACATTGTAAACACGGCTGGAAAACAAAATTTCGATCAAACATTTAAGTTCTGTTGAGAAATTGCCTCAACCAAATCAACAATAAACCACACTTCAAGATAATCTTCAATTTCACGAGGTCAAAAACAAGACGACGTTTGGCATTTTTAGTATTACAATGTCAATGATGGCGAGTAGCCAAGTCTTTCCAAAGTCTCACAAGAATAAATTAAAGCTGTGCCTGATTACATCAAATAAAGAAAATTCTCTATAGTTACAGACTTTACATTCGTATTTTACGTGAAAAAACTTTTATATTATCCACGGTTCTGAAACGGTCTGAAATGCTGGTGTCCTGTGGAGCAATACGCTACACTTTGAGTTATGTGACATAACAACTCTTGCCGAATAAAATCTTGTGCATCAAATTATTTCGCTTTCGGCTCAAAAATTATCTCCAAACACAGTTTTCTAAACCATATTTTAGAACAAAATCGATTGGACGAGAAATAAAATTTTAATTCAAAATTTTTGGCACCTATGCCGTGACGTGCAGACAAAGATTTGTCTATTACAAATCGAAAACCTTCGAACCTTTAGACACGGTAAGTTCATTTAAATTTCTACATAAGCAAAATGAAAACTGAAGTACTATACAAAATGTAACAGAACCATTGAGAAATATAAATTACGATCAACTTACCTTCGCATCTCTAATTACTAAATGCACATTATAAACGCAACCTTAATGCCTACGACCCAAAGCCATTGATGGTCATTGATCTACAGTAAAATATCGCCCCATGTTTCAGTGCTTAAGTTTCCTATTTCATTCCGAACGGCTTCGTCAATACTACGTTTATCGAGAGTTGATCAAACGTTTCCCCTACAGATATATTTATGAACTAAACTGAACAGTTTGGTCTCAAGACATATTTTTACAACACTTGACTAAAATCTTGCAATCTGATTGGCCGAGAGCCATTGTTAATAAGAGTACTGACAATAGCTGACGCCAACATGTCACGCTCGATAGTTTTTCAAACAGATTTGGACGGAAAAGATCTAAGATAATGTTGTAAAAAACAAATTGAAGATAGTTTTCCATTGTCAGTACTCTTATTAATCATGGATGACGTCAAAAAATGTCCAAAACTTAGCAGTGAAACCACTCGCTGCGCTCGTGGTTCCACTTTAGTTTTGGTCATTTTTTGACGTCATCCATGATTAATAAGAGTACTGACAATGGAAAACTATCTTCAATTTGTTAAATTTTATAACCACAAAGCCTATATTTGATTATTAATAATCGACTTAAACACCCTCGGACCGGCGCACGAAGTTCGCTTATCTTTCGGCTTGACACTTCGGCTCTACTTCGGAGATTTCCGAATTACACGCACACGCACGCAGACAGACCATGACATTATATGTTACTGGCATAAAGCCAGTAACCACAAAAACTGTATATAATCACTTCGATAATCACTTCTATGTCAATTATACATCATTGTCTGGCCAAGGTTTCTCTGCCGGGTCATTTATCCATTCTTTATCATCTACCACTCCTTCTACCGCTGATGTTGTCGTCTCATTGGCTACAGGATTAAGAACATCATTACAGCCAGCTCCCTTCCCATCGTTAAGAGTGCATTCCACGTACTTCTCTATACTATCTTTCAAGTAACTAAGAGGGGCGGCGCCTTGCGACAAAAGATAAAAGTGAAAATCCCTTAAATTGAATTTGTCTTTTAGCTTCATCTTGGCGTAGTCTCTTAGCATAATGATTTGTAGTTGTCCAATCATGTAAGCTGTTGCCTGTCCTGGGCGGCTTTGGTAACGAGTGACCTCTTTTTCAGCAAAATCGGAAGTGTCCCAGGCGTAGTCGGCAAAGAAATTGAGAGCGTCTTGGCGTGTGAAGTTTTTGTAGTGAAGGCCTGTGTCTACGATGAGACGGAGAGCCCTCCAGACCTGTAGATCAACAGCATTTTACATTACAGTCCCTTTCTTTCAGTGAGTGAACGCCCTCGGGATAATACTTGCTACTTACTACAGTTATTACCATATTACATTCCCAAACCGACCACCATATCAAATAAATAAATAATAATAAATAATCTTCTACAGCAGATCCACCTAGTGGCTATTCTTCTGCTGGCACTCACACTCACTACCTCTACATTAAATATTTTGTATACATCGCTGAACGCACATGTTGATTTTTGCTGAGAGAGGAAAAACCGGACAACCTGGAGAAAAAACCCTCGTGGCATGGTAGAGAACAACACATCAAACAAACTCAATTCACATATATATGATCCGAAAGGTTGAGCCGGGACTCGAACCCAGACCACAGCGGTGAAAGGCCGGGGCTTTCACCACTCGGCCAACCATGGAGCCCATACTACTATACCATCATACGTTTCTCCCATAAACAGACAAACAACTCATCCAATTGGCTTAGTTTTAACAAGGTTGAGTGCAAAGTTACAGGAATTAATGAATACACGTTGCATCTCTGTGTTGCGCGCAATGTTACAGAAAAATAAGTTGTATCGTTTTCCCTACCTGCCACTTCAACATGCCATACTTGTCAAACGGTCTGTTATTATAAGCATCAGTATCTTTTGCAACCAAAGGATTTTCAGCATACAAAGCCCATCCTTCAGTAAAAGCAGTGTAGTAAGTAACTGAATCCAACCATTGTATAATGCCACCACAAGTATCTCTAAAGTGCTCTATAAGTCCCTGAACCTAATGAAATGAGAATATTATTTAGAATGCATGCTGCCCTGTTGGCTCAGACTCGTTTACACCCTTGTCTTTTAAGAGTTTTGGGATACCTGTGTATGATGACCAGGCCTGGCCTCATGGGCGTTGACACTCAGCTCCTGATATTTGGGCCCAGGCCTTTCAAAGAAGAACGGTATATTGTAATAAGCAGGCCTACTACAATTGGAGTTGCTGCGAGAATAGCTCTGAGCACCAGTGGAAGGATTAAAGTTTGGTCGCATCTCAACAGGACAGTTGGGGGCGGTGTGTTTGTAGCCACTGAAGTAAAACATATTGACAGTCTTGGGATCCAACATACTCATGACCAGGGGACAAAAAAGAAACTTAAATCAGCAACAAATATATATATAATATAACAAAGAATACAACAAAGAACAAAATTTTTTGATGTTTAAAACTAAGAATCAAGCTAGAGCAAAGCTGCAAGCTTTCAGGGTTCTTGATAGCTAGGGGCAAGGGAAAAAGGAGTCCTTCCATAACGAAGCGAGTACAAACTTACCTTTTGAGCTTCTTGAAACCATCGTTGCATCGCAGCCCATCGTTTGGGGCAATAGATCTTTGCGTTCTCGATAGAACTACATAAGTTGTGGGCATTTTTGTCGCTTTCGTTGCTAGGGATACCATCTTCATCAACAAAATACATGTCTGACTCATTGAGCCTCTTGGTAAATTTCTCTTTTGCTGTATTGTTGTTACTTTCTTTTGTAACTTCACGAGCAATTTCAAGAACCTGTTGATGGAAATTAAGTACATATCACGGTTCTAGTATTCGATAGGACTATATTCGTTAGAAAAAAAGAAAGAAAGAAAGAAAGAAAGAAAGAAAGAAAGAAAGAAAGAAAGAAAGAAATACGAAGAATGAAAGAAAGAACAAACAAAGTGTTTTTAGCCATTAAATTTTAAAATATAGCCAGTCTTGGGGTCCAACATATTCATAGAGTGACTGTGCAAAAAGAAAGAAAGAAAGAAAGAAAGAAAGAAAGAAAGAAAGAAAGAAAGAAAGAAAGAAAGAAAGAAAGAAAGAAAGAAAGAAAGAAAGAAAGAAAGAAAGAAAGAAAGAAAGAAAGAAAGAAAGAAAGAAAGAAAGAAAGAAAGAAAGAAAGAAAGAAAGAAAGAAAGAAAGAAAGAAAGAGAAAACTACCCTACACGTACCTGTGGGTATAACTTGTGCAACATTTCAAATCCCAACTGATGTACTTGGTCTGGGGTCATGTCATTAGTAGTGAAATAAGGCATAATCATTTCATAACTCTTCTTTCCATCCAGTTCTCCACCTAGTGGTAGTTTCTTAGTAGTTTTAACACCGGTATTATTTCCATTTTTGTAGATATACGATAATGGAAGTCTTCCCAGTCCGCTAGCAATGCTACTTGGAACGCAGTACTGGGCATAGTCATTCTCAAAATACCTAAATTGGGGATGAAGACAGTCAGTTGTCGAAGCGCTACGCCGGATAGTCGTAGATTTACAGACAACTTTTAAAACATTTCTGGAGAACTAGTCGGCGTCTATGATGGAGAAGAAAGACGTCAGGGCGTCCATTTTCTTTCTCCCCCTCCCCCCTCCCCTTGACTTCCAATGCCGCTCCCTTCCCTCTGGAACTTTCCCGGACGCCCAAGGTATCCAGCGGTGAGATCGTCTTCACAACTATAAATGGACGAAAACTGGTTGCTTGATATTTTCAACATTTTCTGAAAGAAGTCGTTTCTAAAAATTTGGGCTGTTTCTGGTTACCGGCTTTGGAATTATCAGTGGCCAAAATTGTGTCACGCCGTACTGTCAAACGTTTTAATTCGACGTGAAAATACGCCAATTTGTGACAAATTTCACCTCATTTGCTTGGTAGTGAATATAAATATTTTCTTCGAAGATTCCGTGTCAACCAGCAACCACTGGGCGCATGGATGGGCACACACTGGATGCAGGTTGCAGGGACATGAAGTGGAAACTCGCGCGCCTCAAGGATAATTTTCCATTTTCTTCAAAAAAATATGTTGCGTGGACAAATTCCTGTCCCCGGGACAAGCTCCACGATTTCAAACATGGATTTTTTCTCCAACTTGTCTCTACACCATGCCCAAAAATGTCTCTCGTGGGCGCCTACTTCACGTGGCATGCTTGTCATGATTTATGTACTCTGTAAGTGTAAGCTTACTTGAAAAACTTATCCACAGGCTTGCCAAGGTATTCCAATATCCACCCTCTAACAGTCTCGTTGATTGATTTCCCATGTTTTCTTTCCCATTTTTTTATGTCTTCAGTTTTATTTTCAATTAAGGAGAAGAACTTGGCAGTTAGTAAAGATTGGATGGGTTCTTCTTCAAAAATTGCTGAAAGAAAAAATGATACATCATTTATACTACAGCAACGAAAACAGTTTACATAATCTTTACTCCAATAACAATATTCCCACGAGACATCACAAGAATGCGAAGCTTTGGAGTTAAAAGTATGTAACCCCTTATGCCTAAGGCACGGTAGCAAGGGTAATATTTCTCCTTTTAATTTCAAATGGATTTGAATTAATTACAGCTTGTTATCGATTTACAGAATTACAGCGGTTTGGGATATTCTGGTGAAACTCTGACATTCAAACGCCAACCGCCAATTGGCGTTTGCTTCTGTCAATCAAAACTCCGAACATTGCCGAACGAAAGCGAACATGTGAGGCGTGGCGGGGGGATGATGGAGACAAGAACGTTCCTCTCGGAAGTCCGACGAAATAGACATTTCGACAGACCGACAAGCGATCGACCGTACATATTCGTACGTACTTGCGAAGTCTTTCCGAAATAACTTTGACGTTCCGATCGACTCCCATTTTCTACGATAACTTGTGCAATCCAAGCTTGTAAGGCAGCCATTACCACGCATGTTAAAATCACACAAGACGAGATTAATGTCGAAGTCAAGAATATTGTTATCGAGAGAGGACTCACTGTGATGGTAGCCTGCGTGGCGGCTCTAGGGGATTGGGGAGGAGGAGAGGGGATTGGGGAGGAGGGAAAAGGGAAGGGGAGGAGGGAAAAGGGAAGGGGAGGGGGGAGCGAGGGGGAGGGGAGGAGGAAGAGGAGAAAGGGAGAGCCTCTCAATCCCCCAGAGCCGCCACGCAGGCTACTGTGATGGAAACTTAACACACATTGTATTCGAACCCATTACTGAAATATCAACATAAAATTTGGAGGGTACGTACATCTTACAAAAATATTACTCGAAAAATAAATATTTTGAAAAGACAAAGAAAATATTTGATGATGCCTCTGTAACCAAAGTAAGCAAGGGGTCAAGAGGTACGATTTTTCACATCCTCGGGAGCCCAACCAGTCCCCCTGGATTAGTTTTCAATAGGATCTGGGGTTTCCCTTAAAATCATGACATCTCCCTAACGCCTCGTGAGCTGAGTTGCACAGTGAGGCGTCTTGATTGTTGACAATATTAAAGCAGGTATTGGAATGCAGAGGCTCTCAGTTTATATGGCCTTTTGATCCCTGTCAATAATGAAGAGGTGTTTTTCGCCAATGAAAATGATTTTGGGACTGGAAACAAAATGTCTCAGACAGTCACACGCCACATGTTGATGTAGGGAAGTATGGCACGGGGCAATATCTGTGTCACACAACTTTGGTAAAGTTCCTGTATTATAGTGGATATTGACATCGGTTAATATGAATCTAAATCATTGTAGGCGGGCCAGGATGGGAACAGGAAGTCACAACTTTATAAGCATGTTTTCAATCCAATTAGTATTTTAACGCGTCAGTGTGATAAGTAAACTTTAATTAAGCAGTGAATATTTATTAACTGTATAAATAGAAGAGCTATAAGACATTAAATCACTCTCGCTTCAAAAGCCAACTAGAAAGCACATATTCAAGCTACATACTTTATAAGCAAGCAGTTATAGAAAAAAAATTTTAATGATCATGGACCAAAACGACAGCACAACAACTAAGCGTCAAAAGAAATGCCCTGGATGCAAGACCCCAAAAGAAAGCCACGACTGGGGTATACCATCCTCATTCTGTGAAGGCAAGGAAAGAAGCTCACCACTGCGTGTGAAAGCGGAAAGCAAGCTCGACCTTAAGGAAATCGACGAGCTCAAGGAGAGCCTCAAGGCCCTTGAAATAGAAGAGCAACGCCTGGAACAGCAGCGATTAAAACAAAAGCTGGAAGAAAAACAAGCAGCCGTAGAGGAGCTCCGTCACAAAGTTGCAATGGACCGCCGTGGAAATCCAACTGAACCCATCACACCACTAGACGAAATCCTGGCGCGTCACGACCACGTGGACATGACCACACAGCATCTACCAACCATCACCACAGGACCAGAACTAAGAGGAACCAGAGACTTCGCCACAACACTCCCAAGCACATCAGAAATGTTTCTACGACCAGCAAAGCAAAATGGTGAGAAAATTTATCTTATTCCAGATTTCGTAGACTCTATCGTTCCTCAGGAACACGAAGAGACATTAGGTAGCCAGGGCATGGCCCGTATATCAGTGACCTATGGCCCGAAAAAACCTAAGCTAGATTCAATTACTTTACAACAGTGGGTGATTGCAAATACACGTATATTTTATACTTTATTAGCTGAAGGTAAATTAGTATCAAATGATATCCAACATTACTTAGCATATACAATCAAAATAATGGAACTATCTAATAGATATGACTGGAAATCAGTCGTAATGTATGATAACGAGTTTCGTCGGATGCAAGCAATTTATCGTTATCCCTGGAATTTTGACTCAAATCACCTACACACAGTCCTGCTAACACCCATCCAACGCACAAATACTAATCCCTCAAAACTAAACCTTAACGCGGGACGCACGCAATTTGCTAACACTAATGCTGAAGGGAAGGTAATTTGTCGTAACTTTAACAGCCCACGGGGATGTTCGCGCGAATCGTGTAATTTCGTGCATGAATGTAATCGTAAAGTTTCGGGCAAAGTTTGTGGCCAGTCGCACGCGGGGCATGCACATAAACCCAATTCCCAAGCATGACTAGGTGAGGCAACCAAACCAAATCCGTTGAACAAGGATTTATGGCTCCAGGAACTTGAATTTGATGAGGACAAAGAATTTCTTAGCGACGGCATTTTACACGGTTTCCAACTTACTAATGTTGGGACACATTTTTCGGATGTAAACATGGATAATTACAAATCTGCTACAAATCCTATTAACAGGCATTTAGTCGAGCAAACGATTCTCGACGAAATCAAGCAAGGCAATTACGTCATAACTGAGCATAAACCCACTATTGTTAGCGCGTTAGGAGCAATTCCGAAACCAGATGCTAACGAAGTACGCTTAATTCATGATTGCTCTCGACCACATGGCCAAGCGGTAAACGACTACATTGAGATTGAGTCTTTTCAATTTCAGAAACTAGATGACGCTGTAAAACTCTTAAAACCTAACTACTATATGGCAAAGATCGACCTGCGCCACGCGTATCGCTCAGTACCTATTCACCCTGATAATTATCGTGCTACGGGTTGCAAGTGGCAATTTACAGGCGATAAATCGTACACTTATTTTTATGATACACGGCTTCCGTTCGGAGCGAAATCTAGTCCAAGTATTTTTCATAGATTAACGCAATCAGTCAGAAGAATGATGGCTAGGAGGGGTTTCCACAACATTATAGTCTACCTAGATGATTTCCTTGTTATAGGGGAAACGGAGGCCAAGTGTCAGTTGGTCTATCATGTCTTAATGAAGCTCTTACGTGACTTGGGCTTCACAATAAGTGAGCGCAAACTAGTCCCTCCGACCCAACGCTTAACTTTCTTGGGAATAGAACTCGACACAATCGCGTGCACTATGAGGTTGCCGGATGGCAAAATCGAGGAGTTAAAGCAGGTTGTATCAGACTTTCAGTCAAAGCGGCGTGCAAGCAAAAAACAACTTCAACGTTTAGCCGGTAAACTTAATTTCGCTTGTCGGGTTGTCTACGGAGGACGAACTTTCCTCCGTCGTATTCTGGATACCATGAACAGTTTATCATCAAAGGCTAAAATCAGGCTAGATAGACATTTTCACGAGGACATTTCATGGTGGGCTCAGTTTTTAAAGTCATTCAACGGAAAGCGTTTATTTCTTGCAACACTCCCTACAGAAGATGTTGTCACTGATGCTTGTAAGGAAGCGGCTGCAGGGTTTTTCCGAGGGGACTGGTTTTATTTTAACTTTCCCATCGATTGTCCTCGGGAGTCCAATATGCACATAAATCATAAAGAAACCTTAGCTATCATTATTGCCGCAAAGCGCTGGGCAAAACTGTGGACAAATAAACGCATTGTGATTCATTGTGATAATCAAGCGGCGGTTCATATAATTAACAAAGGTACAACCGCCAACGAGTACATCATGCGTGAATTGCGGCAACTCTTTTGGCTTTCGGCCATGCATAACTTTCACATTGTAGCGGTGTATGTTCAAGGAAGCAAAAATATGTTAGCGGATTCTATCTCACGCTTGCATGACCCACACCACGTAATTAAGTTTTACGCAATATTTGCCAGTAATTACTCTCAGCAATTCATCAACTCTTCACCTCTCGAGCAGCATATGTCGGCTAACAGCCACGACTACATTTTTTACAGATGCACGAGATCTCACTATGGCAATGCAACTCGAGAAAGAAATCAGTGATTACCGGACACATCTATTTGCTGAGTCTACCAAGTCTACGTATCAAACTCATCGCAATACGTTTTTAAAATTTTGTTCACATATGGGTTACAACCCAGTTCCGCTGCAGCAATCGCACCTTTTACAGTATGCCGCCTACTTAGCTCGGTTTTTAAAACCATCTTCCATTCGCAATTATTTGAATATTATCGGCATTTTACACAAAGAATTCGGGCTCCAGAACCCCCTTCTTGACAACTGGGCACTCAAGTCATTGCTCACTGGAATTAAAAGGGTAAAAGGCTCCCCTCCTCGACAAAAGTTACCTATTACCCCAAGCATTTTAATAGATATATACTCGACCCTACATTTTTCCAACAGCCTTGATTCATCCTTTTGGGCGGTTTGTTTGGTAGCCTTTTTCGGTATGTTTCGGAAATCGCATTTATTACCTTTGTCAGCAAGTAAATTCGACCCAAGCAAACAGCTCACTAAAGCTGATTTCAAAGTATATTCATGGGGAATACTTATCACTATTCGATGGAGTAAAACGATCCAGTTTCGTGAAAGGGAGGTCGATATTCCCATCCCTTGTATTCCTCGTAGCAAACTTTGCCCAGTTACAGCTACCAACCATGCATTTTCCTTCACTACCACTGCGCCCGCTAACTCCCAAGCTTTCAACTGGTGGGATCCTTCAAGTAACTCCATTAAATGCCTAACTTATAGCATGTTCATCAGTAAACTCAAACACCATCTCGCGCTAGTAGGAGTTAATCCATCTAACTTTGCTGGCCACTCATTTCGAAGGGGGGGGGAGCATCTTTTGCGTATCAGTCTGGTGTCCCAATAGAACTAATCAAGGCGCTAGGGGATTGGCAGTCAGATGCGGTGTTAATATATTTAACCATGCCTTTAACTATTAGACTAAACTCTGCTAACATGCTTTGTAAATCTGTTCTAACTCTCACAACACAGAACACTCACCCCACTCATTAATCACACTCTGGATTTGGACTCATTATTCAGGGGAATAATAGTAAATATGTTTGTAATAGTTTAGGATATATATATATACGTTTCAGTTTGTATTATAATATATAGTATAAGTACTTTGTAAAATAAAGACTGCCTGAACCCATTCCTGAGTCTTGGTTGATTTAGGTGGATATTGACATCGGTTAATATGAATCTAAATCATTGTAGGCGGGCCAGGATGGGAACAGGAAGTCACAACTTTATAAGCATGTTTTCAATCCAATTAGTATTTTAACGCGTCAGTGTGATAAGTAAACTTTAATTAAGCAGTGAATATTTATTAACTGTATAAATAGAAGAGCTATAAGACATTAAATCACTCTCGCTTCAAAAGCCAACTAGAAAGCACATATTCAAGCTACATACTTTATAAGCAAGCAGTTATAGAAAAATTTTTCCCACCCACCTCTCCACAGGTAGTCTAACAGTGTAAATGTATCTCTGGACTCATTATTCAGGGGAATAATAGTAAATATGTTTGTAATAGTTTAGGATATATATATATACGTTTCAGTTTGTATTATAATATATAGTATAAGTACTTTGTAAAATAAAGACTGCCTGAACCCATTCCTGAGTCTTGGTTGATTTAGAATTCAAGAGCTTTATGCAAATAAAGCTAAATAAAGTTAAAGCTAGCCTTGATCCCTTGACTACATAATGACCTAAATAACAGAGAAAACCGACTCTGTCATAAAATAATAATATAACACAAAATAAATGAACTACCAACCTGTTGGTCCACCAAGAGCAACTTTAAAGAACGTTCTTTTGATGGCGTCCAAGCCAGCTTTGCACTCTTCAACACTTCGCACCATGCCTGCCTTTACTCCATATCTCGTATTTGCCATGTAATTTTCAAATGTTTGGTTAAAAAGTGCCATCTTGTCTTTAAGGATGTTCAAGTCTTCCACTTCTTTTGGCATGTAGTATCGAAGTGCGTAGCGTACTTGGGTGTTGATGTCGCAAATTGGCTGCCAGCACCTCTGATTTGGACCCATCAAGAAGTCACCGGCGTAGTAATTGACATCGTACGGCAATGCAAAAGTGAATTGCAAGAAATGCTTTATTCGGAATAAAGCTTTCTTTTCCCGAGGCTTAAGACTAGCCATGTTGATTTCTTTGGCGTTGATTTCTTTCAGGAGCTCCCTAGCTGTGTCAGTGATTTTTTTCAGATTTTCTGGCGAAGGATCAAATGGCTTGAAATTTCTTTTGATTTCATCAACTGTCACGCCAGGCTTATGAACGATTTCATTTGGAAAAACCTTGTAGTAAGAATCCTGCACTTTCTGCAGGAACGTATCGAGCCCAGATCTAACTGCTTCTGTGGAGTACTCACATCTTTGTTTGCTTGGCTTCTCTTCTCCTACACTTCTTTCGCATGCTTTGGCCGCTTGATTTGATTTTACAAGCAACACTATCCCCACAATAAGCAAAATCAAGCCAACAAGAGCTAGAAATGCGACAATATAAAGAGGTCTTCGAGTCTGCCTAACTTTCATCTTTACTCAGTCACTTCATGGACTTGTGTGACAGAGCCTTCGGCTTTAAAGAACCGTAAATGAATAAGTAGTAAATAGATCAATGAGGTACTTAACGTCTGTGTTGAGATTTGAAACCAGACGCTAATAATAAGTTCCGGTAATCGTATATCAGTGCCAGTAACTTGATACCGCGAGTAACTTGACAGCCGCTGACTCGTCCCCAGTCGTCTCGCTCAAAAAACAAAGCCGGCAGGAAAATTCAAATGTAAACGCGCACTCTCTGGCATGCTCGGGGACCCAGGTCGAACGATTAATAATAGAAGAATCAAGAAAGGACGATCGAAGCCGGGCACGCTTTTACACCACAAAGAAAATACCCCCCCCCCCAAAAAAAAAAAGGGTGCTCAGACCCCTCCCCCCAAAAAAGGTGAAATGAAATGCTCAGAAAAACGTACAAAAAAGACAAAAATAGAAACTATATATATGATCACTTGGATAATCACTTATATGTCAATTATACATCATAGTCTTGCCAGGGTTTCTCTGGCGGGTCATTTATCCATTCTTGATCATCTACCACTCCTCCTACCGCTGATGTTGTCGTCTCATTGGCTACAGGATTAAGAACATCATTACAGCCAGCTCCCTTCCCATCGTTAAGAGTGCATTCCACGTACTTCTCTATACTATCTTTCAAGTAACTAAGAGGGGCGGCGCCTTGGGACAAAAGATAAAAGTGAAAATCCCTTAAATTGAACTTGTCTTTAAGCTTGGTCTTGGCGTAGTCTCTAAGCTTGATAATTTGTAGTTGTCCGATCATGTAAGCTGTTGCCTGTCCTGGGCGGCTTTGGTAACGGGTGACCTCTTTTTCAGCACCATCGGATGCGTCCCAGGCGTAATCGGCGAAGAATTTGAGAGCGTCTTGGCGTGTGAAGTTTTTGTAGTGAAGGCCTGTGTCTACGATGAGACGGAGAGCCCTCCAGACCTGTAGATCAACAACATTTTACATTACAGTTTCTTTCTTTCAGTGAGTGAACGCCCTCGGGATAATACTTGCTACTTACTGCAGTTATTACCATGGTACATTCCTAAACCGACCACCATATCAATCACTAACATACCACCATACCTTCATACTTTTCTCCCATAAACAGACAAACAACCCATCCAATTGGTCACATTATTTTTTCGTCAGTGTTATAACACCTTGTGGCATTAGTTTATGCCCGGTTATAACTAATCATGCTCGTATAGTATTTCGAGCAGTGAACCAATATCACACATGGCTGGGTGACGTCCAGCACCATATTCACTTAACCCATCCAATTGGCTTAGTTTTAACAAGCTAAGGTTGAGCGCAACAGTTACAGAATGCACGTTGCATATCTGTGTTGGGCGCAATGTTACAGAAAAAAAGTTGTATCGTTTATCTGGGCTTGAACCTACCTGCCACTTCAACATGCCATATTTGTCAAACGGTCTGTGTTTATAAGTATCAGTATCTTTTGCAATCAAAGGATTTTCTGCATACAAAGCCCATCCTTCAGTAAAAGCAGTGTAATAAGTAACTGAATCCAACCACTGTATAATGCCACCACAAGTATCTCTAAAGTGCTCTACAAGTCCCTGGACCTAATGAAATGAAAATATTTAGACTACATGCTGCCCTGTTGGCCCTTGTCTTTTAAGAGTTTTGGGATACCTGTGTATGATGACCAGGCCTGGCCTCATGTGCGTTGACACTCAGCACCTGATATTTGGGCCCAGGCCTCTCTCTGAAGAACGGTATATTGTAATAAGATGGTCTAGTACAATTGGAGTTGCTGCGAGAATAGCTCTGAGCACCAGTGGAAGGATTAAAATTTGGTCGCATCTCAACAGGACAGTTGGGGGCGGTGTGTTTGTAGCCACTGAAGTAAAACATATTGACAGTCTTGGGGTCCAACATACTCATGAACTGGGGACAAAAAAGAAAACTTGAATCAGAAACAAATACAACAAAGAACTTAATTTTTTGATGTTTAAAACTAAGAATCAAGAGCAAATTAAACCCGGGGGAGGGGGACTCCTATATATAAGAGGACGGGGATGCTCGTCGGAAATTTTGAAAATGACCCCTAAAAGGTACCTGAGTGGGAGTGGCAACAATTGATTTCTACCCCTTAAAGGTACCAATTCAAAATAATAATAAAGAATTAAAGTAATGAAACACTTTGTTATCGATGTGCTTTGAAGATTTAATTCAGATCATCGAAATCGTCCATTTTATGCTTATTTTAGGTAGCTTATTTACCCCAAAACAGTCCCTAAAAGTCCACTTAAGTCTGAGACACACTAAAAGGTACCAGATTGCAGATTTTGACCCCTAAAAGGTACGACGAGCATCCCCGTCCATTTATTCCCCCCCCCCCCCCCCCCCCCGGGAAATTAAAGCTGCCAGCTTTCAGGGTTCTGGGTAGGGACAAGAGAAATAGAAGTCACTCCATAACGAAGTGAGTACGTATAAACTTACCTTTTGAGCTTCTTGAAACCATCGTTGCATAGCAGCCCATCGTTTAGGGCAATAGATCTTTGCTTTCTCGATAGAACTACATAAGTTGTGGGCATTTTTGTCGCTTTCGTTGCTGGGGATACCATCTCCATCATCATAATACATGTCTGACTCATTGAGCCTCTTGATAAATTTCTCTTTTGCTGTATTGTTGTTACTTTCTTTTGTAGCTTCACGAGCAATTTCAAGAACCTGTTGATGGAAATTAAGTACATATCACGGTTCTAGTATTCGATAGGACTATATTCGTTAGAAAGAAAGAAAGAAAGAAAGAAAGAAAGAAAGAAAGAAAGAAAGAAAGAAAGAAAGAAAGAAAGAAAGAAAGAAAGAAAGAAAGAAAGAAAGAAAGAAAGGAAGGAAGGAAGGAAGGAAGGAAGAAAGAAAGAAATAAATACAAAGAATGAAAGAAATACAAAGAATGAAAGAAAGAACAAACAAAGTGTTTTTAGCCATTAAATTTTAAAACATAGCCAGTCTTGGGGTCCAACATATTCATAGAGTGACTGTGCAAAAAGAAAGAAAGAAAGAAAGAAAGAAAGAAAGAAGACAGACAAGCAAACAGGCAAACAGCAGGGAAGAAAGGGAGGAAGAAAGGAAGGAAGGAGGGAAAGAAGGAAAGAAGGAGGGAGGGAAGGAAAAGGAACAAAAGGAAGAAAGCAAGAAGTGGCTTCAAGAGACCTCTTTAGATTGGATTTGGTGTCACTTTTCAGATCACATGGAATTGATGAAAAAGAAAAACAAAAAACGGAATTAATAACCAATCAGAGAAAACTACCCTACACGTACCTGTGGGTATAACTTGTGCAACATTTCAAATCCCAGCTGATGTACTTGGTCTGGGGTCATGTCATTAGTAGTGAAATAAGGCATAATCATTCCATAAGTCTTCTTTCCATCCAGTTCTCCACCTAATGGTAGTTTCTTAGTAGTTTTAACACCAGTATTCTTCCCATTTTTGTAGATATACGACAATGGAAGTCTTCCCAGTCCGCTAGCAATGCTACTTGGAACGCAGTACTGGGCATAGTCATTCTCAAAATACCTAAATTGGGGATGAAGACAGTCAGTTGTCGAAGCGCTACGCCGGATAGTCGTAGATTTACAGACAACTTTTAAAACATTTCTGGAGAACTAGTCGGCGTCTATGATGGAGAAGAAAGACGTCAGGGCGTCCATTTTCTTTCTCCCCCTCCCCCCTCCCCTTGACTTCCAATGCCGCTCCCTTCCCTCTGGAACTTTCCCCGGCGCCCAAGGTATCCAGAGGTGAGATCGTCTTCACAACTATAAATGGACGAAAACTGGTTGCTTGATATTTTTAACATTTTCTGAAAGAAGTCGCTTCTAAAAATTTGGGCCGTTTCTGGTTACCGGCTTTGGAATTATCAGTGGCCAAGATTGTGTCACGCCGTACTGTCAAACGTTTTAATTCGACGTGAAAATGCGCCAATTTGCGACAAATTTCACCTCATTTGCTTGGTAATGAATATAAATATTCCGTGTCAACCAGCAACTATTGGGCGCATGGATAGGCACACACTGGATGCAGGTTGCGGAAACTCGTTTCAAGGATAATTTCCCATTTTCTTCAAAAAAATATGTTGCGTGGACAAATTTCTGTCCCCCGGACAAGCTCCACGATTTCAAACATGTATTTTTTCTGCTAACTTGTCCCTACACCATGCCCAAAAATGTCTCTCGTGGGCGTCTACTTCACGTGGCATGCTTGCCATGATTTGTGTACTCTGTAAGTGTAAGCTTACTTGAAAAACTTATCCACAGGCTTGCCAAGGTATTCCAATATCCATCCCCTCACAGTCTCGTTGATTGATTTCCCATGTTTTCTTTCCCATTTTTTTATGTCTTCAGTTTTATTTTCAATTAAGGAGAAGAACTTGGCAGTTAGTAAAGATTGGATGGGTTCTTCTTCAAAAATTGCTGAAAGAAAAAATGATACATCATTTATACTACAGCAACGAAAACAGTTTACATAATCTTTACTCCAATAGCAATATTCCCACGAGACATCACAAGAATGCGAAGCTTTGGAGTTAAAAGTATGTAACCCCTTATGCCTAAGGCACACTAGCAAGGGTAATATTTCTCCGTTTAATTTCAAATGGATTTGAATTAATTACAGCTTGTTATCGATTTACAGAATTACAGCGGTTTGGGATATTCTGGTGAAACTCTGACATTCAAACGCCAACCGCCAATTGGCGTTTGCTTCTGTCAATCAAAACTCCGAACATTGCCGAACGAAAGCGAACATGTGAGGCGTGGCGGGGGGATGATGGAGACAAGAACGTTCCTCTCGGAAGTCCGACGAAATAGACATTTCGACAGACCGACAAGCGATCGACCGTACATATTCGTACGTACTTGCGAAGTCTTTCCGAAATAACTTTGACGTTCCGATCGACTGCCATTTTCTACGATAACTTGTGCAATCCACACAAGACGAGATTAATGTCGAAGTCAAGACTATTGTTATCGAGAGAGGACTCACTGTAATGGAAACTTAACGGACATTGTATTTGAACCCATTACTGAAACATCAACATAAAATTTGGTGGGTACATCTTACAAACATATTACTCGAAAAATATATATTTTGAAAAGACAAAGAAAATATTTGATGATGCCTCTGTAACCAAAGTAACCAAGTGGTACGATTTTTCACATCCTCGGGAGCCCATCCAGTCTCCCTGGCGCCCCCGAGGATGGATAGTTTTCAATAGGATCTGGGGTTTCCCTTAAAATCATCTATGACATCTCCAATAAAGCCTAACGCCACGTGAGCTATTCCACTTTTGAGTGAACAGTTGCACAGTGAGGCGTCTTGATTTTTGACAATATTAAAGCAGGTATTGGAATGTAGAGGCTCTCAGTACATGGCCTTTTGATCCCTGTCAATAATGAAGAGGTGTTTTTCGCCAATGAACATGATTTTGGGACTGGAAACAAAATGTCTCAGACTGATGTCCACATGTTGATGTAGGGAAGTATGGCACGGGGCAATATCTGTGCAAAGTTCCCGTATTATAAATTCAAGAGCTTAATTTATGCAAATAGAGCTAAAGCCTTGATGCCTTGACTACATAATGACCTAAATAACAGAGAAAACCGACTCTGTCATAATATCATAATATAAATACTGAACCTAATTCAACATCCTTCAATTAAACAATTAGACATTGCAGAAAATTATATTTAGATTTTTCTGTCTTGACAGTATTGTGGCATCTTGTTTTTTTTTTTTTATTATGTAGAGTAGAATGACACTGATAAATAGTTGTCTTTACACGAAACAAGAATTCTCTCTTCCAGGTTACACTAATCATGACTTTAGATGAAATTGTAAAACAACTCAAAACAACTACTACCTAAAAGCAAAGCTCCAATTTCAATTTTAATTTTTTTATGTTCTTGATTCAAATGAATTGGGCTTCCTGTGGTAATTGAAAAAGTTGAAATGATGATTATTTAAAAAGCATTTTTAAAATAAGTTTTGGTTTTGGTTTGTATATTGTATGGGCTTGTATGCTCAGTGACCTTTGTTACAGTAAATTTTAATATTCAGATTCACTGTCAGATTTCATAACTGACTTTGTAAGGGTTCATAATTTTCAGAAATAGAAAGCAAAATCTCCAAAACATTTTTTTAAATTGATACAAGTAATTAAACCTTTTCGACATCCTGAATATTACAGAACAACATATATTGATTTGTCTGTCTTCACTATATTTGTGACATCTTGTTTTTTGTGGTTGTTGTTGTTATTTTGTTTTGTTATTTAATGTAGAAAAGAATGACACACTAGCTAGGCGAATACTTGCCTCCCACTTTTCTCTTCCAGATTACACTGATAATACAATTTAAAGTGATTATAAAAACAGCTAATTGAAATAACAAGAAAACAAGGAATTAAGCATTTTCAGTCTGTATTTAAGGCTTCACAGGGCTCACTGAGCAACTTCATCCAGATGAATAAAGTATAAAAACAATTCTAGTTTGCATGGCAAAATTCCTTCTTTTTTTCCTGTCAATTGTTTCATTAAATTCCAGACCAAAACTTGAGCTGTATTTACACATTAGTGGGGTTGAAATAAGTTCAAAATCAATTTTTTTTACTAATTTTATTATTATTAGAACTAGTGCAAAAAGTTCACCGTAAAACAAAATGTCGTTGTACATTTCATGTAAGGCTTGATCGAGTGTTTCTTTAAACTTGGCCACAGTTCAACGTGCATAAAAGGTTTTTTTTAAGTCATCAATCCCAAATCAAAGATAAAAGATCAAATATAGGTACAAGAGACTTTTTGATATCATTTTCTGGCCAGGGTCTTTACCTTGAAGTGCTTTCCTTGTTGTCTTTTCGAAGCATACTGGTCCTTGTTTCACGCTCAATGCAGACGATTCTTGATTTATTTCCAACTTTGGCTAGATTTTTAAGCAGCTTTACTGAAGGCATCTTCACGAAACGAAGAATACACGATCCTCAATGACTTATTCATTATAAGGAATTTTTTTAAACTACGAATCCAACTAAAAAGTCGTCCAACTTTGAAAATATCCTCTGTGTCTTTCGTCTTTCGAGCAGTTTTTGAAACGACACCAGGCCCGAAAAAAATTCAAACGTACGGTTTTTTTCGCTTTAACCTGTCAAGATTGGCACAGATTAATGTTCATCAAAATCGCTAAATTTTTACGAGGTTTCGAGAATACTATTTTTAAGCTTTGCAAGTTAAAACTGCAAGGAAACTTGTAAATTTTCAGTTTTCAAAGTGTCAGCGCGCGTCAAGTTGGCGCCAAAAAGCAATCAGCCAATCAGCATCGCGATGTACACGGACGTATGTACGGACGTATGTACGTATGTATGTATGTATGTACGGACGGACGTACAGCCGTTGGGCTCCCTGTGTGTCCATGAAAAATCAACTCGATGGGTTACCATTTTTTCTTAGGTATGGTGCTCCGCTCGCGCGGGCCTTCGGCCCGCGCGGGAGCTCCGCTATAACACAAAATAAATGAACTACCCACCTTTTGGTCCACCAAGAGCAACTTTAAAGAACGTTCTCTTGATGGCGTCCAAGCCAGCTTTGCAATCTTCAACACTTCGCACCATGCCTGCCTTTACTCCATATCTCGTATTTGCCATGTAATTTTCAAATGTTTGGTTAAAAAGTGCCATCTTGTCTTTAAGGATGTTCAAGTCTTCCACTTCTTTTGGCATGTAGTATCGAAGTGCGTAGCGTACTTGGGTGTTGATGTCGCAAATTGGCTGCCAGCACCTCTGATTTGGACCCATCAAGAAGTCACCGGCGTAGTAATTGACATCGTACGGCAATGCAAAAGTGAATTGCAAGAAATGCTTTATTCGGAATAAAGCTTTCTTTTCCCGAGGCTTAAGACTAGCCATGTTGATTTCTTTGGCGTTGATTTCATTCAGGAGCTCCCTAGCTGTATCGGTGATTTTTTTCAGGCTTTCTGGCGAAGGATCAAATGGCTTGAAATTTCTTTTGATTTCATCAACTGTCACGCCAGGCTTATGAACGATTTCATTTGGAAAAACCTTGTAGTAAGAATCCTGCACTTTCTGCAGGAACGTATCGAGCCCAGAGCTAACTGCTTCTGTGGAGTACTCACATCTTTGTTTGCTTGGCTTCTCTTCTCCTACACTTCTTTCGCATGCTTTGGCCGCTTGATTTGATTTTACAAGCAACACTATCCCCACAATAAGCAAAATCAAGCCAACAAGAGCTAGAAATGCAACAATATAAAGAGGTCTTCGAGTCTGCCTAACTTTCATCTTTACTCAGTCACTTCATGGACTTGTGTGACAGAGCCTTCGGCTTTAAAGAACCGTAAATGAATAAGTAGTAAATAGATCAATGAGGTACTTAACGTCTGTGTTGAGATTTGAAACCAGACGCTAATAATAAGTTCCGGTAATCGTATATCAGTGCCAGTAACTTGATACCGCGAGTAACTTGACAGCCGCTGACTCGTCCCCAGTCGTCTCGCTCAAAAAACAAAGCCGGCAGGAAAATTCAAATGTAAACGCGCACTCTCTGGCATGCTCGGGGACCCAGGTCGAACGATTAATAATAGAAGAATCAAGAAAGGACGATCGAAGCCGGGCACGCTTTTACACCACAAAGAAAATACCCCCCTCCCAAAAAAAAAGGGTGCTCAGACCCCTCACCCCCAAAAAGGTGAAATTAATTGCTCAGAAAAACGTTCAAAAAAAGACAAAAATAAAAACTATATATAATCACTTGGATAATCACTTATATGTCAATTATACATCATAGTCTGGCCAGGGTTTCTCTGGCGGGTCACTTATCCATTCTTTATCATCTACCACTCCTTCTACCGCTGATGTCGTCGTCTCATTGGCTACAGGATTAAGAACATCATTACAGCCAGCTCCCTTCCCATCGTTAAGAGTGCATTCCACGTACTTCTCTATGCTATCTTTCAAGTAACTAAAAGGGGAGGGACCTTGGGACAGAAAGTAAAAGTGAAAATCCCTTAAATTGAACTTGTCTTTAAGCTTGGCCTTGGCGTAGTTTCTAAGCTTGATAATTTGTAGTTGTCCAATCATGTAAGCTGTTGCCTGTCCTGGGTTGCTTTGATAACGAGTGACCTCTTTTTCAGCAAAATCGGAAGTGTCCCAGGCGTAGTCGGCGAAGAATTTGAGAGCGTCTTGGCGTGTGAAGTTTTTGTAGTGAAGGCCTGTGTCTACGATGAGACGGAGAGCCCTCCAGACCTGTAGATCAACAGCAAGACAAGCGTGAGCCACCATTTTATATTACATCTCTCAGTTCCTTCAGTGAGTGAACGCCCTCGGGATCCCACTTGCTACCCACCACCATCATCACTGTATTCTCCCATAACAAACAAGTTATCTAGTAATTGGGTTAGTTGCGCACAACAGTTACATTGGTGAATACACGGTGCAACTCTGCCACGCAATGTTGCAGAACAAGTTACATCCGGGCTTTAACTTACCTGCCACTTTAACATGCCATATTTGTCCAACGGTCTGTTTTTATAAGCATTAGTATCTTTTGCAATCAAAGGATTTTCTGCATACAAAGCCCATCCTTCAACAAAAGCAGCGTAACGACCAACTGAATCCAACCATTGTATAATGCCACCACAAGTGTCTTTAAAGTGCTCTATAAATCCCTGAAGCTAGTGAAATGAAAGTAGTTGTTTAGACCGCTGCTCTGCAGGTGGCCTCAGTTGGTTGAGCACCAGCTTAATTTAGTGCGAAATAATGGGGTTTGCCGATTCCCACATCACTTTTTGGTACAGTAGACCATGAAGTTGCAGGTTTGAGCGGTCTGGTTGATAAGTCTTATAATACCTTCTGATCCAGCTAATAGTCCTCTGGATTGGGGAATTTCTGTATTGGTTAATAAATAAATTGATGATCATCTTGAGCCAGAGGGTTGTCCCTTCCCTAGCTTCTCCTCAGTCTTTGGTTCACACGCCACCATGATATGAGAAACTTGCCAAAATAAATTAAAGTTCGTAGGAGGGTTTGGGAAAATAGGATTGGTTTCAAATTCAAGCGAATTGCAGTATAATAAAACAAAATAATAACAAATATCGGGCAGCAAGTATAAAAATTTCTTCAATAAATATCTATTTTGTGATATCAAACTCGTTTATCAGACTCGTTTACACCGTTGCCTTTTTAGAGTTTTGGGATACCTGTATGTGATGGCCAGGCCTGGCTTCATGTGCGTTGACACTCAGCTCCTGATATTTGGGCCCAGGCCTTTCTAAGAAGAAAGGTATTTTGTAATAAGAGGGTCTAAGAGTACATTTGGAGTTGCTGGGAGAATAGCTCTGAGCACCACTGGAGGGATTAAAGTTTGGTCGCATTTCAACAGGACAGTTTGGTGTGGTGTGTTTGTAGCCACTGAAGTAAAACATATTGACAGTCTTGGGGTCCAACATACTCATGACCTGTGGGAAGGAAGGAAGGAAATAAAGAAAGAATGAAAGAATGAATGAATGAATGGAAGTAGAAGAAAGAAAAACCAAACGGATAAAACACAACGATTCACATTTATATTGCCTCATGAGGAAAAGGGTCGGTTTAGCGAGCAAACACCGAAGTGAACACGAACCAATCCGATGAGCTTCGTAAAACTCTCGGTGATGACACGAATGAAAACGCATTGCGTATACTCGGAAGTTAATTTTGAATAAAACCATTAGAAATTTAGCAAATCTTGAAAGTTAAGGTAGTCCTGAAAAGTTAACTGAAAAGTTGCAAAACACGAACGCGTCCACAAATTCCCGCCTAATTTTCGAGCATGAGCAGTGCGTTTGTCACCCGTGCCATCGGTGATTCGTTTTACAATACTAATACTAAATCGGTAGAGGATTGGTTTGGGGCGCAAATGTGAAGGGACACTCAGTAGAGACTTTTTCTTGGCTTCTTTAATCGATATAGATTCTGGACTCTAAGTCAATTCTACAACAACTTTCTTCATCTGAATCTGAATTACCGAGTTACAATGCACCCCTTTTATAGGGACTTGTTGGAAAATCTAATTAACTGACAACCTGTCAAAAACTATTCGATATTCACTGGGAAATTTCTAAGGGCGCTGCCCCTTAATAACAACACGAAAATTACAATATTCATGCTTGAGACTAAATGTATCAAAAATCAGTTGTTGTACGATTAAAATACAATTGACAAGAAAGCGTTTGGTCATAAAAAGGTCAACTGGTACATCGGTTTAAAAGGTTTTAGGGCGCTGTTAAAGTACCGATTAACTTTAATAAACTACAGGGGGCAAGGCATCGTAAAAGCAAGGGGACACGAGTCCTAGGAGCCAGGAACACGTGCAGGCCAAACCAACAAGGTTATGTAAGATGAAGGTTGGTCAAGGTCAGTACGTGCTGGTATGTGGATCATACGACAATCATATGACTCGCCAGCCCAGATTTCCCTTTAAAACCAACGCGGGCTTGTAATTCGTACTTTGCACATGCGCGCACAACCCTTAATAATTATCAAAATGATTCCGTAATAAAAAAATAGATTCAAAATAACTTCAAAATAATTGTGCTGATTTGTGTCCCGTAACACAAACATCGAGGTGAGTACAAAGTTACCTTCTGAGCTTCCTGAAACCATCGTTGCATCGCAGCCCATCGTTTGGGGCAACAGACCTTCGCTTTTTCGATAGAACTACATAAGTTGTGGGCATTTTTGTCGCTTTCGTTGCTAGGGATACCATCGTCATCAACAAAATACATGTCTGACTCATTGAGCCTCTTGATAAATTTCTCTTTTGCTGTATTGTTTTTACTTTCTTTGGTAACTTCACGAGCAATTTCAAGAACCTGTTGATGGAAATTCGTGGCACGAAGAGCATTCGTTAGAAAGAAAGAAAGAAAGAAGGAAAGAAAGAAAGAAAAAAGAAAGAAAGAGAAAACGAAAGAAAACAGACTGGAAGGAAAATAATGAAGGAAGAAATTAGGGAAGGAAGAAAGGAAAGAAGAAAGGAAAGAAGGAAGGAAAGAAGGAGGGAAGGAAGGAAGGAAGGAGGGAAGGAAGGATCGAGGGAAGGAAGGAAAGAAGTAACGATGGAAGGAAGGAAAAGAAACAAAAGAAAGAAGGTAAGAAATTGTTTAAGTACGCCTCATACCTGTGGGTATAACTTGTTCAACATTTCAAATCCCAACTGATGTACTTGGTCTGGGGTCATGTCATTAGAAGTGAAATAAGGCATAATCATTTTATAAGTCTTCTTTCCATCCAGTTCTCCACCTAATGGTAGTTTCTTAGTAGTTTTAACACCAGTATTCTTCCCATTTTTGTAGATATACGACAATGGAAGTCTTCCCAGTCCGCTAGCAATGCTATTTGGAACGCAGTACTGGGCATAGTCATTCTCCAAATACCTAAAATAAGGATGAAAGAACTCAGTGCCCGAAGCAATGAGCTGGATAAGCCTAAATAACTTAATTGGGAATGAAAACAGAGTTGACTAAGCGTTAGGTCGGCTGACAGCCCTAGACACACAACTCATAAAGCATCCGGGGAACTAGTCGTCGTCTATGATGGAGAAGAAAGATGTCATGGCGTCCATTTTCTTTCTCCCCTCCACTTCGCTCCCACTGCCGCTACCTCCCCTCCAGACCTTTCCCCGACGCCCAAAGATATCGAGAGATGGTTGTTATGACGGCGAATAGTTACCCCCCCCCACCCCCCACGATTATGCTGCCAAGCAGGGATTCACTACATACTCTTCATCTGCGTTTTCGTTTCCAGTTGGCGCCTTTGTCATGTTGTCAGAGAGAGTGTTTGTTCAGTAAAATTGAACACGGAATGAGTAAACTGGTGTCTTTTGAATTTGTTTTTTGTCTATGACACAGCAAGCAAGATGCGCATAGGTCGGTACATACCAGATGCACGTTACAGGGACATGAAGCGGGCCGGAGCTAGTTTCAGCAACAATACTTCCTTTCCATTTTCTTCAATTTGTTGCTTCCGGACAAATTTCTGTCCCCGACAGGACAGGTGTCACAGTAATATGAGTACCCCTGGGATTTCGGTATCCCCGTACCCAAATTCCTAGGAATATGGGTATCCCCTATGAAATTGATAGCCGTAATTTGGGCATCCCCGGGTACCCTCCCAGGATACCAAAATTACTAGTCATATTAGTATCCTCTGATGAATTTTCCGTAAGAGATTATGTAGTACAATTAAGTATTTCCAAATTCGGTTCTCCCAGATTGATTAAATGGCCAGATTTAGGCATATCACAGCTTGAATTATATTTATTGACATTTTAACAATAAAACGATTCTCGCTCAGATATTAATCACCACAAAGAACCAAGAACATTTGTAATATGTGAGATGAAATGGTAATTTTTTATGAAGCTCACTGGAAGGTAATACAAATATTAATAAAGGGATATAACTTATAATACATGGACATTTTTATATTAAATATTTTAGAAATCAACACTTTGAAGGTCAAATAAGCATACAAGAAAACCAATCTTAGAAGTAGCCCTTTATCACTCATTGTTATTGATAATATTATCCATGGGACAGATCCTGTTTTCAAGTCGTGATTTTTAAGGCCGTGACACCGTATCTCCTGCGCCAACTAGTTTGTCGCGCGCGACACATCATTAATTTTGGGAATGAAATCAGATCGCAAACATTTATACATAAACTCCACCTATCGCCAAGTAAAAGAAAGGATCAAAACAGAATTGTAGTCATATGAGTATCTCCTATTTTGTAGTCTTATTCAATAATCATCTTAATTACATAGTCTCGCATTTTCCCACAATTCAAAGAGTGAAGCAACGAATACTAATCATATGGGTACTCCCTATTTTGAATCTCGCACTTTACAAAACCAAAGAGGGGGTGCCCAAAATGCTAGTCATATAGGCATCACCTGTAGCGTAGTCTTATAAGTCCATAAAACCTAGGGATCAAATAACCCTGCACAATGCGCTCATAATTAAGTCTTTTGAGTATACCCCAAAACAACACAATAGGCCATTTGCACGATGGCGTCATTTTACTACAACTACCAGAATGCTCTACGAATTTTCTTTCTTATTCAGATTTTTATTCCCTTTTGAGAATAGCAGAACAATTAACATTAATTATCTTACAAAAGAAAGTGGACAAAGCATTCTGGTAGTTGTAATATATGACGCCACTATGCAAAGGACCTATCAAATTCATGAATCTCGCATTTAACTAATTCAAAGAGCTAGGGGGTGCCCCGAATACTAGTCATATGGGTATCCCCTATATCGCAATCTTATTCAATAATCACGTCAATTAAATTCATGAATCTCGCATTTAACCAATTCAAAGAGCTAGGGGGTGCCCCGAATACTAGTCATATGGGTATCCCCTATATCGTAATCTTATTCAATAATCACGTCAATTAAATTCATGAATCTCGCATTTAACCAATTCAAAGAGCTAGGGGGTGCCCTGTATACTAGTATGGGTATTCCCTATATCGTAGCCTCATTCAATAATCATTCCACGTGATTAAAAAAATAAACTTGCGCCCGTAACTGAGTAATGAGAAATTGAGAAATGTTTGATCATTCCAATATTACGAAATTCTGACATGTACAGATTTAATTAACATCGATATCAGTAAAACGTCTTATCCCCATTTAATTTCACAAGAGCATACTCAAATTACATGGGTCAATCCAACAGTATTTAAAACCGTTCGATGATACAACCATAAATAGCACATTAATTGAGTACCTCTTTGAAAAAAAAAACAGCAAACGACTCAGACAAGAGGTATGTTTTATTTACTGTACTACTATATTTTGTAACTGAACAATCTACAGAATATCCAGTTGACAGCAAGCACATGAGCAAGGCTTGATTCATTGACTCATGTAGTACTATAAAAAAATCCGAAATTGGCTTCGGTTGCTCGGCTTCAGATAAATAACTATAAAAACAAAAGCAAACCAAAGGTACGAGCTTATCTCTAGTTTAACAATTTAGTCTCCATAACGGGGACATTTGGATCGAGACATTCAAGACATTCAATATGGTTCAGTAATTTGGGTATCCCCCACCCGGGATACCCATATTCCTAGGAATTTGGGTACGGGGATACCGAAATCCCAGGGGTACTCATATTACTGTGACACCGGGACCTGCTCCATAAATTCAAATTGGGATATATCCCCTATTTAGTACACAAACTAGACGCTAATGTAGCGTGAAGTCGGGCTACTTGACTGGTAAAATTGTATGTTGTTTGCAGCGCGAAGATAAGCACTTGCGACGTGAGATAACTGCTATGGTTCATTTCTAATAGAAAGTTAAGTGCTGCGAGCAGAAAACAGCTGGTGTATCCACGTTAGCAGAACTGTTCCCCTAAAACTCACGAAAGTACACCGCTTTCTCTGATATGAAATGTTTCTTGTCTATCTCTTGTGCGTTGTGTGACGAACACTGCTAGTTGACCTTCAATGCTACAAAACATAATTCTCCAGGATCAGTGTCGGACACACACTATGACAGTTATTTAGCAAATATTTAGCACTTTGAGTAAAAGCAATTTTTCAAACAATCACAAACGGCTAGCGTTGGCAATGATTATAAAACTAACTGATTTTAAAAAGCTAGTTGCATCACGGTCAAAGATACCGCATTTGTCTACTGTATTTGACGCTTTAGATTAAACGAATGATAAATACAATTCCATCACATACAAAGTATAAAATTTTCTTTCATAGGGTAACCAAATATATTGCAGAGATTCTCAGTGCGACCTCACTTTATACTTATTATCTTGGCTTGAATTGATTCGGCCCGTAGACGAGCTTCGATTCGAAACAGAACATTCGTAACAGAACATTGCCCTCTCGAAAAAATATCACTTAGCATTTTGTGACTTTCATTTTTGTCACTGTTATTTGTATTGTCATTTGTGATATTTTTGCTATGATCATCATCGATCTGGTGTGAACTAGTGAGAACTCGTTTTAGCTTGTTTTCCTAGACATGTTCGATATGTTAGACAGTCCTTGAAACAACCCGGGTCGAAATGTACGCTCATAGACATCTTTTAGTGTGGGTCTATCGCGGACGGTGTGTGCATTTGTATGTGATTTGAGCGTCTTTATAGCAGGTAATTTCTTCGACATCTTCAAGAATGACTTCGTAATAAAGTCTTGTAAACATATATCTTCCCTTCGCTCCCTTCTCGAACTTCGATCAACCATGTGGCTATCCTAAGACATGAATGGGATCCCTGTTGTCGAGTTCGTAAAGCATCATGGGGGGACTAAACGCGACGTGACAGAAGACCAAAAGGTAGAACTAAAGTCGGGCTAGCCGCCCGACTAAAAAGGGAATTGTTTTGGCTAATGGTCCTTGCAACATGCCACGTCAGTAGCCTGGTCCAGTAGTGTCTCTCGTGGGCGTCTACTTTACGTGGCATGCTTGCCATGATTTATGTGTTCTGTAAGTGTAAGCTTACTTGAAAAACTTATCCACAGGCTTGCCAAGGTATTCCAATATCCACCCTCTAACAGTCTCGTTGATTGATTTCCCATGTTTTCTTTCCCAGTTTTTTATGTCTTCAGTTTTATTGGCAATTAAGGAGAAGAACTTGGCAGTTAGTAAAGATTGGACGGGTTTTTCTTCGAAAATTGCTGAATGAAGAAAAAAACGATACATCATTTACTATATGAACGAAAACAGTTTACATAACCTTTATTCCAACAACGATATTTCAAAAAGACGTAACGCCTTACGCATATAGATTTCTTTTTTAATTTTTAAATAAATTTGAATTAATTATGGCATGTTAACGATTCCAAGATGGACCACCAAGAGAGAGTAAGAGTAAATGAGAGAAAGAAGTGGAGGTGTTTTCTGAAAAGCGTGGACTCATCAGTCCGTGTTTTTTCGAGTTTAGACCGTTCTAGTTCTAAAGTAAAGAATGCTACAAATTTCTAACAGCCGCGTGCAGTTAATCATGAAAAGATTTTTTCGCCAATGAACATGATTTTAAAAAACCGACTCTATCAATAATAATAATATAATACATAATAAACGAACTACCAACCTTCTGGCCCCCCGAGAGCAACTTTGAAGAATTTTCTCTTTATAGCGTCCAAGCCAGCTTTGCACTCTTCAACACTTCGCACCATGCCTGCCTTTATTCCATATCTCGTATTTGCCATGTAATTTTCAAATGTTTGGTTAAAAAGTGCCATTTTGTCTTTAAGGACGTTCAAGTCTTCCACTTCTTTTGGCATGTAGTATCGAAGTGCGTAGCGTACTTGGGTATTGATCCTGCAAATTGGCGGCCGCCAGCACCCGTGATTTGGGCCCATCAAGAAGTCACCGGCGTAGTAATTGACATCGTGTGGTGATGCAAAGGTGAATTGTAAGAAATGCTTTACTCGGAATAAAGCTTCCTTTTCCCGAGGCTTAAGACTAGCCATGTTGATTTCTTTGGCGTTGATTTCATTCAGGAGCTCCCTAGCCGTGTCGGTGATTTTTTTCAGATTTTCTGGCGAAGGATCAAATGGCTTGAAATTTCTTTTGATTTCATCAACTGTCACGCCAGACTTGTAGACGATATCACTGGGAAAAACGTTGTAGTAAGAATCCTGCACTTTCTGCAGGAACGTATCGAGCCCAGAGCTAACTGCTTCTGTGGAGTACTCACATCTTTGTTTGCTTGGCTTCTCTTCTCCTACACTTCTTTCGCATGCTTTGGCCGCTTGATTTGATTTTACAAGCAACACTATCCCCACAATAAGCAAAATCAAGCCAACAAGAGCTAGAAATGCAACAATATAAAGAGGTCTTCGAGTCTGCCTAACTTTCATCTTTACTCAGTCACATACTCACTCACACTCCAGACTGTAATTGTGATGTCATCAAAAAGGTTAAACCTATACTATAGATCGCATAAAGCTGTAGACTTGTCCTGAATATTTGACCTGTGTCCCTTGTTTTGTTGTCGAGTTTAATATTAAAGACCAAAATGCTGTCACGCAATATTGTCACGCATTTTCTTATTTATTTTAATTTTTAACATATTTATAAAGGGGCATCTATTCAACCAGGCTAGTTTAAGGGCCCGTTCACATGAGAGAGGGTGCCCCTATGTAGTAGGGATAACTCTTTTGTTTTCTTTGATCCTGGGGGACACAAAACAAAAGAGTTATCCCTACTACATAGGGACACTCTCTTGGATTCTCAAATAATGATATTTTTAAGAACGGATTTGCGTACTCACCCACAATGGTAAAAATCGCGGGTTTGAAGAAATGATTCAATCAACACTATAATTTATATGGTCATGCCTCTTACGGACATGTGTAACGTACTTTGCGTCAGAGAAATCGCTTTCTTTAATAATATTCCATTGCAAATTCTACAACTTGGACACATATTCCTTAAATTCTCAGATAGCCTACAGGGAAGTTTGTTAGTAAACAAAAGATAGTTGAAAGGTTTTAGCCTTTAGCAAGCTCAGTATTGATGTCTGTGCGATGTTCGTGGCGACTAAGGCTATTTTTAGTAACTTCGCCATCGCGCGCGCAAGGCTCTAAAACAATAGAAACTCATTTTTAACGTGCGCACGGACGGGACCGTTTGCCTGCAGCATTTGAATTCTATTGTTTAAGAGCCTTGCGCGCGCGATGGCGAAGTTACTAAAAATAGCATTAGCCGCCACGAACATCGCACAGACATCTATACTGAGCTTCGCTCTCTTAGTATTATGGTCTCTTGCCATTAGGCTTTTTTCAGCGACAACTTTAATTGAAATAGCTATATATAGATGATACCAAACGCAATTGATAATGTTTAGCCCGGCCAAGCGAAGGACGCAAGTGTGATTTAACACCACGAATAACATGAAGAACACAAAAACGAAATCATTGTTATTAATTTCTTAATTTTCTAATATCGAGAAAAGAGTACAAAAAAGATCATTAAAATTCAAACTTAAATCACGATTACTATGGTATGATCAAAATTCCAAATTACATGTAATTGTCTGGCCAGGGTTTCTCTGGCGGGTCATCTATCCATTCTTTATCATCTACCACTCCTTCTACCGTTGATGTTGTCGTCTCATTGGCTACAGGATTAAGAACATCATTACAGCCAGCTCCCTTCCCATCGTTAAGAGTGCATTCCACGTACTTCTTTATACTATCTTTCAAATAACTAAGAGGGGCGGCGCCTTGCGACAAAAGATAGAAGTGAAAATCCCTTAAATTGAACTTGTCTTTAAGCTTGGTCTTGGCGTAGTCTCTAAGCTTGATAATTTGTAGTTGTCCAATCATGTAAGCTGTTGCCTGTCCTGGGTTGCTTTGATAACGAGTGACCTCTTTTTCAGCAAAATCGGAAGTGTCCCAGGCGTAGTCGGCGAAGAATTTGAGAGCGTCTTGGCGTGTGAAGTTTTTGTAGTGAAGGCCTGTGTCTACGATGAGACGGAGAGCCCTCCAGACCTGTAGATCAACAGCAAGACAAGTGTGGGCTACCATGTATATTATTCTTTCTCATTTTACATAACAGTACGTTCTTACCATACTATCATTCCTAAACTGATCCATCCATCCCTCACTTACTAACATACCATACCACACATACTTTACCATTGCCATACCACTAACAACACCTTACTTATGCCACAATACAAATACCATCATTACTTATCATTATATCATTACTATATCATTACCATCACCTTACTAACATCACATAAAGACATTGTCCCTATTACCATACAGTTACTATATCAGTACCACCATAATGCCATACCACTATACCACTACCATGCACCACCATACCACTGCCATCACCTTACTAACACTACATAAAGACATTATCCTTATTACCATACAGTTACTATACCACTACTATACCACTACCACCATAATACCATACCACTATACCACTACCACCACCATACCACTGCCATCACCTTACTAACATCACATGAAGACATTATCCTTATTACCATACAGTTACTATATCACTACCACCATAATACCATACCACTACCACCACCATACCATTACCATCACCTTACTAACACTACATAAAGGCATTATCCTTACTACCATCATCCTTAGTCATAGTGCTACAAAATTTGGCAAATAGTAATAGTGTTATAGTTAGAAGTAGGTACCCTTCTAATCCAATTTTCTTTTGCACTTTAACGACTCGTATTCACTAAATAGTTGTCTTTTTTTTCTAACTAGCAAACATTCCATAAGGGTTGGTTTGCACGAGCGACCGTAGCCGAGAAGTGGAAGCAACATATGCAGACTCAGTGTTGCATTTCTCACCTATAGGTGTGAAAAAAGAGAGTGCATGAACAGTGCATACTGAGTCTGCGTATGATCCTTCCGCTTCTGCTTCCGTCGCTCGTGAAAACCAAGCTTAAATTAATGCGCCATTCCTACGGATAACCAACAATTCACTTCGTGTTCTTCTTTTCCAAAAACAGTAACTTACCTGCCACTTTAACATGCCATATTTGTCCAACGGTCTGTTTTTATAAGCATCAGTATCTTTTGCAATCAAAGGATTTTCTGCATACAAAGCCCATCCTTCAATAAAAGCAGTGTAAAAAGTAACTGAATCCAGCCATTGTATAATGCCACCACATGTATCTCTAAAATGCTCTGTATGTCCCTGAGCCTATTGAAATGAAAATAATTGTTTAAGTAAGCTAAGTATACCATGAAAATAATTATCTTCAACCAAAGGATTCATTGTCCCCCTCTCCCTAGTTTTCCCTGCCTTTGTTTCACACGCTATCATATTATATGAAACTTGACAAATGATATAAAATTTCACAGAATATAGTTAGAGGTGGAGAAAATGCAACAGTCAAAACGCAAGCTAAAATCCAAGTAAATATCAAAACAAAACAATACCAAATATTGTTGCAAGATAAAAAATCACTAACTTCAACATAACTCTATTTTGTAATATCCATATCCAACCCATTAAAATACTTGTTAATAATACTGTTACCCTGGGTTACATCGCCTTTTTAGATTTTTGGGATACCTGTGTATGATGACCAGGCCTGGCCTCATGGGCATTGACACTCAGCTCCTGATATTTGGGCCCAGGCCTCTCTAAGAAGAACGGTAAATTATAATAACAGGGTTTAGTACAGTTATGGTTGCTGGTGGAAAAGCTTTGAACACCACTGGAGGGATTGAAGTTTGGTCGCATCTCAACAGGACAGTTTGGTGTGGTGTGTTTGTAGCCATTGAAGTAAAACATATTGACAGTCTTGGGGTCCAACATGCTCATGACCTGTGGAAAATAAAAGCTCTCTATGAGGACATGTTGTTACTGGTAGTCAAAACATCCCGGGAGGGCGTACTCCAGTTTTGGGTAGGGACGTGCCGCTGAGCCCCTCAAACACTGACCTCTGTTCCAGAGAAAAAAAGCTTAAAACGCTACCCTGTTCCAGAGAGAGAATCACAAAAATATACCCTGTCCCAGTGAAATGTTTTGCATTTTGACATGCAATAGTTTGTGTTATCGGTTTTGTCAAACATTTAATGAAAAGTCAATCTGATTTTCCGACTGATTTCTTTTGGTACCTAATTACAGAGCGACGTTTTTGCAATATCCAGACGTACTTTGTAAAAAAGCTACCCTGTTCCAGAGAGAGAAAGAGCTATTTTATATACCTTGTTCCAGAGTAAAATCGCTGAAAACCCTACCCTGTTTGGCGGCACGTACCCGTATAGCAAATATATGGGAGTGCCCCCCCCCCCCCCCCCCCCCCCGGGCAAAACATATAACATCCACAATGATCACCATGCATGTCCACTATCATAGATTTTTAGAATTATGACTTAGTTTACAATTATATATGATCACTCTCAATACATATGGATCAGAACTGGTCTTAGACTATCTTACTACTTGAAACAAATCCCAACCTATCATCTAATGCATATGTCAATTAAAACTTTACTTGGCCAAAATGATAAACATGAATGATGATTCATTGCAAAGCAAGCCTGCAATAGAAAACGTTTGTTTAACGTACAGGCCAGCGGTTTCCCATCGGTGTTCGTGTGTTCGTATATCCCGTTCGGAAGATTTTCATCTATCTATCTATCTATCTTCAACAGAGAGTCAGTTTAGCGAGCAAACAACGGAGTAAACACGAACTTATCCGATGGGCTTCGTCAAATTATCGTTGCACTTAGTGGAATTGAAGATCTTGGTGGAAGATCAGTTTCTCGAGCACACAGCCAAGTAAGTACAAACTTACCTTTTGAGATTCTTGAAACCATCGTTGCACGGCAGCCCATCGTTTGGGGCAATATATCTTTGCTTTATCTATAGAACTACATAAGTTGCCAGCATTTTTGCCGCTTTCGTTGCTAGGGATATCACCTTCATCAACAAAATACATGTCTGACTCGTTGAGCCTTTTGACAAATTTCTCTTTTGCTGTGTCGTTGTCCTTTTCTTTGGTAACTTCACGAGCAGCTTCAAGAACCTGTCGATGAAAATTGACGCAAATTTCATGCTTCGGTTGCAAAAAAAGTATTCGAGTGTGCCAATACGAACACTCATTTATTACGAACACCTAGGACTGATATTTTAAGACAGACGGAAAGAAAGAAAGAAAGAAAGAAAGAAAGAAAGAAAGAAAGAAAGAAAGAAAGAAAGAAAGAAAGAAAAAAGGAACGAAGGAAGGAAGAAAGAAAGGAAGAAAGGAAGGAAGAAAGAATGAAAGGAAGAAAGGAAGAAAAAAAGGAAGGAAGGAAGGAAGGAAGAAAAAAAGGAAGGAAGGAAGAAAGAACGAATGAAAGAAACAAAGGAATGAAGATTAAAAAATTGCTTCAATAGACCTCTTTGGGGGTATTTAGAGTTCTTTGTTGTCTCTTTTTTCAGATCACATTATATCACTTTTTACTCCTTCACGGAAAAAGACAAACAGAACGAATTGATATCCAAGAGCAAACTACTCTACACGTACCTGTGGGTATAACTTGTGCAACATTTCAAATCCCAACTGATGTACTTGGTCTGGGGTCATGTCATTAGTAGTGAAATAAGGCATAATCATTTCATAAGTCTTCTTTCCATCCAGTTCTCCACCTAATGGTAGTTTCTTAGTAGTTTGAACACCAGTATTCTTCCCATTTTTGTAGATATACGATAATGGAAGTCTTCCCAGTCCGCTAGCAATGCTACTTGGAACGCAGTACTGGGCATAGTCATTCTCTAAATACCTAAAATAAGGATGAAAGAACTCAGTGGCCGAAGCAATGAGCTGGATAAGCCCGAATCGTGATGAGGTTTTTACCCCCTCTCAATACCAGAATCCTTTTCAAAAATCTTTCGTATTCAAATTTTAAATTCCTTTGAGAATATACAAACAATATTTTTAGTCAGTGAACAAAAGCTACTTAGAAAGGATTCTGGTATAGAGGTGGTCAAGACGTCATAACGCTTGGGCTTATTACTCTAGACGCATAGAGACCCATGTAGGCGGTGTCTAGCTAGACGTCAGAGTGTCCCTTTTGATCCTTCCTCAATTCCCCTCGCTTCCATTACCTTTTCTTTCCCTTGGCTACCCCGACGCCTTGGTCCTCAGATTACGTATAAAGACTCATTATCGCATTTTACAATCGCATTAAATAATTGGACTATTTTTAGGGGACGCACTTTGAGAAACTAAAGTGCAACAAAAACAAGAAAAGAAAAAAAAAAGAAAAAAGAAAAGAAAAAGAAAACACGATCAAGACTAGATGGATTACAATCGTTAACATGTACATTACTGCATGTATGGCATATTAATGGCGTACCCCAAACAGTCCAATAATTCAACTCGTAATTTAACTTCGGAATGGTAAAAAGTTACTCACTCTCCCCACGGAACTGATTTGGCCAAGCACGGGTACATTACATGGTCTTCATTTGCACCTTCGTGCAGAGAAGGTCAAAAAGCTAGTCAACCAACGCGCGCAGACATTTGGCAAACACGACGCCAAAATGTGGGGAGAACAAAAAGTAACGACTGTTGTTCGGCGCCACATTTTAAAGCCTTCTGTGCATTTATTAAAGTGCAGATCCACGGAAAAATGGAATCTATTTGTTTCATGTAATGTTCATTAAAGCACTTCAATGAATCAGACCGCGCGATAGATTCATTGACGTCATCTGTGCGTGTGTACTTTAATTACACATGGTTCTCGACCAATCAGAGCGCACGTCATTAATATTAATCATTATTATAGAATTATTATCAAAATCTAGCAACATCGTCTACATCGTATAATAAATCTCTCTCGCCCGTCTAGTTTACCGGGCGTGCTCGTGATTACTTAAATACTCTGCAAGCCTGAACTTACTTGAATAACTTATCCACAGGCTTGCCAAGGTATTCCAGTAACCAATCCCTCACCGTCTCGTTGATTGATTTCCCATGTTTTTTTTCAAAGTTTTTTATGTCTTCAGTTTTATTTATGATTAAGGAGAAGAACTTGGGCGTTTGTAAAGCTTTAACTGGCTCTTCTTCAAAAATTGCTAAAAACAACAGTAGATGAGCGGTAGGAGGTTCAAAATCATAGTGATAAAAACGGCCGGCTCGGCTGGTCTCTTAAAACGGAACAACTTGCTTCACTCGGTGCCTTAATGGGTTCAGGAGTCGTACCGAAGCCACACCGGAAACTCGCTTTGCTCGTACCGAAACTCGCTGCGCTCCCACTCCCACTGGACCCACTACCATACCTGTTGTACTGGGCAAGAGGGGGAGGGGGGAGGGGGAGGGGGAAGATGCACCAGGTGCATGTGGCCCAGAACTGTCATTAGTAACAGGAGAGTAGCGGTTATAAGGCCGGGGTACAGTGGTATGGTGGTATAGGGCACAACATTGTGGTACGTCGGGTACGCGACATCACTATTTTTAGCTGTGAGGTGCAATGTGGTACGATGAAGTCGCCAAATCCTACGAAATGAGGAGCGAGGAGCACGAAGGAGGGAGGTATCAGAGGAACCTTGGCTACTCCAGAAGAATCGATGAGGTCATGTCTACTGTTAACTGAGCGGAGCGAGGTACGATACCATCTATTGTTCTCCAGGAGTGTTGATTGTTTTCAGAACACTCAATGAAGCATGATTTCTGACATCCATGACAATTCGACTCATATTTTTCTGTTCTTTATGATGGCTTTTGGTATAAAACAGTCGTTGAATCACTTTATATTTTGGTGTCGATCTCATCAAAACACTTGATGGTTGAGTCAAAGTCCTTACCTCTAAACCTGTTCATACGTAAAGAACAAGACACCACTGAAGGTTTGAACATGATTTTATCAACAATTTCTATAAATACGACGGCTCACAACGTAATTTCTTTGATATTTCTACACTTTTTTCGTAACTGTTTATGATCATTAATAAATTGTAATTGAAAGTCTATCCGACGCTACAGTTACTGAACCGTGGTTGTTTTGACACTGGTAAATATTCAGATCTTTTCATGGTGGAAAGGTACATTCTTTTACAATAGTAACTACAAGCTTTTCTTTCCAACACGTTCACCTCTATTTTTCAGGTGTTGGAAAGAAAAGCTTGTAGTCGCTATTGTAAAGTACCTTTCCACCATGAAAAGATCTGAATATTTACCAATGTCATGCAGAACAACTGCACGGTTCAGTAACTGTAGACGACTGACTTATGATCTTCAGTATAACAGTCTCGTAAAGGATGTGGAATAAACTGCCAAAAAATACTATCCTCCAAGCTAGAGCTTAGAATTGAGAGGGAAAAATCATTTCAAATTTCACTCAATTGGTTTTCAACGAGCTGATTGCCACGAAGCAAAAAATGGTTCTCGAAAGCGACAGAAAGAAACTTGATCATCCATAGAGAACATGGCGAATGAACCCCTTGTCTTGACTTTCAAAAAAAGTGTAGAAATTTCAAAGAAATTACGTTGTGAGCCGTCGTAATTATAGAAATTGTTAATAAAATCATTTTCAAACCTTCAGTGGTGTCTTGTTCTTTACGTATGAACAGGTTTAGAGGTAAGGACTTCTTTGATCAACTATCAAAGCCTTTTGATGGGATCGACACCAAAATATAAAGTGATTCAACGACTGTTTTATACCAAAAGCCATCTTAAAGAACAGAGAAATATGAGTCGAATTGTCACGGATGTCAGAAATCATGCTTCATTGAGTGTTCTGAAAACAATCAACACTCCTGGAGAACAATAGATGGTACCGTACCTCGCTCCGCTCAGTTAGACCTCATCCATCCTTCCGGAGGAGCCAAGGTTCCTCTGATACCTCCCTCCTCCGTGCTCCTCGCGGCGTAGGATCGGGCGACTTCATCGTACCACATTGTAACTCACAGCTAAAAATCGACGTGATGTCGCATACCCGCCATACCATAATGTTGTGCCCTATACCACCATACCACTGTATCACCTGGCGCAGAAACGGGCGATTTTAATTTATCGTACCATACCCCACGGCAAAAAATAGACATGATGTCGCGTACCCGCCGTACCACAATGTTGTGCCCTATACCACCGTACCACTGTACCCTGGTCTTAGAACCGCTACTATCCTACTGCTGTCATTCTCCTACTACTTCAGTTTACTAAAATCAATGAATATCAATGAAATAAACTACCCACCTTTTGGTCCACCAAGAGCAACTTTAAAGAACATTCTCTTTATGGCGTCCAAGCCAGCTTTGCAATCTTCAACACTTCGCACCATGCCTGCCTTTATTCCATATCTCGTATTTGCCATGTAAGTTTCAAATGTTTGGTTGAAAAGTGCCATCTTGTCTTTAAGAATGTTCAAGTCCTCCACTTCTTTTGGCATGTAGTATCGAAGTGTGTAGCGTACTTGGGTCTTGATGTCGCAAATTGGCTGCCAGCAAAACTTATTTGGGCCCATCAAGAAGTCACCGGCGTAGTAATTGACATCGTACGGGATTGCAAAGGTGAATTGTAAGAAATGCTTTATTCGGGATAAAGCTTTCTTTTCCCTAGGCTTAAGACTAGCCATGTTGATTTCTTTGGCGTTGATTTCATTCAGTAGCTCCCTAGCTGTATCGGTGATTTTTTTCAGGTTTTCTGGAGAAGGATCAAATGGCTTGAAATTTCTTTTGATTTCATCAACCTTCACGCCAGACTTGTAGACGATTTCACTGGGAAAAACCTTGTAGTAAGAATCCTGCACTTTCTGCAGGAACGTATCGAGCCCAGAGCTAACTGCTTCTGTGGAGTACTCACATCTTTGTTTGCTTGGCTTCTCTTCGCCTACACTTCTTTCGCATGCTTTGGCCGCTTGATTTGATTTTACAAGCAACACTATCCCCACAATAAGCAAAATCAAGCCAACAAGAGCTAGAAATGCGACGACAAAGAGAGGCCATCGATTCTGCCTAACTTTCATCTTTAGTCAATTTATGGACTTGCATGACAATGAGCTTCCGACGGAATCACTGAAGGGTCACGACAAAACAAAAATGCAACGGCGCATTATTATGAATGCAATACCTTGAGCGTTTAGAGGATCGTCTCGTTCATAATATCGAGAAATCGATAGGTTTTGATCTTTTTTAGCAATCCCAATTACTTAATTTCATTGCTGCCGGCGAAGCGAGCAGCGACACTATTTGTGACGATGGATTTCCTGTGTTACATACGACCGAGGTTTGAAGGACGATACACTTGTTAGGACGAGCATTTGCTTCTTGCAGTGCACGTTATGGTGTCCCCTTCTTTTACCTTGTACATATACTTTTTACATGTTAACTAGTTTTTCGACTTAACTGATAAAGACCGAAGTTTCAAACCGTTTATGAATGCTTTATGGAGATTAGAAGATGCCTGCCTTCTCTCCAACTTTATCAATTCAATCTATGTACATAAGTCAATCGTATGTCGATAATACCAAACTCAATTCTAAAGTTTGACCTGGCGGACAAATGAAGGACGCAAGTGTGTGTTGTTTTTTTAAGAAAACAAAAAGGGATCATTTTTTAATTTCTTAATTTTTTAATATTGAGAAAAGCGTACAAAAAAGATCATTAATTATAAAATTAAAACTTTAATCATGATTATTACAGCAATATCTTCTAAATTATATGTAATCGTCTGGCCAGGGTTTCTCTGGCGGGTCTTCTATCCATTCGTTATCATCTACCACTCCTTCTACCGCTGATGTTTTCGCCTCATTGGCTACAGGATTAAGAACATCATTACAGCCAGCTCCCTTGCCATCGTTAAGAGTGCATTCCACGTACTTCTCTATACTATCTTTCAAATAACTAAGAGGGGCGGAGCCTTGGGCTAAAAGATAAAAGTGAAAATCCCTTAAATTGAACTTGTCTTTTAGCTTGGTCTTGGTGTAGTCTCTAAGCTTGATAATTTGTAGTTGTCCAATCATGTAAGCTGTTGCCTGTCCTGGGTTGCTTTGGTAACGGGTGACCTCTTTTTCAGCACCATCGGATGTGTCCCAGGCGTAATCGGCGAAGAATTTGAGAGCGTCTTGGCGTGTGAAGTTTTTGTAGTGAAGGCCTGTGTCTACGATGAGACGGAGAGCCCTCCAGACCTGTAGATCAACAGCAAGACAACTGTGAATCACCATTTCATATCTTTCTCTCTTATTTTACATAACATTCACAGTTATTTCGATACGAGAGTAGATTTCGTATGAGTGTGAAACAGACAGCGCCATGCCATGACCGTGTCAGTGCCGTGCATAATAGTCCCCTTCACAGTTCTCTGCGCCATCTTGAAAGGTAGCCGTACCTTTGCATCGAAGCGAGACGAACGGTGAGCGTGCAATGACAGATAACTTTCTTAGCACCTAGAACAATTATTCACAGGTCTCTATCATTGCACGCTCACCGTTCGTCTCGCTTCGATGTAAAGGCATGGCTACCTTTCAAGATGGCCCAGAGAACTGTGAAGGGGACTATTATACGAAATCTACTCTGTCATCCCTAAACTGACCATCATATCACTCAATAACGTACCACTGTACCATCATGACCTCATTCCACTATAAATAGAAAAGCCAATCATGTGATTGGCTTAGTTTTGGTATCGTACCACCCGACTAGGCCACAGCCGATCGAGGGATTTCACGGCAGCCATGTTTGGGGCCAAAATAATATAGCCTTTTTCCCAAGAGAAGTGAAATCTTTTGTCATTTTAACTTTCTATTGTACTTTCCCACAAATATGGCTGCCGTGAAATCCCTCTATACTATATTATCAAACTCATTAATAATTCATTAGAAAACACAATGGAAATCACTACCGGAACGTAGATCTTTATATCGGATAAAGATTTTTGTTCATTTGCATAAACTTGAAGTTGGATTTTCTAAGCCAAAAGTAGTCAAACTTGGAAAATTCTGGTCCAATATGATAATTGACAACTAGACGTTTGATAAGTAATATAAAGAACTCGAGAGCGTGTTATATCGGGTCTAAAGATCCTCGCCTTCGGCTCGGATCTTTATCCACCGATATAACACGCTCTCTCGTTCTTTATACATTACTTATAAAATATTTGAGATATAACGCGCGCGCTGATTGGCTGGCTACCATGTTTATATCAGAAGACAGAGACATGGCTCGCTCAAAAACGTCGAAAATATTTTGTAAAAGCAATAGAAAACACGCCTCGTGTTCCTAAGCTTGCTTTTCTCTTGCTCTACATCTACCATCGTGTTTATATCACAGTACAGAGACATGCGCGCGCGTTTTATATTCCTTAACCATACCACATACAACCAGACGTCATACAGACCAACGGCTATGCAGAAGTCAAATCATCGCATTACTGTTAGGGACTTGCCAGAAATTAGCAGGGGGAGCGGTTGGAGATTTTTAAATCGAGTGATGAAAATGATGTGACCCTCCCTATCAGTGGGAATAAAATTTCCTTACCCTCCCCTGGGATTTGGCCTAAATAGCAAAATATTCCCTTTCCCCAAACCCTCCCTTTTCACGGGCTCAAAAAGTTATGACCCTCCCCCATTTTCGACCCCCCTCTCCCCTGGTAATTCCCTTATCATTCTATAACCATTAACACCTTGATAATGGTTTATGAAGACATCATCTTTACTCAGATCAAGCTTACACCACTAGAGCGGTTTTCGTATGAGTGGGAAACTTACCGCGCCGTACCGTGATCATGTCAGTGCCGTAATGTCTATAAAACATTCGAGATTCCTGCCGTACTTGTACCGTGCGGTGACCGCGCCATTTTCCCACTCATACGAAATCTGTTATGTACAAAATAACATCCTTACTAACCACTATATAGTGATTTTATTTAACCCTTGAAAAACAATAGACAGTATTTGCTGGTAGATTATACGCCCATTGGTTTCTTTTGTTCTCTATCATCTACTACAAATTATAACATAGCTACAATTTTACGCGCGCTCTGATTGGCCAGAAAGCTATGAACTATTTGCCCATGGGCTGCACTACGCGCGCCCTATCTTCGTCATCGTCTTTTTCAAATCGTTCGTTTTTAAGATGGCGACACATATAACGCGCGCTCTGATTGGTTGAAAAATCTATGAACTATTTTCCCATGGGCTGCACGGCTCCGTTTTTAACGTTCTAGGCTCTGTTATAAATCAATTAGACAACAGAAAGCCGCTTGCCCATGGCGTTATAGACGCACTTTAGAAAATATAAAGAACTCTTAACAAACTAGAGTCGCACTCGGCTACGCCTCGTGCCACTCTTATGTTTGTTAATTGTTCTTTATATATTTTCTCTCGTGCGTCTATAACGCCATGGGCGCGCGGCTTTCTGTTGTCTGATTGATAACTAAATAGTCATCTTTCTTTCAAGGGTTAAATAAAATCACTCTTCCATTTATACACACTAGTCAACCATCACTTTAATAACACCACATAAAGACATTATCCTTACTGTCTACCACATACTATACTACCACCACCACATTACTAACAGAAACATTCAAACTTACCTGCCACTTTAACATGCCATATTTGTCAAACGGTCTGTTTTTATAAGCATCAGTATCTTTTGCAATCAAAGGATTTTCTGCATACAAAGCCCATCCTTCAGTAAAAGCAGTGTAGTAAGTAACTGAATCCAACCATTGTATAATGCCACCACAAGTATCTCTAAAGTGCTCTACAAGTCCCTGAACCTAATGAAATGAAAATATTTGTCTAAATATACCATGAAAATAATTATCTTCAGCCAAAGGATTCATTGTCCTCCTCTCCCTAGTTTTCCCTGCCTTTGATTCACATGCTATCATATTATATGAAACTTGACAAATGATATGAAACTTCACAGAATGTAGTTTGAGGTGAATAAACTGTTGCGACAGTTAGAAATCAAAAAATAAATATCAAAACAAAACAATAACAAATACGGTTGTAAGATAAAAAAATCATCAACTTCAAGATAATTCTTCTTTGTAATATCCATAAAATACTTGTTAATAATACTGTTACCCTGGGTTACATCGCCTTTTTAGATTTTTTGGGATACCTGTGTATGATGACCAGGCCTAGCTTCATGGGCGTTGACACTCAGCTCTTCATATTTGGGCCCAGGCCTCTCTGTGAAGAATGGTATATTGTAATAAGATGGCCTAGTACATTTCGGGTTACTGCGGGAATAGCTCTGAGCACCACTGGAAGGATTAAAGTTTGGTCGCATCTCAACAGGACAGTTGGGGGCGGTGTGTTTGTAGCCAGTGAAGTAAAACATATTGACAGTCTTGGGGTCCAACATACTCATGAACTGGGGACAAAAAAAGAAAACTTAAATCAGCCTTATTGAAAGATCGTCGTATTTTTATGTGCAGCGAATGATCTTTTACACATTTCGTCAACTATTTTTAAACAGTCGCTTTGCAACACTAATACCGCATTTCAGAGTTCGTACTACTGTTATGAGAGAAAATAACTAATAGTTTGACATATCGAATAATTAATGAATTTACTAAAACATTAACTCTAAATTTAGGACTCTAATGGATTGGTAAACCTTTGTATTTGCTAAGAACTTGAGTTCGTTAAAACATGTTATATTGAGTCGTAGTGATAGACATTTTACCACAAAATGCATTAGGCTTTTAGCTATAGATTAAGTATCTCGTATAAGATTTCTCTGCTTACGAAGCCTAGGTAAGCCACGCCTATTTGTGTACTAAAGGTGCGGTAGCCCCTATGTTCACGTTAGTACCTAGTTTTTCTTAGGTTGACTTTCTTTCTTGAATACTTTAACATAGCTGGATAGCCCTTCACTTTTGCCATCAATATATCTAGTTTCCCTTTCCTTTTGTAGTTTTTACCTTATAAGAAATTACTGATTTATCTGTTAAATGATGACGAAGCTTCTACGATGTCCAAGCGTCACTTACGTAGTATTAGCCAATCATAGTAATACACCTAGTCTCACGTGGTTATAATAGACGTTGTCAATTATTAGTACTTAGAAACTAGTAGAAATAGAAGTGTAAAACTCTTCCTGCTCAGAGTGAGAGCAGGAGTCAGGATAAAATAAACCTATTCGAACGGTACCAGCTCTAATAGAGCAGTCTATCTCGTTAACACTACTATGAAATTAAAAAAAATTCTAGGAGTTTTCTAGGCTATAAATACAAAAACTCCAGGACCCTTAAGGTTGTTGTAGAAAATAGAAAGAGGATTTCAAAAACTCGTGAATTTTCTACCTACAAATTGCGGATGTTCTTCGCAAAAACAAGTTAATGATTTTTTAGTTATCCGACTATTTGACCTAATATTTATAGAAAATTCAATGAGTTTTCCATGAGTTGGTGCGAAAATATAAATTTTCAGGAGTTCTCTAGGGCCCTAGAAGAAAATGTCTAAATTCCAGGAATTTTCCAGGAATTCCAGGAGCACCTGGTATTTACTCGTTTAAGAGCCGAGGCACGCACTATTTGCATTTGTAAGACTTCTGATGCGGTGCTAATTCGGAGGCGGCGTTTATTGAAAATCACAATATTTTGGAATGATTTATTACGTTTATGCAATTGTTACCAACAAAATAAACGTATTTCAAACGCTCTCAAACCTCATATTTTCACAAAATTTCAACGTTGAGTTATGAACTTGTTTTCATTCTTATTCCAGATGATAGCCGGATAGTTCTTCGAGTAAGTGTTGCATTGTGTGAATTCGTGCGGCGCTTATTTCGAGGGCGGCGGTGATTAACAATTTTGCTGTCAAATGCGGCCCTTCAAGGAGTAAATACGGTACTTCGATTCGCCAGAGGATAGGTCTCCAGAGGAAAAATCAAGTGACTTGGGACCGGACATTATTTACAGGGAGGAGGGGGAGGGCTGGTGCAAATAGAGGGGGCCACAGATTTATTCGCTCACTCTGTTAGAATGTTATGTTTGTATGTATGTAGAAAGGGGGGAGGGGCCATCAAAAATTGAGCAGTTACCTTTTTCACTTGCATCAGCCCCCCTCCCTGTAAATAATGACTAGTCCCTTACATGAGCTTCGTCAAACTATACATCAGCAACACTAACACTCCCAAAGAGGGTCGGTTTAGCGAGCAAACAACGGAGTAAACACGAATTTATCCGATAGGATTCGTCAAATTATCGTTGCACATTGGTGGAAGATCAGTTTCTCGAGCACACAATGAAGCGAGTACAAACTCACCAAATGAGATTCTTGAAACCATCGTTGCATGGCAGCCCATCTTTTAGGGCAATAGATCTTTGCGTTCTCGATAGAACTACATAAGTTGCTAGCATTTTTGTCGCTTTCGTTGCTAGGGATACCATCTTCATCAACAAAATACATGTCTGACTCATTGATCCTCTTGACAAATTTCTCTTTTGCTGTGGCGTTGTCCTTTTCTTTGGTAACTTCACGAGCAATTTCAAGAACCTGTTGATGGAAATTGCCGTAAATTTCATGTTTCGGCTGTAGATAAGGAAGGAAGGAAGGAAGGAAGGAAGGAAGGACGGAAGGAAGGAAGGAAGGAAGGAAGGAAGGAAGGAAGGAAGGAAGGAAGGAAGGAAGGAAGGAAGGAAGGAAGGAAGGAAGGAAGGAAGGAAGGAAGGAAGGAAGGAAGGAAGGAAGGAAGGAAGGAAGGAAGGAAGGAAGGAAGGAAGGAAGGAAGGAAGGAAGGAAGGAAGGAAGGAAGGAAGGAAGGAAGGAAGGAAGGAAGGAAGGAAGGAAGGAAGGAAGGAAGGAAGGAAGGAAGGAAGGAAGGAAGGAAGGAAGGAAGGAAGGAAGGAAGGAAGGAAGGAAGGAAGGAAGGAAGGAAGGAAGGAAGGAAGGAAGGAAGGAAGGAAGGAAAAGAAACAAAGGAATGAAGATAAAAAAATTGCTTCAATAGACCTTTAGAGGTATTTAGAGTTCTTTATTGTCCCTTTTCAGATCACATTTTATCACTCTTGGATCCTTCGCGGAAATTCATGTAAAAGACAAACAGAACGAATTGATAACCGAGAGAAAACTACTCTACACGTACCTGTGGGTATAACTTGTGCAACATTTCAAATCCCAACTGATGTACTTGGTCTGGGGTCATGTCATTAGTAGTGAAATAAGGCATAATCATTTCATAACTCTTCTTTCCATCCAGTTCTCCACCTAATGGTAGTTTCTTAGTAGTTTGAACACCAGTATTCTTCCCATTTTTGTAGATATACGATAATGGAAGTCTTCCCAGTCCGCTAGCAATACTACTTGGAACGCAGTACTGGGCATAGTCATTCTCTAAATACCTAAAATAAGGATGAAAGTAGTCAGTGCCCGAGGCGTTGACCTAAATTAATGTAGACATACAGGGATCAAGGAGACCCATGCAGGCGATGTCTATGATAGATAAACGGAAAGGACGCCATGCAGAGCGTCCCTCTTGGTCCTTCCTCAACCCCAAGCCTTCGTTTCTATCACTTTTTCCTTCCCTTGGCTTCACCGACGCCTTGGCTTTCAGACTGCTTATAAAGACGCATTTGACAATCCCAATGAATCATTGGACTATACTTAGCTAGGGGACGCACTTCTGAAAATGCTTCGGAGATATTAAAGTGCAGCAAATATGAGAGAAAAAAGCAAAACAAAGGAAACATGATTACGAATAGATGTTTACAATCGTTTACATGTACGTTATTGCATTTTAAAATAGGAATGGCGTACCCCAAACAGTCCAATAATTCAACTCATAATTTAACTTCGGAATGGCGAATAGTTACTCACTCTCCTCACGGAACTGATTCGGCCAAGCACGGGTACATTACATGGTCTTCATTTGCACCTTGGTGCAGTGAAGGTCAAAAAGTCAACCAACGCGCGCAGACATTTGGCAAACACGACACCAAAATTTTTGGGAGAACAAAAAGTACCGACTGTTGTTATCGCCACATTTTGAAGGCTTCCGCTGTGCATCTATTAAAAAGCAGACCCACGGAAAAATGGAATCTATTTGTTTTGTATAATATTCAACGAATCAGACGGCGTGTTAGATTCCATAACGTCATCTATGGGTGTGTACTTTAATAACACATGGTTCTCGACCAATCAGAGCGCGCGTAATATACTTCATCGTACACATCGTGTAATACGTCTCTCTCAGCCGTCTAGTTCACAGGGCGCGCTCGTGATTATTTAACTACTCTGCAAGCCTGAACTTACTTGAATAACTTATCCACAGGCTTGCCAAGGTATTCCAGTAACCATCCCCTCACAGTCTCGTTGATTGATTTCCCATGTTTTTTTTCAAAGTTTTTTATGTCTTCAGTTTTATTTATGATTAAGGAGAAGAACTTGGGCGTTAGTAAAGCTTGGACGGGCTTTTCTTCAAAAATTCCTGAAAGGAAAAAAAACATTTAACTCTACGAAAGCATTTGACATCTTTATCACTTCAATAATGACATTTTTACAAAGTATTTACAAAACATTCTTTCATTTAGTTTAATTATTCGTTAGATTAACGTCTATTTCAGATGCCGTACCTTCCATATGCCGTTCTGAATTCAAAATCTATCTTAAGCCATATTATTCAACTAATTCTGGTCTGCTGAATGCCTAGACCATTCTAAATCGAACCAGAAAATTGATTTACACGCCGAACTGTCCTGGTATTTTATCAAAACAATTTGGTTCCGCACATGGCTAGTATGGTGTCTGAACTTCGCCCAAGGTTCAAGTCATTAAAATACAGAAAATAGGACAGCTAACAGTGATATTCTCCTTTTGTGACCTAGAAAATGAAATATCGTATTACTGCAAAAGAATTTGGTCTCCGCGGAGAAATTTTCATGGATTCCAGCTGGCTTTACATGCATCTGGTCGCAAAAAACAATGCAATTTTCTTTATTGTCGCCAGGTACAGCATACCTTTTAAATTGGTACAAAGGGACAGCTTACTTCAAAGGCTCGTCATCCGTCATCGATAACCCACCCTTCGACGCGTTCAAAAATCAGATTGCAAACGGAAAGTGACAAAAAACCAAACCAAAACAAAACAACAACAACAACAACAACAACAAAAACAACCAACCAACCAACCAACCAAATAACAACAACAACAACAAAAAACAGCGGACGTCTCGCTAATGGACAAGCAGCCCTCAGTTACAAAAACTCTCGCTTATTGCTGGGTTTGAAACATGCTCTTGAGAATGAAAAGATAAAGGATCATTTGCCATGTTGGATGAACGAACAATAGACACCAATGAGAAATCGGCTTTTGTTGAAGTTCATCCAAGATAGCTGCCGTGACGTCACATGCAACCCAGCATGTCTGCGACTGTGCTCCCTAGTGTACCCCCTCAAGGCAAGAAAATGAGCCTCAATAAGCGAATTTACAAACCCTTTTGTCGGTAAGGACCGAATCGAAGTATCGCAAGATGCAAAGCTTTTGGTTGATAGAGTCTTGATAGAGGACAACCGCTAACTCATTGCCCGCCTCCCACTAAAAGCAAGGGACAGGTTTCTTCTTTCAATTGATGTGGATTCGAATCAATTACAGCCTGTTAACGATTTCCAGACGGACCACCAAGAGAGAGTCAGAGTTAATGAGAAAGAGGTTGAGGTCTTTTAATGAAAAGGGAATTCGATTTCTTCCAAGGAAACCGAGGTCATATGGTAACGGTATTTCCGTTTAGAAATCTTTTCGATCGCATCTTTGAAAGACAGGGTCATTCACCGAAGTCAACATCAGTCTTTTGCGTTGCTGACAACGTAGTCTCAGCTGTATTTAACCAAAAAAAGCTCATTTTCTCTTGATTTCACCCAAATAGTCATAAACGCAATAAACCAAAATGTACGCCCTGTGAGCAAGGAAATTAAGTAGGTAGGCAGTTTAATGAAAATAACTATGACGGCGTATTATCGAGGAGACAAACAGAATTGAAAGGAATAAATGTATCGCCCTTATACGGCAGAGAAATCAACACTCGACTTTTGCTTGCCTGATGTTGCAGCCTGACTACAACGAAAATGAAATCACACTCAAAACTGTCCGCTGGAATGCGAATTCACTTAAATCTAAACCACAATCGTGGGCAAAAAATAGTTGAGAAGGTCGCGTTTTTGGAAAGATCACCCCCAGTGTTTCCACTGGAGACTTTCAAAACTGTGTCAACCTCCCACACACGAGACCTGATTTTAATGGGATAACAACATTGAGGCGAGCCGGGGGAGCAAGAGAGTGGGAACAAGCCTTGCTCTTTTAACATCAAATGTGTCAGGAAGATGTTTAAGTGTTTTGTCCAAGATTGAGGACCGCGGAATATGGAAATATTTCACTGCAGATACCGAATCGAGAACATGGTTTGAAATTGTAGTCTTTTTAAGAGCGTCATGAGCACAGCTGGTCGTGTTGTCTTAAGATAGGTCGAGCCTGGAAAGATGATATTTATTGCAAGAAAAGTATAATTATATAGATTTCTACTCTATGGGCAGGATTGTGGACTTTTACCGGGGCTTTGATTTGGTGTCTTCATCAAGTCAGTGAGTCTAAAAATAGCGAGATCTGATTTCATTGGTAACCAATTGTTTCGATTCATGGTCGTTTCATTCTACATTTGACAAATACACTTTCGGTCCACACCTATTAACTATCTATCCACGTTAATCCATAAACTAACTAACTAACCACACCTGTTCGATCCATGGTCGTTCCGATCGACATCTGACACATTCGGTCCACCTCAATGAACACTTTCGTTCCACACCTATTAACGAGTTCGATCGTGTGGTTAACGCGTATAAGAGTAGTTCAGTGCAAAATGAACATTTTATGCATAATTGTCCGAGGGGAATGAATATGTCTGTGGAAGTGAAGGGTCGGCCGTTATTTGAAACAACATAAAACTAGGCGTCCATCATGTTGGAGTTTTCACTTCGTTCAGGACGATTTTGTACGAAACATTGTTGAGTTGGTGTACCGTATCATGACATGCGCGGTTAAAACAAATTGATGACAACATAGTTGTGAGCTTAGTAAATGGTTGAAAAACCTGCCATGCACATTTTCGCTCAACGATGTTGAGCTAAAAATCGTGTAAAATATATATATAAAAATAAACAATCAACGTAGTGGTTCTTCTGCTGCACTAACACTCACTACCTATAAAACGTCTCAACGCACGTGTTTAAGTCACAGCCTCTAAAAGATACACACAGAAAATATTTTCAACCCTAAAAGAACCGCTAATTACGCCTACCACTTGGATAAAGGGAGCATTCCCCCCCCCCCGGGAAATACTGGCCTCTATCTTGAATCATTTATATCTCGAGTGTAGCTAATTGCACAAATTGACTCTTTCGAAATCATTGAAGATGGAAGACTAGACCGAAATGAACATCGGAAAATCTGTCGCGCAGATGATTATCTGTTGAGCAGATGATTTTAAAGAAGTAAGTGTGTGCACATGGACGTTTCATGGAGCGACTGAGACATACTTTGGTATATTCCGGTACGTTATCATACCACAGGTAGCCGAAACCCACAGCTAAACAGTGTTGTGTGTCTGTGATCAGACAATGCATTCAAAAATCCATTCATTCCTTGTGCAACGAGGAGTCATTTTGGTGCCAGTCATTATTATGAATCAATACATTTTGAAAGAGTCAATTTTTGTTCAAATACAATATAAATATTTGTTGCGGTACGGATGCATATGATATGTAAGTACGTGCGCGGTCAGCTTCGGACGTGCGCGTTGTCCTTGGGTGATATGCTTCGCTAAAAATTTTCGCTAAAATTTTCTAAACCATGCAGAGTCACGAATTTCCTAACCCTGTGTATACATAAAATCGGACATTCCCTACCCTTTTCTATCCTCAAAAAGTATCCCCTTCGAGCAAGGCATCAGTCACACCAAAATAGACTTAATATATATGTCTGTAGACGATTACCCTGAAAACCAGAGGCTTTCACTCACTCTCGAAATTCCCTTGGCTTTTTCTATTTTCATTTTTAGGCCCAAGAGTTCGTGGGCATAAATAAAGAGAAAGATAGACCAAGGACAGATATTATTGTTACACAAATAGCCGAGAGAACCCCTGGAGTGAGTTAGAGCCACTATTCCTCAGGGCCCGGCTCAGGGTAGCAGACAATAAACAGATCGGATAATCAATCAATTTATGATGACCGAGTAAGTGTGATGACATTGCGAAACAGTTTACACACTCCATCGGATAATCCATGCAATCTCGTAGTAAAATTTAAAGCTGGTGACGTTACAGGCGCTGTAACACGTTGAAGCTTTTATCTGAAACTTGTGTCGATCGCCGATGCGAGACGGGTTTCATAAGGGGTGTTACACGCTGAAGTTTCGTTCTGAAATTTGCTCGCGGTTTCTGTTGCAGGAGTAGAAAGCAGTTCTACTTTTCGTGAAACCGTCTCGTGAAACCAACCCGGGGAAAGTTTCAGCTAAATTACCATGTTACACGGTGCAATGCGCTTTCAAACTTGTCTCGCAACGGCAACTGAGGCAAGTTCCTGAGAAAGGTTTCAGCGTGTAACACCTTACGTATTAAAGAGTTTGCCGGTGGTCATGACGAATAACAGGGTCCCCTATACCTTTTGCGTGAAACGTGATTTAAGGTCTAAAATCTTTTTGCGTCCACGTGAAAGCAACTTTTATGAACGTGAAAGAGGTTTTTGAATTATCAGTGACGCGTGAAAAGACCAAATGTTTTTGCGTGATTTCATTTTGCAAAGGGATATAGGTGACCCTGGAATAATCCATTCGATCCGGGATTCACGAATTGACAGCGAAAGAGCTTGTTCCCGGTCAAGACTACCATCGGAGACATCGGATAATCCATTCACGAATTCAGTGACCTTGAAGTAATGATTTTAAGTGCGGCGAGATTACGCAAGATTCGTGACCTCTATTAAACCATATCAATTATGTGATAAATCCGGCGCACAAATGTAAAGAGAAAACGAATTCTTTCAGTGGTTAGCACCATGGTAGAGGAGACTCGGTCCCTTCTATTAACTATGTTTAGACTATCAACTGCATATTACTGGGCTTCATGAGCTGATGAAAGCCTAGATCTCAGAAATTATCGGTCGTCAAGGGCCGTAAAAGCACACAACGCACAATTAAAAACTTGTCAAAACATAGCTAATGACGTCATTCGCAATCAACCTGAAACTCCATTGAAACCCAGCATGCAAGAATTATTAACTTTCTCTTACCCTTATGATAAGATTAATTTGTTTGCATTCCATGCGAGATTTTATCTCTAGATTTACTAAAACAATATCAATTAAATGAACTACCCACCTTTTGGTCCACCAAGAGCAACTTTAAAGAACATTCTCTTGATAGCGTCCAAGCCAGCTTTGCACTCTTCAACACTTCGCACCATGCCTGCCTTTATTCCATATCTCGTATTCGCCATGTAATTTTCAAGTGATTGGTTAAAAAGTGCCATCTTGTCTTTAAGGACGTTCAAGTCCTCCACTTCTTTTGGCATGTAGTATCGAAGTGCGTAGCGCACTTCGGTGCTCATTCCACAAATTGGCTGCCAGCAAAACTGATTTGGGCCCATCAAGAAGTCACCAGCGTAGTAATTAACATCGTACGGGATTGCAAAGGTGAATTGTAAGAAATGCTTTACTCGGAATAAAGCTTTCTTTTCCCGAGGCTTAAGACTAGCCATGTTGATTTCTTTGGCGTTGATTTCATTCAGGAGCTCCCTAGCTGTGTCGGTGATTTTTTTCAGATTTTCTGGCGAAGGATCAAATGGCTTGAAATTTCTTTTGATTTCATCAACTGTCACGCCAGACTTGTAGACGATATCACTAGGAAAAACCTTGTAGTAAGAATCCTGCACTTTCTGCAGGAACTTATCGAGCCCAGAGCTAACTGCTTCTGTGGAGTACTCACATCTTTGTTTGCTTGGCTTCTCTTCGCCTACACTTCTTTCGCATGCTTTGGCCGCTTGATTTGATTTTACAAGCAACACTATCCCCACAATAAGCAAAATCAAGCCAACAAGAGCTAGAAATGCAACAATATAAAGAGGTCTTCGATTCTGTCTAACTTTCATCTTTACTCAGTCACTTCATGAACTTGTGTGACACACAACTGTAGAGAAGTAATTGCAATGTGATCACTGAAGGTTGACAGTTAACACATGTGACCGGAAAAAAACTGATATATAGTTTTGGGACATTGAGTGACAGAGATTACTCATCTTGTGCCCCTGAGAGAAACTAATTTCTCTCCACCTCTCTTTAGTTACTCTGATGTGCTTGATTGGCGTTTCAATAAAAATATTTGAATATAAGAATATTTCAGTGAAGCATGAAGGTTTTACAATGGGCTACGTTATATACAGACTTTTGTTTATATTACCGTTTTTATATTGATTGCTATAAAACAAAGTGCTGGAATGGAATGCCTCTTCAATGGAGAGGACATTTTTCTACCTTGCACCCCATTTACAGCATTAAGCTGTCACTTAGCATCTTCCCGAAAATCACATCATTCATAAGCGACACCTGTGTTATTAAGCGGTAGGCACTCCAACTTCCCAAGGGTGACAGCTTTGCAGCAGGAAACGAGTGTCCACATTCCTAATAAAATGGATAATGTCCTTATGAAACATTTCGATCATTCCGATTCAATCAGACCTAATGAGTCAACGAGGCAAATTTAATGAAATATAGTCATTTCGATCACTAGTTACGGAAACGTTACATGCCTAAAACGAATTGTCCCTTTCACCTCTTCTTTTTCATAATTTTGCATAGTCCTTGCCTCAAATTCAACGTTACCAGCCTCCAATGCGTCACGTTACTCTGATGAAACGGAGAATATCATATCCTGGCGATGTTGCCTGGCCAACCACCATCACATCAGATGGTGAATGAAACGGGCTTTTTTCCGCTATATTTCTTTCATAAATAAATACCAAAATCAATATTTTGATCCCATAAGATATGTGAACGTCATATTTGACCTGCATATTTATCATCAATTAAATCTTAGATCCTCTACGTTTCCGGCACCATTTTGAAAGATGTCCCAATCATGTTATGTGATCATGACGCCGATCATGAGGCACACAAAACGTTGCTATGCAGAACGTTCAATCATTTCCATGCAAAGTTCGAGTTGCACTGGAGACCAGAAGCTTTGACTCACTTTCAGGGTTCTCTTGGTTTTTCTATTTTTAACTCTTGGGCATGAAAAAAAGAAAGACCAAACTGAGATTAACTGAGATAAACTGAGATAGCCCAAAGAACCCCTAGAGTGAGTTATTAAAAGCATCTTGGTTTTATTCGCATTAATTCACAATTTGTAGTTGTAGAGATTTTATTTCTCAGTTGAATTCAATATCCCGGGGGTATTCCTGATATTTTCAATATGGATCGGTGTGGCTCAGGATCCGGTTTTTAGGCTCGCAAATTTGGTAAAACCGGTTTTAAATTAAAAAAAAAAAAGAAAGAAAGAAAAAAAATGGCAAGAAAACAAAAAAACTTTCAAAATACACTTTTCTTTTAATCTAGGATTCGAAAAAGGTTATTTTCGCGGTTTGAGGCCGAAATCTTTTGGTATTTCCGGTTCCCGGTCTGAGCCATCGGAGCCGCGACGCCGCACATCCAAACATTTCCTGACCACATGTACTCCTCCGACCCCTCTCCTTCCGTGCCTAAGACTCCGTCTACGTACACGTATGCGTTTTCGTTTGTAAACGCACTGTTTACGTTTGTAAACGTATTGTTTACGTTTGTAAACGCATACTTTTTTATACGTTTAGGCCTTCTGTCCACACGAAAACGCCTGAAACGCTCATCGTAAATGCATATTTTCGAAAACGCTCCCCAAAGTGGATAAATTTGAAAACGACTAAAAACCGTTTACGAGTGGACACCCGTAAACGCATACGTGTGGACGTGGCCTAACTCTTATTACTCCGATCCACTGATGACATATGATATGTAAATGTAACGTCTTTTGGAATCGATCGGTACTCAGCAACAACTTAATACCACAAGTGATTGCACTCAACAATAAGTGATTGCACTAGAAATTGCCGAATACAAAATGGGTGGATACCAAATGGATATCACCGAAGGTCAAGGTACGCAAGGAGGCCATCGCACGCAAGAAGATCTTGTACGCTATCGTAGGTGTTGGAATCGTACTGGTTATCATTGGTTTAGTTTTGATTATAGTTAGCTCTGTGAGAAAACCTACCTGCGAAACAACAAATGCTGCTCTTGAACCAACAACTCGGCCAACAACTCCAACTAGTGATTCCAAATATTCTGCAGAAGCGTTAAGAGTGGGCTAGGGAACGTTCCTCGAAGAAGTTAAGTCAACGTTCTATAAGATGAATCCAAATGTGATCGTACGCAATCCTGATGCAACACCAACTACGATAAAAGAGGTATTCAGTCCGTACAACTGTCACCCTCAAGCGCTGAAGAACCGCACAGACACCGCAAAATCTCTCTATGACAGAACTGTAAACATGATCAAGGAAGTGCATCGCTCCAAACTTGCCCCGCGTGAATCCAAAGCTTTGGCACAATTGAAGCACTTTTTACAGAGCAACTTTGGAGCGCCATACGATGAGAACTACTACGCCGGGGACTGGCTGCTTGGTCCAAATTTATTCTGTTGGCAGCCAATATGCGATATTGGCAGTGATCTGCAAAGTCATTTTAATTTACTCAATATTTACGATATGCTCTTTCTTGTGATGGGGTTCATTTCTTAATTTGATTAATTCTAAAAACTCGTTCCCAGTCCTCCACTCGTTTCTAAAGTGGCTAATATGGATAGCACAGTTGGTTAGTGCGCGGCCCTCGGTGCGAGAAGTTCGATCCCCAGTCCTGACCTCGCATCCTTGTTTCGAGACTTCTATCCATTCTGTGTAGCTTTAATTAGCTTTAAATACCCTTATATAACCTTATAACCTTCGGAACCAATCAATACTCAGAAAAAATCACGTCGGTTAGCATTCGGACGATCGGAAACTCCTAGGCCAACTTCACTGTCCTTGCAGAATCACGATCACTTGCAAAGCCATGCCAGAAACTTTCAACTTGATGATTCTTTGTAAGCGGATGTTTACATTCTAAATACACTATAATTGTGACCATTGCTTGTAGCAGTTTCAAACCAGTCACACTGATAGATTTTCCAGGTATTCGGTCACTTAATCAATTGTCATCGTTCTTGCTACGACTTCCAAAAAAAACTGCACTGCACTGAAGACGATGGCGGAAAGAAATTACTTGCTCTAACCCGGCCTTGAATCACAGAAGCAAAAAAAAAAAAAAAAAAAAAACAGACGACTTCAATCACAGCTATAGTAGTCTGACTATGTATCAGTATAATTTTATAAACTTCTGAAACTTTGCAAGCACAGTAGCTATATGAGATCGTTGAGCGCCTATTTTCTCTTAATCTAATCTTTAATTGGATTCACAGTTTTACTGAGTTATTCAGCGATAATCGTGGTGATGTCATAAGTTGGTTAAACGCCCAGGGCTACTACACAGCCTTCACAGAGGGATGGGCCCTGTACGCCGAGAATCCTCTAATCAACAAAGAGACTGACGTCTATGATCAATTACCCTTACAGAAGTATGGCATGTTAAAATGGCAAATATGGCGAGCACTTCGTCTTATTATTGACACAGGGTTGCATTATAAAGGTAATGTTTTAAAGTTTTAGTCACGAGAAAGATAACTCCAAGGGAACTGTAATCGATTTCGGAATAGCGGGGCTTAAAAAAAGAACGAGTTGGAATTAACAGAGTTGCATTATAAATAGCCGCTTCCGTTCTCGTTTTGTTGTTCTCGTTTTGTTGTTGTTTTGTTTTGCTGTTTTGTTTCTTGATGTTGTTGTTGTTGTTATCGTTTTCAAGCTACTTAAGCAAAATATACCAAACAGTGACTTTCATGATCCCATGATTCTTGGGTGAATCTATTTAAACTAGACGCACACGTGCGTTCACTCGTGCCCTGGGAGGAGAGGCTTCAAGGACCGGCCCCGGTTCGTACTCTTCCCCAAGCCGTTTCACGCATTCTTCACTTAACCGTAACATAATATAGACCATTTTTGACCTCTTTAAAGCATATCTGATTAGTCAATTTGTCTGTCAGCAGCTTAGTGTTTGCCTCTGTCCCTCTATTATCATGCATGGTATTAGATATCTCCAACATGCAAAAATATACCAGTTTATTCAACTTTTTATTTCACTGTATATCTCAAGTGTTTGCTGTAAAGACTTCTACAACGACGTTTTTGACACAATAACAAATCGTGTATTTTTTCGTTCATGTTTCAGATGTTTTATCTATTGCGTGACCAAACGCATCAGGTCAAATAGAGCCTTGGTTCCATGAAAATATATAAATAAATTGTCTGGCCAGAATTGTGTTAAAATTCATCACAAAAACGTTTCAAGATCTCTTGAATGCTTGAATGAAAATATAATTGACTTGTCTCTATATGCGTTCGTTTAGCAACATGTAGGGTGAAAAATTCGTAGATTTCCAGCTCAAAGGAATTGCTTTGAGTCGCGAGAGTTTCATTTTCAACTACTCCATTGAGAGCTTGATATTTGGTCAAAGTATTGGAGATCGGGCTCAAAATAACAGCCCATTCTGAAGCTCTTATAAGTGCCTAGGTAAATCTCGAGTTAAAAGCTCCATTTTATATTGTCTCACTGCTGGAAAAGCCTGTCTCTGAAAGCTATTTTTTGAGCTGTCCGCCATCTTGCATTCCTAAAGTTCCTGACTGGCGTTCACTAGCTTCGAAGAGTTCGCACTCGCTCAAAGGTGATGAATGAAGGGCATTGTTTCTTACGCTCTTACCCAATCAGGAACTGTGACACGTGACAAGTTGCGCAAGAATGCCGCATTCTCGTGGACGACGAGAGGAAAAAAAGAAAAAAATAGGCAGTCTAGGACTGCATGTATCTACGGGGTATCGAATAAAAGTGTTATAAAAGATAGAAGAGTAAACATAGCAGATGTACTTGTACATTTCTAAAATTGTTGTATCGAGCCCGTTTGTAAACAGTTTCAAATCGCTTCTGTTAATTATATTTTGCTTGTGTTAATTATATTGAAACGTTTTTGTTTTAATAGACAGTCCAATTTTGACCTCAGGTCATATCTTCATGCTGCAAATATTCATTAAACTCACGAACAGTTTTGTGACATTGTCCCAGGAAAGACACTATTCTGTAGACAAATCTTTCGAGACAAACTTTTCGTTGAGTTTCCATTTTTACTCGTGGCCAGGCGTAGCCGCCTACGAGCTATAAATTTGAACTTTTTACTTGAGGTACATGTATACCTAAGTCCATGGATCTCTAAAACTACGACCAAAAAGCCGAGCTCTAAACTAGACCAAGATATTCATTTTCTGTTAAAAAATGGCTAGTAATTTATACTATTATTATCGTTTGTCTTCCTATGGGCTGCTCTTCCTCTTGTACCATTTTCGAAGCCTTCAGCACCGCTCTAGAGTGGATACCTATAAAATCTATAAATCGCTTGGAAGCCTCTAGCATCTTACACATACCTCAATGCGACACAAAGCATATGGAAGACTTGACACCCGATATACAGATTACCGAAAAACAGTCGATGATTTGTGCATCCTGTCTACGTGTACCGAGAGGTGGCGATCGTCTTGCCCTTCATGCCGATTGTCTGGATTGTCACTCACGATCGAAAATCGGAGGATATCGGAGAACACCGAGAATAGTCGACTTCAATTCCGACCATTACCGAAGATTTCTATTGTTACGGACGGACTTACAACTCGATAGCATAGTATCTACGACTTCCACAGGAAGCCCGTAGATACAAAAAAGAAACATTTGCAGTTTATAACTCGTTCCCGGCCTAAAGGCCTGGGCACGAGTAAAAAGCGGCGTAAAACGCTGAAATTGTTACAAATTACATAGTTTCTGGAGAGAATACGACGTGCAATAATGTAAGGGAAGAGCGGTGAAATAAAGAAGCGTGCGTATACATATTATAAAAATATAAAACAAAAAATAAAACCTAGATATTCTCACTTTCAAAAGAATATCTTATGTCTTAATTCGAATACCTTATTAGGTATGACAAGGGATGAAGCTTTAGAGCTGTTTGCGAAGTATGCATGGGATCGCACAGATAAAGCCGTCAAAGACGTCACGCGTTACCAGAGTGTACCAGGCCAGGCCACAGCTTACATGATTGGACAACTGGCTATATGGCGGTACCGCAATGATACCACTCAACGGCTTCAAGCAAATGGAAAGACATTTGACGAAAAGGACTTCCACTTCCAGGTAAATTGCGGTTAACTCCCGTTAAAACCACGTTCTCATGAAGATAGCTCAAGGGAAATCAATTCCCCCCCCCCCCCCTTTTCTGCTTTTTCATTTATTAATATCTTTTTGTTAAGTGTTAGAGACTGATGTGAGTACTTTTCCGGCAAATCTACGCACGCGCTGGCTGTAAAGGGAACGATAAATCAAATGCAGCACGAGGCGATAGCTGGGTGCTCATGAAGAGTTTCGAGTTTATTCTACAGTCAACAATTTTAACTTATAGCCTGCGTTGCTGGCGGTCTGCGGTCTTTAGGCTAAACTTGTTAATGTGCAAATGATAAGGTCATTTGATCATAACACCGGGATGGATGGGGTTCAGGTCTCAGAAGTGTAGGCACGCCGTTCTAAGAAAAAAACTATAAAAACTTGGTGACTTTGGTGAAAGGTAACAAACATTTTAAATTAATATGAAATCTCATTTTTACCTTTATAGTTATGTGTATACTCATCTCAATTATTATTGTTTCAGGTCCTTTCTCAAGGTTCGTCTCCCCTAAGCTACCTAGAAAGTCATTTACAGAAATTTACCAATTGTACCATCGACCCCAAAGGATCAGGCTGTGATACTATTCTAAATCCCGGTTTTGCTTCAAAACGAAACGCCAGGAAAAGTTCATCTTTGGACAAAGTGAAGCCCTTTTATACAGATAATGAAGTGTACTTTGACGAAATGTATGATAGGAGAGAAAGGCATGCTAGGTTTGACTATGAACACTATGATTAGATCACTGATCACAGAGCCAAAATATTTGTTTAATGATATCCACAAAAGAAAGGCGATTTTATGTTACAGAAACTGGAAATCAAGCCTGATATACTACTTTTGGTGTTTATTACCAGTAAATCAAAGTACTTCCTCTTCTCATGACCAGCTTGCAACTTTAATTGATTGATAAACATCATATCAGTTTCACTTTGGTTTTAGAAAAGGATACTCTCAGAACAAGTGATTCTTGACCTCTGACCATCTTATGACTTTAATTGACAATGGGCTCTTTACTTGTGGAATATTTCTCGATTTTACAGAGGCATTCCACACGGTAAACCTTTTTAAGAAACTGGACACATATATGGAATAAGAAGATTGCCGTCGCAATGATTTAGAAGTTATTTGTCAAACAGAAGCCAGCTTGTACAAATTGGCAATACAAAATCTGATACCTTTACTGTACAATGTGGAATACCGCAAGGATCAGCTCCTAGGTCCCTACTATTTCTCTTATATACCAGTGATCTCCCAAATTTATCCAGCATTCTTCGGATTATAATTTTTCATTAAACTTTTCATTGTATTATTTAAATTACTAATACTCTGGTATTAGTATTTTGCATTACTGCCAGTGAAATGTAAGCTATATGGTATTTATATTTTTGAAAAAATATAACAGCGCCCTTTTTCCGTGCTCCATTCAGTAAATATAGTATGACGGAAGTGACGAGAGCACGAAAGAAGTGTAGGGATACTTCTTGAGTGCTATCGGCACTTCCTAAGTGCTGTATCAATGAACGGAGCATGGAAATAGCCGTGTTACGTGTTCATACTTGTTATATTATATATTTGCTTAATTGTTAATGAAATATCCAAGGAAAAAGCTCGATTTTCCTCCATATAATAATTCAAAAGACGCGCACACGGTCGAGGTCGCGCAATTAACATCAGAACCCTGCTCTGTTCAGTAATAAAACACAGCTTTCGACCAATCACAGCGTGCGTACGATCTAGAATATAAAATAAACTATGATACTACATTATTTTGTACAGCTAACCTTACTCTGTAATATTGTCTATTTTATTATGTGTCTATACTGAAATCTGTAAATGGTTGTATAATCATGAAAGAGTTTAAGAACCACTATTCAAACGTTTTTTTTTTGCCATTAAAATGGCAACTAACTTTCTTTGGTTATTATTCACAAACAAATTACTTCGGCTACTAGTTTATATCATCTGTTATATTTTTATATTAGACACATGTAATATATCAATAAAACTTAAGTAATACAGGGGCCCACCCACAGGGACCCAGATCCACTGAGGTACTCTTAAATATTTTGCTAATATGGATGCGGGGCGTCTAGCCTCATGTAGCCTACTGACTCTTGGGGAGGGTGAGGGGAGGGGGTAAGTAACTCCGTGATATCGATATTCTACCCTAGTCTTATTATTACGGATGGTGATTTGAGAGTAGCTGGACGGTCTGGACCGAATGTTTACATCATTTGACTGGAAATGAAATGATCACAACAAGATATCGATTGCATGGTTCTCAATATGATGACAACTATTGACGGGATGAGGTCAAAACAATGGTCATCTGAGGGTACCCAATTTAGATTGGTCGGGTGGTATTAACCGGCACCCACAACCTTTAGGAGTAAAATGCTGAACTTTGTCATCAAATATCTCGAAAAGCAAATTTTTGTAATTGCAGTAATTAATGAACTGTATGTTCCAAGGCATGCTAAACAAAGTATTTCTAAATAGAAACTGTAACTACAAGCAGTGAGTATCGAGATTTTCAAGGTACCCATTAGGGGAGGGGGTACCTACCACCGAATCTAAAAAATCAGGTCCACACTTTGGACTGTTGTTTTGACCTCTTCCCTTAGAAGGCGTATCAAAAAACCAAGAGGTTCGTTGCAGGCCCTTCCTTTCCTCTCCCCCAGACCCTTCCCCTTCCCTACCCCCTCTCGAGGGCCAGCCATGCAGGTCACGGCGCGTCAGGATCCAGTTTTAACAGGGGCGGTAAGGGGTTTTCTCGTGAAGCCGTGAAGACCCTTTTTAATTCTTCGTGAACCGTGATCAGAGAAAAATAAAAGCCGTGAATCGTGCGTCATCCCACGGTCGTGACCCGTGAAAATCAATGTATTTTTTGCGATAATCGTGAAACATTGCTGTTTTTCCACGTGAATCGTGACTTCTGTTAGTTAAGGAACAGATCAACAATTATCCGTTGTCAATTAAAAACTAGAGAAGAGGTCAGAGGTGTCACGATAACAGCGTCGTTCAGCCATCTTGTTAATCCGATTTATCCTGTTAGTGATACTTGAGACCAGGAATTCATACCCAGGTCTTCTTTGACCTGTTTGACCAGTTTTATACGTTGGCTATCTACTGTATCACAGGTATCAGGTGTCCTGCACGCTGTAGCGCGCGATCGGACCGATCAGGTAGAGATGGACATGATAGATGGAATTGTCTACTTTGTAGACCCTAAATGCGGTAGTTCGGTTGCCCAAACGTTTGTTGGTGGTAAAGAACGTATAAGAGTTCCCCTTAAGCTAGACTTGAGTTTAGTGGACTGAATACAAGAAGGAGATTGCCGAATTTGCCGGTCTAAGTAGTTTGCGTGACGAGGCTAAACACGGCTGCGAGGGAGACTACGGTCTAAGGGAAGAAGCCGAAAAGAGAGGTTTAGGACAATGCATTGAGATAAAACTTTGCCGCTTGGACAAGAGCGATGGAACGAATGACTGGAAGCAGTGAGGAGGCACCCAATAGCGTCACAAGGAAGATTTTTTGATAATCTGAAATGTCTACTATTTATTTCATAAAATGATAGATATCGATGCGAAATAACGTAATTACAACTTTAATTTGTCTGTTTTTGTGATAAGTAATTTGCATTATACACAGCTATAGTTAATAATAACCGCGTTGGGCCTGTTAACTACAACATATGCGGCATGAGATTTCGCTTGTCGAAAATAATTCAGCAAACTTCCAACTACAATTATCAATTTACCTTTAGACCTAGACTAACTCTTTTGGTAGCATTATATCAAACGATTCAACGACAAATGCGTCTTAAAGCAATATAGAAATCAAGGCTTTGTAACTAGAATAAATACACTAAATACGAAATGTTTACAAAAATTTATTGTATGTTTTGTACGTGTCGAATTCATAAACAGAAAACTTCAATTGTACACTGTTCCCAATCACTGAGGTCGATTAGTATCAAATCTGCACCAAAATGTCTGCTATTTAGTATGGTTTATATTTTATGGAAATTTTACGATTTATAAATCAGTTTTCATAAATTATTTTGAATAAATGTTAGTGGTATTAGAAATAAATGCTAGATGGTTACACAAAGTCGCGAGAAAGAAAATCATCGAAATCAAAAGTATTCGAATCTCCTTTGCTGATTTACTTCGACTACTGTGTAGCTATGTGTCATATATACGGGCTAATAATCGTATCTTATGGTAAAAGACCGTTATTTAGGTGCAATATTACAATACGCACGAATGTCAGCTAAGAAATGTGACGGGTTACAGTACACAAGATCGCACTGCGCTTCATTTCTATTTGAAATTAAATATATACTCATGCCGAGATCTACCTTTATTGTTTTCCCTACAGTAAAACATATCCTCCTTCTTCACCATCATTAGAACAAATTATATTTTAGAAGCGCGTTACTGCTAACAATAAATATTTATCTTGCCCAAATGGCCGAATTTGGTATGCGTTTCACCTCACTGCTGCTTCCAGTCAATGCGTTGTTCGAACTAAGCTGGTGTCCATAAAGCGACCTTCCTCTGATTTGTAGAAAAGTTGCTTTTTTGGTTTGGAGGCGATTTGATTATTTCAGGCCTCCGGTCTGAGCCCCAGCACATACCATGCAACCATTTCCTGACCAAGTGACCCACTGGGGGCCTATCTCTTATTACTTGACTGATTAGATATGATATGCGTAATCAGATATGTCAACTGTCAACGCCGTAATGTAAATGTGACGTCTTCATATCAAGTCTTTGAAGCCGGTAATCAACAACTTAATACCACGAGTGATTACACTCAAAATTGATGCAAAATGGCTCGCGGATACCAAATGGATATCACCGAAGGCAAAGGTACGCAAGGAGGCAATCGTAAGAAGATCTTGTATGCTCTTGTTGGTGTTGGAATCGTACTGGTTATCATTGGTTTAGTATTGATTATAGTTAGCTCAGTGAATAAACCTAGCTGCGAAACAACAAATGCTGCTATTAAACCAACAACTCGGCCAACAACTCCAACTAGTGATTCCAAATATTCTGCAGAAGCGTTAAGAGTGGGCTTGGGAACGTTCCTCGAAGAAGTAAAGTCAACGTTTTATAAGATGAATCCAAATGTGATCGTACGCAATCCTGATGCAACACCAACTACGATAAAAGAGGTATTCAGTCCATACAACTGTCACCCTGAAGCACTGAAGAATCGCACAGACACCGCAAAATCTCTCTATGACAGAACTGTAAACATGATCAATAAAGTGCATCGCTCCAAACTTGCCCCGCGTGAATCCAAAGCTTTGGCACAATTGAAGCACTTTTTACAGAGCAACTTTGGAGTGCCATACGATGAGAACTACTACGCCGGGGACTGGCTGCTCGGTCCAAATCTATACTGTTGGCAGCCAATATGTGGTATTGGAAGTGATCTGCAAAGTCATTTTAATTTACAAAAGAAAGGGTTCAAGCCCTCGACGTCCAAGGACCTGGAGTTTGTGATTGATCATTTGCAGCAGCTGAACGACTCCATTACTCAGTACATCAGGAATTTGAAGTACGGAATTAAGGCTGGATTTGTTCGATCCACAGAAGAATGCGAGGCAGGCTTATTTACCATGAAACGAAAGTTTATGTCCGTCGCGAAACAAGGGCAGAAAGGTAAGAAATATTTGTATCTGAACTTTATTATGTCTTATAAAAGAATAGAAGTGAACCGACGTGCAAGACGTCTCTATAATAAATGAGAATTCAAATAAAAAGATGTTCAACGCTGTTAATAAGATTAAAGAAAGCTTTGTCAATATTTGTTTCAAATCTCCACTGAAGAGGCTATCCAAATGTCCCCTGGTTATTTCGTTTTGACGAAATAGTAATTCTTATTAATTCTAGTCAAAGATTTATCATATATTTTGTCAAATTATTCTGTAAGATTAACTTCAAGGCCGGCCATAGGTCGGATGATAACACTTTTGTAGTTGGTCAAATTATGTATGTTGCACATATTGCATGACCGTTGTGCCAAATATAAACATCTAAAACTTGAAATAAACTTGACCAAGGGCGCTAAGGCAAATATTGGTGGTTTTCTGAGCCGTTAGACTTCGATATTATAAATCAATAAATTGTCACTTATCTGTTTTGTTGTATCTTGGCTTGATTTGCTAATTTTTTGGTCGATTAGTTGTGTATAAACACTACAAAATCTGCCGTGACTAACGGTTCAATCGTACATAACGAACTACTGCATCCTAGCTACCGCGTGACCCGTTACGTCAGCGGTACGCGTCGGTTAATAAGTTAATATCCCCTAAATAACCAAGAAAAACCAGGGGTAGGTAAAGAAGGGCCTTTCTATTGTTCTCTCGTCTGCTCGGATAATTGGATTAAAGTGACAGGTACGGTGGCCATTTGATGACAGATGTGTAACCTACGAAGGTTAACGAACCAACTGCCGATCTGGCCGAACTGGCCACGGCGAAACCTGACCCTCGAATTTGTGATCAAAAGGTTAGGTAGATCCTATTTCAATCAGTACCATATGCCGGTTTGGAAATGTAGCAATGTCTTTAATTTCATATCGCTCGTAATTTACTAAGATGTTTGTACATTGTAATTGTTCAAACTGAGTTATTTTTAACGAGGCCCTGACTGAGATCGAAGCGGATAAGCCTTAAAGTCGAGCACAGCACGCGAACATTCTAAAAGGTCATGGCCAGGGGCTGTCACCAGCAACGGTTATTTTGATCACAAATTCGAGGGTCAGGTTTCGCCGTGGCCAGTTCGGCCAGATCGGCAGTTGGTTCGTTAACCTTCGTAGGTTACACATCTGTCATCAAATGGCCACCGTACCTGTCACTTTAATCCAATTATCCGAGCAGACGAGAGAACAATAGAAAGGCCCTTCTTTACCTACCCCTGGTTTTTCTTGGTTATTTAGGGGATATTAACTTATTAACCGACGCGTACCGCTGACGTAACGGGTCACGCGGTAGCTAGGATGCAGTAGTTCGTTATGTACGATTGAACCGTTAGTCACGGCAGATTTTGTAGTGTTTATACACAACTAATCGACCAAAAAATTAGCAAATCAAGCCAAGATACAACAAAACAGATAAGTGACAATTTATTGATTTATAATATCGAAGTCTAACGGCTCAGAAAACCACCAATATTTGCCTTAGCGCCCTTGATTTAACAAAGTTCGTCTAAAAGGCAGGGCTGAAAGGGGTTAACAACACGTCAACTTCGCCGGAAGAAATGAAATTAGGCAGGCATTTACTCTGGAACAGGGTATCAATTTTGGAAATTTTGCTCTGGAACAGGGTCAGGGTTCGAGGGGCTCAGCGGCACATCCCTACCCAAAACTGGAAGGAGTACCCCTCCCCCTCCCCGGGGACCCGAGTCTCCAAGGACGTTTGTTTTGTTAGTGAGCGGGAAATATTCGAGAGTTTTGTTTACTTGTTTTTCCTGCGCTTTTACAACCATTTAGCCGGTATATAGCCGTTTCCAACAAAATTTTATAATAACCATTTGTTAGGACAAGGAAAATACTTCCAGAGGGCCACGCCTCTTTGGGACTTCTAACTCGTTTTATCTCCTCGGTCATTAAAAGAGAAGTGTTAAAAATATCTTCAAATGCCTTAGTGGCAGACAAATCGACGTCATCGTTTCCCCTTCGGGTCAAACCCTGAATTATACTGATTTTTTGATAGCGAGCTTCCATCGTCATAATCTACTTTTCAGAGAATACTACTACGTTCAGGTCGAAGAAAAGTGGTTGAATAAAATCACGTTGTCTTTTGCTTCTATCTTGTCGTTCGTTTTCCTACGACTCTAAGTGAGTGCTTAGCGACCTACCGCATAGTGATTTCATATCCCAAGCTTGCTATTTATTCTCTTCACATCGCTATGACACCGGAAATCATGTGGGGCACTTGCAAACATTTCTGTCACTTCGGGACCCGACCTGCAAAGAATTGAAAGCATGTGAAATATGGGAAACAGTGAAGAAGTTAACGTAAGCAACCACCATCGGGAAATAGAACTGGTCGGCATTTCGAAGTGATTGCTTCCAGATGTTTCGTTATTGATTCCTTAGATGTATTTCACTGTGTAATTAACTAAAAGATCCCCATTTCCGAGCGTATCTACTCTATTAAATACACTTTATATAATTATATAATATTTAGTACATCACGCGCCCTCTGATTGGTTGAGAACCATGTGTTAAGACAGTACACATGCACATTCTTGTCACATTTGACGTCATCCGTGCACTATTAGCGTACAGATGAACAAAAGAATGGAACCTATTTGTTGTAGCTGCACAGTTGACGTAAAAATGCAGTGCGAAAAGGAAAAAAAAGGGCACGTATTATCATACGTGCATCTATACTTTAATTATACACGGTTCTCGACCAATCATGCAGAGCGTGTTTTAAATATTTATTATATATATTAATTCCCATTTCAACAACCTAGGTATACTCAATGCTAGCTACACAAAGGACATGCAAAACCCCAAATGGTATGCAGGAATTAGCACAGATACTAAGTCTTCCTGGTTAAAGAAATACGGTAAAGACGTCCAACAGTCCGTCAAAGACTCCTTAGTTGAATTGGTTGGAAAACCTCTACAAAATCTTCTTCACTACCTCGAATTTAATCATTCACAGTACTGTGTTCCGAGTAATGTATCCAGTGGTCTCGCCAATTTGCCTTTGGATTTCGTCTACTACAAAGGAAATAAAACGGAAGAAAAAACTACTAAACTACTTCCTTTGGGAGAGAAGCTTAGTGGCAAGGAAGCATACAAGATGATCCTACCCTACTTTACGACAACAGAGACGACACCTGATGAAGTCCATCAGCTAGGCTGGGATATGGTAAACCGATTGTATCCTGAAGCTGTAACGATCGCTAAGGAGATCACAGGCATCAATGATAGTAGTCAAGCAGTTGCCGAGTTTAAAAAGAAACTGGAGGATCAATCGATGTTCTTCAATGACAAACCGATACCCGAGAACGAGTCTAATAAGGATGCCTTCATGAAGTGTGTTGATATGAAGAGTGCGAAGATTCACTGTCCACAAAGATATGCTTCTATGTTGAAATGGTTTGACTACGTGAACGGTAAGAAAAGACTATTTTCATCCATGGATTCATTCATCCAAACATCAATTCTTCCACATCTTTTTACTTTTGCTGGATTTATTTTTCCTATTTCATTACACAGGCGTGTTATCCCTCCTCGCTCCCAAGACAGTACGCATGTTCCATTTCACTGGTCCAAAACAAAGTACACCAAACTGTCCAGTCAAATTGATTGCTAATTTCAACCCAGCAACAGGATCACAGAGTTACAGAGGTAGTGACCAGGCATGCACATATCCGTGTTATTACAGATTACCATTCTATCTCAAGGACCACGGCCCTAAATACAACGCTTATTCTGTGGCCGCGCACGAGGCAAGGCCTGGGCATCATACACAGGTAAATGATTAAGGCTAGTTCAGACTGGCAATACAAGGCTTAATAAGGGCATGTAACATACCCAGATTCATTATCGTATTTATCACAGGGCAAAAGGTAGCACCATGCGCGACTTATGAAACAATCCCGATGAAAATATTCGGGCGTGTGCTTTGCAGGAGAAAACTAACCCACAGAAGCCAAAGTTAATCTCGCGAAAATCAGTTTGAGAATATTGTAGAATATTCTGTCGCCTGCCTTTTGTTCCAAGTACTTCTGCCCTGTTTGCACCAATATTCAAGATTAAACTCAAAGATATATTATTGAAAATCTATTGATAAAAAGTCTAAAAATAGCGCTAAAACCAGTTGGATAGTTATGTATCCAGGGGCCCGTTTCTTAAAAGACCCGATAACTTTACGGACCCGTTAACGTTAACTTATTCGATTTATTTAGGTTAACGGGTCCGTAACGTTATCGGGTCTTTTGAGAAACGGGCCCCAGATATCTATTTTTTGGATAGGCCCACAGTTTTACCGAGTTATTTAGCGATGATCGTGGTGACGTTATAAGTTGGTTAAACACCCAGGGCTATTACACAGCCTTCAGAGAGGGATGGGCCCTGTACGCCGAGAATCCTCTGATCAACAAAGAGACGGACGTCTATGATCAACTACCCTTACAGAAGTATGGCATGTTAAAATGGCAAATATGGCGAGCACTTCGTCTTATTATGGACACAGGGTTGCATTACAAAGGTAATGTTTTATAGTTTTAGGCATGAGAAAAGATCCAAGGGATCGAACTGTGGTTGAGTTCGGAATAGCGGGGTTTAAAAAAGAACGAATTGGAATTAGTATGACTTTTGTTCATCGTTTTGTTAGTTTGTAACCTAGATATAGTTTCAAAAAATTATCTTATCTGTATATAATTGCATGCAAATACAATTTTATAGCGCTTAAATCCCTCATTAGGTATGACAAGGGATGAAGCTTTAGAGCTGTTTGCGAAGTATGCATGGGATCGCACAGATAAAGCCGTCAAAGACGTCACGCGTTACCAGAGCGTACCAGGCCAGGCCACAGCTTACATGATTGGACAACTGGCTATATGGCGGTACCGCAATGATACCACTCAGCGGCTTCAAGCAAATGGAAAGACATTTGACGAAAAGGACTTTCACTTCCAGGTAAATTAAAGTTAACTTCCGTTAAAACCACGTCCTCATAAAGTAGCCCAAGAGGGAACGATAAATCAAATACAGCACGAGGCGATAGCTGGGTGCTCATGAAGAGTTTCGAGTTTCTTATATAGTCAGCAAATAAACTTATACCCTGCGTTGCTGGCGGTCTGCGATCCGCCCCAAAAAACGCAGACCGCGCTAGTATCACAGGCTAAACTCTGTTAATGTGTGCATGATAAGCTAAAGAGTCATTGGATGGATGGGGTCAGAAGGTCTCAGAAGTGTAGGCACGCCGTTCCGGAAAAAAATAACTTTGAAAACTTAGTGACTTTGTTTGAAAGGTAACAAACATTTTAAATTGATATGAAATCTCTTTTACCTCAACAGTAGGATGTACTGAATTTCATTGATTGTTTCAGGTTCTTTCTCAAGGTTCGTCTCCCCTAAGCTACCTAGAAAGTCATTTACAGAAATTTACCAATTGTACCATCGACCCCAAAGGATCAGGCTGTGATACTATTCTAAATCCCGGTTTTGCTTCAAAACGAAACGCCAGGAAAAGTTCATCTTTGGACAAAGTAAAGCCTTTTACAGATAATGAAGTGTACTTTGACGAAATGTATGATTTGAGACCAAGGCATGCTAGGTTTGACTATGAACATTATGATTAAATTACTGATCACTTAGCCAAAATATTTTTTAATGATATCCACAAAACATGGAGATTTTTATGTTGCGGAAACCCTTAAAAGCTGAAAATCGAGCCTCGACATTAATTTTGCAGTGGGATTCCTGTGTGTCATGCGCAGCGTGTTTATAGACCAGCTCTGAACTCGACTTTTTAGCATGTACGTGGATTCAAGGATGATTTGTGAAGTCATCGAAATAAACTTGGAATGATTGAAATGGATAATTAGCGGTAAATCACTTAAAATTATGCCAAGATAACAATTACTCTCGGACACCGTGGCTCGGACTACGCGATTTCACGATCAAGTTGAGGTTGGAATTGTTGTCTTTCTTTTCGAGCTAAGTTGTCATTGTTAATGAAATTTATCATACAAAATCCGCTTTTATGTTATGTTATTTATGTTTATGTGGAAGTATTCATCAAGGTCACGAACTGCTTAGTGATATTTCTCGGGGAAGGCAATGCTTATGAGTTTTTGATCGCTGTGTTAAGTTGTATTCGAATGTTCTCCACTTCAGAGAAGTAAAATCTCTTTGGACAGCCACTAGCCTCTCCTTTGTGTCACGCGACGCGTATCCCGACAGCCACATGATATCGCTAAAATTCCTGGTGAATCGAAGTTTTGCTTTATTTACCAGACTACTCTCAAGTGTTTCAGTTAAATCCACATATATTTATGCACATGAACCAAAACAACAATTCTTTCTGTAGTGCCAATTGCAATGTAATGTGTCAGATATTTATCAAGTACATCTTTTTCTAACTAACAATCTTTAATCAGCTAGTTATGATAGATTTGAATAAAAAAACTTCTGTTTTGTATCAAGCGCTAGTCATCCCGTTTGACGGAAAACATTTTATATCGCTCGCAGCACTTCGCGTTCTGTTAGAAACAGCTAGTATACTGCTTCTGGTGTTTATTACCAGTAAATCAAAGTAGTTCCTCTTCTCATGACCAACTTGCAACTGATTGATAAACATCATATCAGTTTTAGAAAAGGATACTCTCGGAACAAGAGATTCTTGACCTCTGACCATCATAAGACTTTGATTGACAATGAGCTCTTTACTTGTGGAATATTTCTCGATTTTACAGAGGCATTCCACACGGCAAACCTTTTAAAGAAACTGGACAAATATATGGAATAAGAAGATTGCCCTCGCTATGATTTAGAAGTTATTTGTAAAACAGAAGCCAGCTTGTACGTCTTGTACAAATTGGCAATACGAAATCTGATACCTTTACTGTACAATGTAGAATACCGCAAGGATCAGCTCTTGGGCCCCTATTTCTCTTATATACCAGTGATCTCCCAAACTCATCCAGTATTCTTCGGATTATAATTGTTAATTAAACTTTTCACTGTATTATTTGAATTACTAATACTCTGGTATTATTATTTTGTCATTACTGCCAGTGAACTGTAAGCTATATGAACTATTTGATATTTAATATTTTCGAAAAACCTGTGGGACCTACAAAACTGTGTTCTTATTAAGCTGGTGTCCATAAAGCTACGTTCCTCTGTACAATACTTGTCTAGGATTCGTAGAAAAATTGCTTTTCCGGTTTGGAGCCGAATTCTTTGGGTATTTCAGGCTTCCGGTCTGAGCCCCAGCACTAGACTGCGAGCAGTCCTCCTTTTCCCTCCAGAATCCCAAAATACGAGTCCGATATCCTCGCTCGTCCGTGTTTCCGATCGGACTCGTATTTTGGGATTCTGGAGGGAAAAGAAGGACTGCTCGCAGTCTACCCCAGCACTAGCCTCTCCACTCCCCTTTCCCTACTTCCCCCTCCGTTCCCCTTCCCTACCCTTGAGAGCTGGCAACGCAGGCTACCCCAGTACATACCAATGCAACCATTCCATGACCAAGTAACCCAACGGGGACCTATCTTTTATTACTTGACTGATTAGATATGATATGTGTAATCAGATATGTCAACTGTCAACGCCGTAATGTAAATGTGACGTCTTCATATCAAGTCTTTGAAGCCGGTAATCAACAACTTAATACCACGAGTGATTACACTCAAAATTGATGCAAAATGGCTCGCGGATACCAAATGGATATCACCGAAGGCAAAGGTACGCAAGGAGGCAATCGTAAGAAGATCTTGTATGCTCTTGTTGGTGTTGGAATCGTACTGGTTATCATTGGTTTAGTATTGATTATAGTTAGCTCAGTGAATAAACCTAGCTGCGAAACAACAAATGCTGCTATTAAACCAACAACTCGGCCAACAACTCCAACTAGTGATTCCAAATATTCTGCAGAAGCGTTAAGAGTGGGCTTGGGAACGTTCCTCGAAGAAGTAAAGTCAACGTTTTATAAGATGAATCCAAATGTGATCGTACGCAATCCTGATGCAACACCAACTACGATAAAAGAGGTATTCAGTCCGTACAACTGTCATCCTGAGGCGCTGAAGAACCGCACAGACACCGCAAAATCTCTCTATGACAGAACTGTAAACATGATCAAGGAAGTGCATCGCTCCAAACTTGCCCCGCGTGAATCCAAAGCTTTGGCACAATTGAAGCACTTTTTACAGAGCAACTTTGGAGTGCCATACGATGAGAACTACTACGCCGGGGACTGGCTGCTCGGTCCAAATCTATACTGTTGGCAGCCAATATGTGGTATTGGAAGTGATCTGCAAAGTCATTTTAATTTACAAAAGAAAGGGTTCAAGCCCTCGACATCCAAAGACCTGGAGTTTGTGATTGATCATTTGCAGCAGCTGAACGACTCCATTACTCAGTACATCAGGAATTTGAAGTACGGAATTAAGGCTGGATTTGTTCGATCCACAGAAGAATGCGAGGCAGGCTTATTTACCATGAAACGAAAGTTTATGTCCGTCGCGAAACAAGGGCAGAAAGGTAAGAAATATTTGTATCTGAACTTTATTATGTCTTATAAAAGAATAGAAGTGAACCGACGTGCAAGACGTCTCTATAATAGATGAGAATTCAAATAAAAGATGTTCAACGCTGTTAATAAGATTAAAGAAAGCTTTGTCAATATTTGTTTCAAATCTCCACTGAAGAGGCTATCCAAATGTCCCCTGGTTATTTCGTTTTGACGAAATAGTAATTCTTATTAATTCTAGTCAAAGATTTATCATATATTTTGTCAAATTATTCTGTAAGATTAACTTCAAGGCCGGCCATAGGTCGGATGATAACACTTTTGTAGTTGGTCAAATTATGTATGTTGCACATATTGCATGACCGTTGTGCCAAATATAAACATCTAAAACTTGAAATAAACTTGACACAGGAAAAGGGCAATCCAGGATGGTTTGCATTCTCGAGGACTCAGGACGCAATGCGTCAAAGATGACCCGAGCCCGAGGGGGTACTCCCATATTCGCTATACGGGTACGTGCCGCCAAACAGGGTAGGGTTTTCAGCGATTTTACTCTGGAACAGGGTATATAAAATCGTAATGACTCTCTGGAACAGGGTATCTATTTAACAAAGTTCGTCTAAAAGGCAGGGCTGAAAGGGGTTAACGACACGTCAACTTCGCCGGAAGCAATGAGAAGGGTATCAATTTTGGAAATTTTGCCTCTGGAACAGGGTCAGCGTTCGAGGGGATCAGCGGCACATCCCTACCCAAAACTGGAAGGAGTACCCCCCCCCCCCCTCCCGGGGACCCGAGTCTCCAAGGATGTTTGTTTTGTTAGTGAGCGGGAAATATTCGAGGGTTTTTGTTTACTTGTTTTTCCTGCGCTTTTACAACCATTTAGCCGGTATATAAGCCGTTTCCAACAAAACTTTATAATAACCATTTGTTAGGACAAGGAAAATACTTCCAGAGGACCACGCCTCTTTGGGACTCTTTGGGACTCTTTGGGACTCGTTTTATCTCCTCGGTCTTTAAAAGAGAAGTGTTAAAAATATCTTCAAATGCCTTAGTGGCAGACAAATCGACGTCATCGTTTCCCCTTCGGGTCAAACCCTGAATTATACTGATTTTTTGATAGCGAGCTTCCATCGTCATAATCTACTTTTCAGAGAATACTACTACTTTTCAGGTCGAAGAAAAGTGCGGGTTGAATAAAATTACGTTATCTTTAATTTTGCTTCTATCTTGTCGTTCGTTTTCCTACGACTCTAAATAAAGTGCTTAGCGACCTACCGCATAGTGATTTCATATCCCAAGCTTGCTATTTATTCTCTTCACATTGGCTATGACACCGGAAATCATGTGGAGCGCTTGCAAACATTTCTGTCACTTTGGAACCCGACCTGCAAAGAATTGAAAGCATGTGAAATATGGGAAACAGTGAAGAAGTTAAGGTAGCAACCACCATCGGGAAATGGAACTGGTCGGCATTTCGAAGTGATTGCTTACCAGATATTTCGTTATTGATTCCTTAGATGTATTTCACTGTCTAATTAACTAAAAGATCCCAATTTCCAAGCGTATCTACTCTATTAAATACACTTTATATAATGATATAATATTTAGTACATCACGCGCCCTCCGATTGGTTGAGAACCATGTGTTAAGACAGTACACATGCACATTCTTGTCACATTTGACGTCATCCGTGCACTATTAGCGTACAGATGAACAAAAGAATGGAACCTATTTGTTATAGCTGCACAGTTCACGTAAAAATGCAGTACGAAAAGAAAAAGGGCACGTATTATCATACGTGCATCTATACTTTAATTATACACGGTTCTCGACCAATCATGCAGAGCGTGTTTTAAATATTTATTATATATATTAATTCCCATTTCAACAACCTAGGTATACTCAATGCTAGCTACACAAAGGACATGCAAAACCCCAAATGGTATGCAGGAATTAGCACAGATACTAAGTCTTCCTGGTTAAAGAAATACGGTAAAGACGTCCAACAGTCCGTCAAAGACTCCTTAGTTGAATTGGTTGGAAAACCTCTACAAAATCTTCTTCACTACCTCGAATTTAATCATTCACAGTACTGTGTTCCGAGTAATGTATCCAGTGGTCTCGCGACTTTGCCTTTGGATTTCGTCTACTACAAAGGAAATAAAACGGAAGAAAAAACTACTAAACTACTTCCTTTGGGAGAGAAGCTTAGTGGCAAGGAAGCATACAAGATGATCCTACCCTACTTTACGACAACAGAGATGACACCTGATGAAGTCCATCAGCTAGGCTGGGATATGGTAAACCGATTGTATCCTGAAGCTGTAGCGATCGCTAAGGAGATCACAGGCAGCAATGATAGTAGTCAAGCAGTTGCTAGAGTTTAAAAAGAAACTGGAGGATCAATCGATGTTCTTCAATGACAAGCCGATACCCGAGAACGAGTCTAATAAGGATGCCTTCATGAAGTGTGTTGATATGAAGAGTGCGAAGATTCACTGTCCACAAAGATATGCTTCTATGTTGAAATGGTTTGACTACGTGAACGGTAAGAAAATACTATTTTCATTTATGCATGCATGAATACATCCATCCCTCATCCATCCCTTCATCCATGCATTCATACATCCAAACATCAATTTTTCCACCTCTTTTTACTTTTCCTGGATTTATTTTTCCTATTTCATTACACAGGCGTGTTATCCCTCCTCGCTCCCAAGACAGTACGCATGTTCCATTTCACTGGTCCAAAACAAAGTACACCAAACTGTCCAGTCAAATTGATTGCTAATTTCAACCCAGGAACAGGATCACAGAGTTACCGTAGCAGTGACCAGGCATGCACATATCCGTGTTATTACAGATTACCATTCTATCTCAAGGATCACGGCCCTAAATACAACGCTTATTCTGTGGCCGCGCACGAGGCAAGGCCTGGGCATCACACACAGGTAAATGATTAAGGCTATGCAACACAAAGCCTAATAAGGGCATGTAACATACCCAGATTCAGTATCGTATTAGTATGGAAAAGAGTAGGCCACCCCTTAATTAACCTGACTTGCTGTGTTAAATTTATTCAAAGTCAATCCTTCCTTCGACTCAATCCCTCGCGGTTAAACCTCTAGCACAGGAATCCCGCTTTCCGTGGATAAGACCAGTAAGTGGGGACACCGCGGCAAAAGGTAGCACCATGCGCGACTTGCGAAAACTAAGCCACTGTAAGCCAAAGTTAGTCCGCGAAAATCAGGTTGAGAATATTGTAGTATATTCTGTCGCCTCCTTTTGCGCCAAGTACTTTCCTGCTTGCACCAGTGCTCAAGATTAAGCATGGAAAAATCTATTGGTCAAAAATTCTAGAAAATAACCAGTTGGATAGGTGTTATGAAACCAGATATCTATTTTTATTGGATAGGTCCACAGTTTTACCGAGTTATTCAGCGATGATCGTGGTGACGTCATAAGTTGGTTAAACACCCAGGGCTATTACACAGCCTTCACAGAGGGATGGGCCCTGTACGCCGAGAATCCTCTGATCAACAAAGAGACTGACGTCTATGATCAACTGCCCTTACAGAAGTATGGCATGTTAAAATGGCAAATATGGCGAGCACTTCGTCTTATTATTGACACAGGGTTGCATTATAAAGGTAAAGTTTTATAGTTTTAGTCATGAGAAAAGATCCAAAGGATCGAACTGTGGTTGAGTTCGGAATAGCAGGGTTTAAAAAAGAACGAGTTGAGGGGGTTGTAAATGTTTATAAATGCCTTTCCGTTCATCGCTTTTTTGCTTGTTTGTTTGTTTGTAATTGTTGTTGTTGTTGTTGTTGTTGTTGTTGTTGTTTTGGAGCTATTTAGGCAAAATCAACTACAGTGACTTTTGGGGTCCCTTCAGAAATTTTTGTGTGAATCTATTAAAAAGCGGCTGAAGTAAAAGGAACTTGTCCTTATATCTTTACACATACTAGTGATGACAAATTGAATGGTTCCTGGAGAAAATACGAGGTGTAGTAGCGTAAGGGAAGGGCGGTAGGAGCCTGAAGTTCCTGTGATAAATCGAAAAATAGAATCCTGAATATATGAAAAGTTCTCACTTTCAAAAGAACATCTTACTTGTCTTAATTTGCATGCAAATAAAATTTATAACGCTTAATTCGCCAATTAGGTATGACAAGAGATGAAGCTTTAGAGCTGTTTGCGAAGTATGCATGGGATCGCACAGATAAAGCCGTCAAAGACGTCACGCGTTACCAGAGCGTACCAGGCCAGGCCACAGCTTACATGATTGGACAACTGGCTATATGGCGGTACCGCAATGATACCACTCAGCGGCTTCAAGCAAATGGAAAGAAATTTGACGAAAAGGACTTTCACTTCCAGGTAAATTGAGGTTAACTCCCCTTACGACCCCGTTGGGTAGGGAAATCCAAGGGGAAATCCAAGGGCTAGGACCAAATCTTTCGGATCTTTTTTGTCTCTACAAGCACCGTGACTCCCTATATTCTCTGTTGGTTTCCCCTATATTACTCAAAAACAATCCATATGTCAATGTTTAAAAAACGTTTTGTAACACAAAGGTAAAGGTAAAGCAACCTTATTTAACGTCGGTAGCTCGTAACAGTTGTACACTGATAAACTTGAAGTCGACGGTGCGCTCATTTTACCCCCATCTCTTCATCAGCGCTGTTTTAAGGGTATTTAAAGCTAATTAAAGCTACACAGAATGGAAAGAAGTCGAAACAATGATGGGGGGTCAGGACTGGGGATCGAACTAGGGACCTCTCGCACCGAAAGCCGCGCACTAACCAGCTGTGCTATCCTTGCTCCTTAATTTACAATATACTGAACACGCACTCTGATTGGCGTCATACTACAGGGAAATCCTCTTTAAGTGCATGTAAAGTAGATTTAAGTTTAGCTTGTTAGTGCAAAGTTAATAGAGTGGAATGGTTAGGAAACAGGGCAAAGTTTAAAAAGACTGACAAAGGAGCAAACATGGAGGTTAAAGGTAAAGGTAAAGCACTATATTTAACGTCGGAAGTTCCTTCAGCTAGGAGCAAAGCTAGAAGCTGGTCTCCCCGACGGTGCGCTCATTCTAGCGTTAGTTAGTGCGTGCATGAAAGCTAAAGGGTCACCGTTCTTCTATAAAATCTCAAACCTGATTGGTTCATAACACGGGGCGTTAATGATGGATGAGGGTAGAAAGGTCTAAGAAAGAAACTTTGAAATTCTGTAACTTTGGCGAAATGAAATAAACAGATATAATGAATGTGAAATCTCATTTTTACCTTTATAGTGGGATGTACTCATCTCAATTATTATTGTTTCAGGTTCTTTCTCAAGGTTCTTCTCCCCTAAGCTACCTAGAAAGTCATTTACAGAAATTTACCAATTGTACCATCGACCCCAAAGGATCAGGCTGTGATACTATCCTAAATCCCGGTTTTGCTTCAAAACGAAACGCCAGGAAAAGTTCATCTTTGGACAAAGTGAAGCCTTTTACAGATAATGAAGTGCACTTTGACGAAATGTATGATTGGAGAGAAAGGCATGCTAGGTTTGACTATGAACACTATGATTAAATTACTGATCACTAAGCCAAAATATTGGTTTGAAGTAAAGAAGCAGAACATGTAATTGGGGATGGGTAGACAGAATAGAAAGCTAGCCACGAAAATTTAAATCTACAACAAAACCTGACGTGATGGCTATCGGTTACAAATCCTTACCCTTTTAAGTTGGAAATCCAGCCTAATATACTTTTGATATTTTAGCTTTGTAGTTCTTACTTTTATCTATTTGTGGCTTTCTTTCCTATTCACTTCCCAAATGAAAATGATGGAATTTGATTTATTACCAATACAATCAATGTGCGCCTAATGTAATTCATCATCTCATTCATGATGGCCCATTCTCAAGGACCAGACCTTTGTCCGTTTGACGTCACAGACGCTCTGAGTCCCCCGAGACTTCAAATGATTCTTACTACCAAGAAAGCAACGCACGCTTAGAAACCTATTTCCGTTTCCGTGTCTTGTCTTTACAATTCTAAATTTCCGACCTTGATTTCTTAATATTCAAAGAATCAAAGCTGACCTGCGGTAAGGGGGAGGGACTGATGAGAGACTGTGAAGGATGTAAAAGGACTAGGTGGGAGGGGGAGGGGAGAGGCAGAAGGAAAAAGGGAAGAGTTGTCTATTTCCTTCGCTCTTTGTGTCCAGCCTTCTTCTATCACACCCCAAGTCTCCCTCTTCCCCTGTTACCACAGGATACCCAAAGGACGCTACTGATACTAAGTGAATTAAGCACTTTCTAATAGCGTCGTTTTCGTATGAGTGGGAAACTTACCGCGTTGACCGTGACCGTGTCAGTGCCGTAATGTCTATAAAAACATTCGAAATTCCTGCCGTAATCGTACCGTGCGGTGACCGTGCCGTTTTCCCAATCATACGAAATCGACTCTATCTTTTCTTCGCCATTCAAAATGGCCGACTTTGATTTCTTCCCGGATTTCTTATCACCTGAGGAAGTCAACGCGCGCCCTGCAGCATACGTGCTTCAGTAAATCAAGTACTTCCTCTCTTTCCTTTCTCGATTCATGTGACTTTATTAAATGTTGCAGATGTCCTTCACAGGAAGTTTTAATATCATTAAAACACCTGATGATCCTCTAAGCACGAGCTTGTAATATCTACTCATAATGTTGACTTCCCAGTCATTTAAGAGCCACTCTAGCGGTTGGGTCATTAGTGTAACTTACTAAATGACTATTGCTTTCAACGCTTCCTTGAGATAGATGACCTTAAACACTTTATTGATGAATTGAGTCTAAAATATGGGCTTAGAAAGGATGCCTTAGGGAATTTATAGGTACAACTGCACTCAATTTGGGTTATGAAATTACAGGGATATTCCTTTTGAGACATTTTTTAAATCAATTATGGTTTTGACCGTGGAGTTTAGATTTTCGCGTTTGTTTGTTTGCTGACGCGCGATGTTAATTTTCAGAATTCTTATGTCCATCAGATGGTATCTCAAGAAAAGAATATTAAGATAACATTAAGATTGTTATATTCAAGTGTTAAGATGATCAGCATGGGACTAGGTAGCCTTTTGTTTTTCCTATCGCAAGTGTAATGATGTTTTGTTTTCCAATACACATTTTTTGCATATAATAACTAACTGTTTTGGTGTACAACGGTAAAAAACACTTAGAATAACCCTTTGGAAATGGTCTGACACAAACTTTGATGACAGTCGGTGTAGACAGGAGGTGTTTTTGTCCTGATATTCTACATGTTCTTTCACATAGGTTGGTGATATTCTAGCTGCTATCTTTTAAAGTCTTCCTTTGGTCTTTCTAAGAATATTTTTATAACTTTTATTACAGTTGATGTAGTTTTTCCTGATATTCTACATATTATTTCAGATAAGTTGGTGGTTTCTAGTTCTATCTTTTTATGTCTTTCTATGGTCTTTCTAAAAATATTTTTATAAACCCATTGAAAATATTCTCTCTAATTGGATATTCCTCAACAAGCTCACAACATTTGTTTTCTATATTTTCTATTTCTCGAAAGAAAAGCATTCATTTTACTCTAAAATTGGATTCTTTTCTATCGGTTAATACTTCCGTCTATGTACTATTTTCAAACAATCAAACCTTTGGACATCTTAAAACGTACTAACAAACTTTAAAACATGGGGATTTGCCGCTTCCTACTCTTTAGGTATTGACAGCATCGTCGCCTATTTAGCTGTTTGCTTTAACATAATTTCTTGGAGGTTTTGAGAAGTGGTTGATGGACGTAACGGAAGATTCCAATTTGCAGCTTGTTGTGCTTTTTCGTTTGAAATATGTTCCACCAGGTTTTTTTTTCCACAAAAAAGGAAGTCGATATTGATTTTGCAACATGTATTAGCAAAGACGTGGTGATGTACTGTTTCGCTCACTGGTTTATGTTACAAGGCAGTCCTTTTTTGCAAAAATATCTATTGAGATCAACAAGATCAATCATCTTTTTATATTGAACAAAATACTCGAGTATTTGCAACTAATCTACAAAATTCTATCGTAAAGAAAAACCACGCAGCACTTAGATAGAATAAAGTGAAAATTTGAATCCCACCAAGTTCAGAGATTTTTTCTCTGCTTTTTTAAGGCAATAAACCGTAAGGTCACCGATCGGAAAATTTCTGCATCTTTCAATGAAATTTCCACTACAAAATTCTATCGATGAGTACTTCAAATAATCTCTATGATCACCTGAGGAACTACTTCAGTATAAGCAGTACTTTTAATTAACTTTTGACAAATGAACAGAAAGTTATTTTAGTCCATAGCCACGTGTAAATTGCCTGAAAAATCAAAAATGGCTTTTGGGCAACTACTAGAATATTATTATACATATGCCGGTAAGTCTGTTTGCTAACTTCACTTCTATGGAAGTCTTCATTTAGCGACCAAGTTCACTCTTGAAATTTGGGCACAAAATAATATACTCTAATTTCCCATGTTAATTTGTTAATTTGTGGTCTTGGTATAAGCCCAATGTATGTTGAAGACCGTCCTTCACTACACGGAAAATGTCGAAACTTATAAGTGTTGAGAATCCGGTCCGCACTTTGTTAATTAAGGCAATTAATCGAAGACAATTAATTTCAGCCTCGCGAAATGTGATGCAAAACAAAGAACTTTTTGAAATGGAGTAATATAATGGGGTCACTAATTGCTGTTGATAGGTGCGACGTCAAGGGGCCCGTATTTGTGCTCCGTTGTGGATGTGACTTGAAGTGGATATCATGACTAATTGAGTGGGTAAATATCTCAAGGAAATTTTCGGGTAATAACATTAAGAGGGTATTGGAGTACAAATTAGTGACATGTTATGAGACAGGTCTGAGAGTAATGAGTGCTCGACTCTTCAATAAATTAGATTTTCTCTTCAGTTTCACATAATGAAATGAAGAAAACGTTTATTAATGAACGGCTTTTTCAAAGTCAAGTAGCCAAACACCAGAAACAACAAGAAAAAAAAAATCGAGAAATAAAAATACAAAAAAAGCCATTAAAAAGGAATTCATGTGTTTAGTTGTAGAGTTTAGAATGAAAGAAATCTACTCGTAAAGCTGCCGTCACCTGACAAGACACCAAAAACGTCTTCTTGTCGTCCATATAGAAGTACTCTCAATTCCAAAATCGTAACGGAATTTCCAACGGAGCAAATCCTAAACAGAAGTTATATATACTTCCGGTTGAGCTTAGCCAAGGTTTTCTTTACGATGCAATACTAAACAAACTTTAATTTTTTTCAAGCAGTATTTTTTTCAAGCAGATACTTTAGTTAAGTTTAAAATAACATCATTAAAAAACGAAGAAGTAAGAAGGAAAGAAAGGAAGAAAGGAAGAAAGAAAAAAAGAAAGAAAATAAGAAAGAAAGAAAGAAAGAAAGAAAGAAAGAAAGAAAGAAAGAAAGAAAGAAAGAAAGAAAGAAAGAAAGAAGGAAGAAAAGAGAGAAAGAAAGAAAGAAGAAGAAGAAAAAAAAAAAACACTCCCGTCAATGTAAGAAAAATTGAAGCTTATGAAAAACTCATATAGCTGAGCTACGTCTTTCTGTCCTTTAAAACTAATCCAAACAAATAACTTTCAACCATAAACTTAAACCTACAAACTAGCCTTTCATTTATCCTCAGAAAAAAATCTAAATTGTTGAAAGATTTTAACTGTAAAACATATATATTCTATGAATATCAACAAGAATTGTGTGCGCATTGTGCTAGGGAGGCTTGTCCGTTGCTACGGTTAATTGCTTGATTGACTAAAAGAAAATGGGTACTTAAAAATGGAGGACCAGAAGACGCGCGCGCGCCATCATGAGAGATTCTCATATCAAGGATTCTGTCGCACAAGGGTTAAAAAAAAAAAAAAAAAAAAGGAAAAGAGGAAAATGATTACCTCATGATGAACGAAACGAAGACCAAAATTAAAAACATCACAGTTTTAAATGATTTGCACTGTGAAAGAAACTGATGTTAAATCTTAATGTGGGTTGATTGTTAATTACAAAAGCAAAAATGCACTTCATTCTACAGAGCTAAATATTCGCTAGAAATCCTTTAACATTAGGTCAAAGATAATGCATAGGGAAATGGTTCAGGGGAAAAGTATTTATAATGTCGAGTAAGGCTATCTTCATACGAATCCGAATAAATTTGAAAACCGCATCTTCCCCCCATTTTCGCTATCCATTATCTATAATGAAACGGCGTTTTCTTTGACAAAAGAAAAACACCGTGTTTTTTGTGTGTGTGGAAGGAAGGCCTAACCGTAACAAAAAAGATGGGTTTTTAAATGTATCTTGATTAGTATGGACGTTCCTTTAGATTCTCTCACACAAGAGTGCAAGATTTTACTGTAGCCGATAATTAGATAAATGAGACGATTCTATGAACACAACAGGGAACACTTTAAGTTATACTCGGCTTATAAAAGAACATAAAAAGAACAGTAACGAAAGTACAAGCCAGTGACACACCCTTTTTGTGAAACAACGCATAGAACCATTTCAAATGTACATGTTTCGCAGTCAGTTAAATCTTGATCAGTAGCTGGAAATCCTCAAAAGAACTAAAATTTATTAAGATAGCTATGGTTGGGATTGCTGATAGTCGTTATCTTTAAAATTCCGAGTTAGTCGTCTTCGAGCGGTTGGTATTTTGAGATACCTAACTTAAGATACCGATGTATATTCTAACTATACATCTACATTTTCAAAGCGTATTTTATTTCCGGCAGACAGCGACTACTCAAGTCTACATTTTGTACACCCGTCTCAAGATTATAATAGCTGTAAATTTTAAAACTGAATGGCAACTGCCTTACGCCTTGAGATCGAATCCTAAATCTTCCTAAAATGGGGCGAATGTATGTAGAAAACTTTGGTTTGAATTAGCTCACACCTCGCCAAATTATGCGGCTTTGTCTAGCACCATCATTAACTGATTAAACCAAAATTTGAAAATGGTGATCGAGTTAAATTTGAGGTTTCACGCTCGAACATTTTACGGTACACAATTTTATTTCTTAATGATTTCAAGGTAGACAGAGCGGCGGGGTTCGTAATTGTTTAAATTCAAAGGAAAACACAGCTCTAGTTGTGTCCATAGACATCTTAAGAGACTACTTTTTGCACATACAAGCCATGTAATCACCCAAGCAAACTTGTCAGTTTGACTTGAGTAAAAGAATGCTCAATGTTTGTAATCATATTAGAGTACCTCCATTAGAAAAATCTAGAGTTTCAGTTGACAAAAAGGTATGGTAAGCATAAAATGTTTGTGTTTAATGCCCCAGATAAAAGGTTCTGAAGTCCAAAAATTAATCCAAGTGCAAAGCCGGGCTCATGCAACATGACACATGAGCCAAGTTCTAGATTAGGTAGCCTTGCTGCACAACGAAAAATAAAGAAGGAAAAAACCCTGAAAAACTGAAGGGTGCGGCTCAGATAAATATTTCAGAACCTTCTGATTGCCAACTTTGTTGGTGGGGCAAAGGACGGACGGGGTGGTCTTTCAAGATCTGTAACAATTTGGCCCACATATACTCACCACATAACACTACAATAGCACTATACCGACTGTGCGCTTGATGCGACACTCTAGCAACACTACCAGCAATTGAGTGAGCTTGTAGAGCGTTTATCATATATATCTGGAGCATTCCGGATTGATCGATTATCTTGTACAGATCCAAATTGTACGATCATTAAATCTATTTCGCCAAAATCAAATTTACAGGAATTTTCGATCGAGTTATCACTAGATCGAGCAATAGGTGAGCTGTTAATCAAAAGGGGGGCTTAATTTTTTGTGCTTAATCATATCGTTGAATTCACTAGTGGAATAAGTCGAAAATGATGAATCAAATTGAACGCTGACTGCTTGACTTGATATCAACAATTACGGACCAAAATAAAATTATCTCTTTTTAGCTTCATTTGAGGCTTAACTGATAGCATTAGCGGCACGAGGTCGAGCTAGAGAAAATATTTTTAACTGAATTTTTACAACAATTTAAAGCATATTAGGGCTTCTTTAGTTTTAAGTTGAGAGATCAACAGATAAGGACAATCTTTTGAAAAGTGAACGATTTTTTAACAGAGAAAGAATGGCTCTTGGAGGCGAAAACTGCTGCAAGACTGTAACATATTCATGATTTTTGGTATGAAAGCCATGTATTTACAATGTGAAATACAAAAATAAAATGCCAAAATGACTGATACATACAATTGTAGATCAGGTATGAATCTGAGTCTACATTCACTGTAATCCTTGTTAATGTAAAAACACACTGTTTTCGTCTTTTTTCTCCATTTTCACACCTCAAACAAAAGAAAAACGCAATTTTAGTATGAACGAGAGGCCTAACCGTAGCAAAAAAGATCCGGGTTTTTTTCAAAATTATCTGGAATTTTTGTGGAAGCATCCTAAAAAAAAGCAGTTCCAGCAATATCACAACCAGATGACTGTTTTAACAAAGTAACATGACAAAAACGAAAGAAGGGAGACTTTTTGGCTTTTTGTTATTCCAGATTTATAGCCATCCTTTTCACAGATTGGAACATTTAATGCAAGATTAAAATCATGCTTATTAAACTGATATTAGGGGTATTTATTTGATTTCTCGCTTGCAGAGGGTTTTATTACTAAAGTCAAGATACATCAAAGAATCTAGGTGAAGCCAAGAAACTACTGGGTTTTATCACTAAAGTAAAGATACGTCAAAGAATCTAGTAGAAGCCAAGAAAGATAAGAATAAAAAAGAGGAAAGAAAGACAATGAAAACTCTTGTTGCTAGCGAAGAAAGCAGTCCACTTTTCCGACAATAAAACAAATTTCTGTTTCTAAGTGAAACTATCACTTTAAAGCCAATAGTTAGTTTTGTTTTGACGTAAATTTCATCATTCGTTAGTAAAAACAAATATTTTATCGTTTTTCAAATTGAATCTTTTATTTTCGTATCAAAACATTATTACGAGTACTTGCCAACAGCAAGAACCGGCTATAAATCAGTAGAGGAAGAAGTACTCCTTTTATGCTGTCTGTAAATTTGCCAGACAGCCACCTGAACTCTGGCAACGTCGTCCTTTTTAAGAAACCTACACTGTATTGATACTTCTTCTAAAGTTGCCTCGGTTATCCCTAACCCATCATTGTCTACAACCAGCCAGAACGAAATACCAGTGACTTAAGCTAACAGAAAGTTCGATTTATACATATACAAAGTAAAGGCGCATCTGATGTTTATTTTAGCGAACTTAACTTTTAAAGTAAAATACCTTTTATTCGAGTATGAAAAGAAAAGCCGAACAAAAATATGTATGACATCATTTCCTTCAAGTTCACAAGGGTGTCCAGTTTTTAAATCGAAAAAACATTCAAAATTTAAAGCACAAAAATGACTAATGTTTTATAATCTGTGAATGGTAGTTATGCACTGTCATTGTCTATTTGATCATCTAACGCTCGGTTTCTCTAAACAAGGTATTTGTGGCAAAGCATTGCATTACAAAATATTAATTTAGCGCCACGGTTGTCCAAAAAATCTTTAGTTCAGTCGTTATTCGTCAAATAAGAATAAGGCTATTGATAAGTAGCTTAAGTTTTTTTCTCATATATCTACTAAATCTTTGGGTATTTAATTAACATTCATTTGGGCCCATCCACAAAGAGCCCTCAAGTTCTCTTTTCCATTCGATAATTTAATATTCTCATTTACAGTTCTGAATTCTGAACAATTTCACTAAGGTAATTCAAGAAAAAGATTTATTCTTTGTAGGCATCAGTAAGACTTTTATCTGGTCACTTAAGATTCAATAAACTTAAGAATAGGTGAAATAGTTCTTGACAGTCGGCTCTTCGGAGAGCGGGCGGGCGCGTCTTCAAACTTGTGGTTTTGGCGCGAAAATATATATTTCTTTTGCTTCGATTTTCAGGGAGTTTACAAGAAGACTTAAAGATTGGCGAACGATGGAGTCTCTTTGTAAGTATTTTCAACCTTCTATTTTATAGAAATATAAAGAAAACACCTATCATTTTAGTTCCTATACATTAAATTCACGATAAGTTGAGTACTATTTTTGATGACTGAAAATTTGATTGTTTGAATACTTTATCTAGAAATCGTCTCATTTGTTGTATAGCACCACTGAAAGATTGCTTTAGCACTCTCATTTGAATTAGAAGCATTTTAGGCGATAACTTACTAGTACTTTAGGTTTTAAATTAAAACAGTTACGTCCTAGTTTGTAAACACAATTTTATAGTTCGCCCTAAATCTGTTAGAATTGCTTAAAATACACAAGAATGCCGTTCAAATAGGTCATTTTTAAATATCTTTTGTGCCTAAATTTAGGCTTCTTTTTGGATTCAATTTGAAAGATATAATAATTATTATATCCAGATATAATAATTACAATGAATGAATTTACTCAAATAGAGCGATTTGGTATAAAAACTTTATGCAAACTCCTGCTGTTATGGAATTGCATTTGATAGCAACCATTTTGTAAGGAGAATATCTGATCGTTCCGATTCTAAAAAATTGAATTTAACTGTAATAAAAAAAAGTCCAGCCATAATATGTTTTTCTAAGGTGGCCTCACTCTAAGGCAAAATGAATAAGAGAAAATTGTATTAAACAAAAACCGTAAAAAAGTGACGAAATGATTTTTCAGTTTTTATAGGCATATGTGCATTAACTTTGAAGCGGTGATTCTCAGGAATCTATCTTTGAATCTCATTCTCTTACTTTATTAAAATATTATTCAAACTCACTGAGAGGTATATTTGAACTTCTCAAATTGCTTTTCGTGGTATTTTTGGCCAAAAATTTACTGCTTTCAGTGTTTTTTGATTTGGGAGCTGAATATTTAATTGCGTTTTAAACGCAGTTAAAATATAGTTTATCTCGTCACACGCCATTCTCATTTTGTAAATTGTGAGCAGATATCCATTCAGTGATATTTATTTACTAAAAATATATAATACTTGAACTCAACACGGAAGTAGGAACTCAAAACTCTTCTAAAGTTACACAACCAAAATCTTAAGGAATTCCCCTATAAATTGTTTTCACTGGATGTTTTTAAAACAGCCATTCGCGATGAAATATCAGTTCTACCCGTTTCCTTAGACGAGAATTATGTTGCCTTGATTATCAAGTTTAAGATCTGAAAATGAAATCTTCCAAGCTTGGACACATCATATCTATATAAAAACGACCTCACAAGCATGAATCTTGATTACAAGACAAATGGAAGGCCTGTGATAAAGTACCATTGTATTTCAGCTGCCGTACACTTAACGAACTACATATCCACTAAATTCTGAAATTAGAAGATACCCCAAGCGACCGCAAGCAGATGGCATAGAGTTTATTTACGTTTTTCGCAGCATCATATCACTTGAAAAAAGTAAAAACACTTTAGATAGAGTATTTTCTTGAATAGAGAGGAATTAGATTCCAATCGCCTTTAAAAGCGATGCCTTCTGTGGTATTCTAAGAAGTCAAAATGCTTTTTTTCTTCACGGACAAAAGATTTTAATCACGAGCATAAGGATGTAACTAGTGCCGGGAAACTCAAAGTCGAAGCTTTGGCCTATATTTCGTGCTGTGATGTGGGTTCAAACGTTTTGTAACAAACATAGTATAATAAAACTAGAGATAATTTAGGGTCAAAACCTGTAATCATGTGAAACGAAAAATAAGTGTGTTTTTATCCCGACCTATCGCTCTGCACAAAGCTTAATAAACCGTACAAGCCACGAAATCGAGACTACGACGACAAGTCACCAAAACTGCCCACATTAAACCCCCGTTTGGATTAAATTTAAGACGAGTAAAATAATTTCTTTTTTGAGTTATATTTTAGGACTGAGGTCAAGTCCTTTAGCATAAATTACAAGAAAGAGCGTTTATAAAAACACCTGCAAGAAACGAGATATTTATCACGCTGCGTAGTTCGTTTCTTTATTGTAATTATTGTAATTTTTCTTTTTTGTTCTATAATAATTTTTCTCCATGGTGTAATCCAGTCTGCGAAGCCTTAGAAAAATGTCTCTTAAAGATGTATCTTCTTGTTGGAGTGGTAGTTACTCAATACAATACCAGAGATTCTTCATTATAATAAGTGCGTCCATAATCAGAGTAAAAATGTTCTTTCTGATATCAGTTTACTCTCTCCTTAATTCTTAGACTGCATAAACAGAAAAGTTAAAGGATAAAATGACAGAGGCTTACATCTCAAACAGAAAACAAATGATCCGTCTTTGTGATCCAATGATTTCTCGTTACTCGTTGTACACGCACATGGAGAAATATTTCTGCCAATATGGGTGTGTACGCATTTTTGTTTTTCGATTTCCTATAATAAAAAAACTTGATCCCAACTTTACATTTTCTTCAAATGTTTTACTTGCTCTTTGAATAAGCCTTGAGTGAATAAAGGAAAAGTTACAAATTTTTGCTTATAACTTGGTGACCCAAATCTTATGATTTCCAATGCGATGAATTATGGTGTCAGCGTCCTGAAATCGAGCTGGCGTGTTTTAGTTTTCCCACGTCACCAACTGAAAGACTTCTCACAGACAGGTGACTGGATGAAAGAGATAACGAAAGGTATTGTAGCAAAATCCCTCTTCGACTGACTCACATGAAAGCTGTTATTTAGTCCAACATGTATCCATATGGTTTAAAAACCGAAGAAATAATGCAGATGGCTTGAGTTTCGTAGTGCATTATGTTTGCTTCCTTGAAACAGAAGAAGACGTTGCCCAGACATTCGTACACGGTTAGAATTCCCTATGGCTTTCACTTCCTGATGGTCGTTAGTTAACTTAAGATATCAAAACACGACTCTGTAAATTCCCAATCCTTAAGACGAGTAGAGACTGAGTGGGTTAGCGATGGTGCTTTGACACGATACAGCGTCAAACACTAACGAACGGTTAGGACCATATATTTAGTCTTATATTTCAATTTATCATGACATTTTGAAGCTAACATAATTTAAGAGGAATTGCACTCAGCGTTATGTGAAATTAGCGAAGGAACAGGATACATTTTAGTGATCTCTGTGATTAACCGCGGACTCAGTCCATTTACCTTCGTTTAGATCATTATAGTTTAGGTTATTTTACTAGCTCTAATAGAGCACAGATTGGAATAATAGGTATCATGTAGCCAAGCTGTAAATCACTACTCTATTGTCGTTTTGTGCTTGTTAATGTTAAAAACTAACTGATTCTTTTACTGGCTTACCGTACAAGTCAGGCTGACGGTAAAAGGAGTAATTCCTAACATTGTTTTCTAATGCATTTCTCATTTCAAAATCACTAAACTAGTCTTCTTGAAGACCTTTCAAAGTTTGTGAACGGTTTCTTCTTTTCACTAAATATGGATTCATTATTGCTCGCCAATTGATTCTTAGATTTCTTAACTTGGAATTAAATGTGTTTCAAAATTAAAACCATTTCGCTTCATTAAACCCTTCATTTCCAAAGAGAAATTAATACATCTCTCAGTTTCTCTCAAATATCATGAGAAATTGCGATGCATATAAAGCGAGAGAGCTGGAAATTACAAATCAGTCAAATAAACACTAGTTTAAGAGATTGGGGAATATTTTTTGTAATGAATTCATACGCTTTCCACCCTTTTCAACGGCTTCCCCTAGCTCGGCATGGAACCTGAAATTCTTACTGAGTTGTTGGAATTGATTTCACAATAGATTTACTAGTAATTTGCGGCCGAATATTTGGTTCACTAAAATGCCATTGCGGACAAGAAATAGATTATAACCTATAATAGCTCATAGTCTTCATTAAATAATATCGCAAGTCTTACGATAATTTTTCGTTAACTTTTTTTTATTCTCTAAAGTATTTCTCACTGAGATAAGACAGACATTCCAACAGAGAACTGAATCTACTTTGCCTTTCTCTCTGCTAATTTATCATCATTACTGCCACCAACTTAGAGGACATCCTAGCTTGATTCACCGTTTATCGACAATTTTCTCAGTCTTCGTGTTCGCTTTTAGAATTTGAATAAGACTTATAACTTGCCCAATTGCTAATTATTTTAGAAGTTTGTACAGTTTATTTGACCTAGGTTGGGATTGTTTATCCCTCTTTGGCCGAAACTTTGGGTATAATTGATAGGGAACTAACAAAATAAAACGAATTCCGAATCTCAGCTCTCCAGAGACCAAATTTCAGGATGGTAACACACGGTCTTTCTGGAATATCAAACCCAATTTCTCCTTCTTTCTAGAGTTAATCATATTCAAATGATAATGGTTATCGGTGCTAAGTACATATAGAACCCAGGTCTATGAAAACAACGAGCACAAAGACAACACGTTGCCAAAAGGTGACAGCCAAGGAACCTAGCGGCGCCTCTATATTTGTAAAGTGTTTTCAGATTGTTGGCTACTCTCTCTAGACTTTATGGATAGACTAGTTCTGTACGTCACCTTACAGTATACAAAAGAACCACCATAATCTCATTCAAACATCATTGTTTTTTCTATACTTTTGTGTCAACAAAAGGTCCTCATTCTTGTTTGCGAAGTCCAAGATACGATTCTTAGTCAACACAATGCCGTCGGTATAAGTGGTTCGATCGATTTGTTGAATGCGAGAGCCGAGCGAGAGAGAATAACACGTATTTGATGAACCGCGCATTTGTTCGGTTTTGAATTGTACAACTTGGGTAATGTCAATTAACCCATATTGATTCCACTAAGATCGATTTCTCGACAGTTTGGCTCAACGTAGAAATTAACCCTTCCAAGAGATCTTGTTCCAACATACTCGTATACATATCTTTCCTTCCCTTGTGTTATAAAATTTTTAATTATTTTACAAGTTTCCCTTCTTGTCTTCTCATAAAAGCAGCGTGTGATCTCCTGAGGGTCTTTGATCTGTTTCATTAGAGCTGTCCGCAGCACGCGGTACTATTATCGTCATTGTAAAGGAAGATAATCGTCATTTATAAATTTAGTAATAATCAATTATTGATTGGTGAAGCAGCTACACATAGCCCTGGATAATGAGATTCCTTGCGAATCAATAGAAGCGGTCGGTCATAACACCTTCAGGCTAGAGCGTACTCAGAAAAGGCGACCTTGATGATTAAACCTCCCGAGTAAGCAGGGAAAAAACTGAAACTTACACTCTACTTTTACTTAAATGCCACAAAATTTTATTCCCTAAAAGCACTTAAGAAACAAAAAAATAGTCTCAAGTAGAGCGCAGGCTTACAGTTCAGTCGGTATTTCTAAGGCTCCTCAGATCCAAAACTCTTCCCACATTGTGGTAGACAATGTCAAAATTACCTCTCAAAATCAGACTGATTAGTGAGGAGGGTGGTTGGCTATACTCTGCAAGCTATTGCGCCGTAGGAATGAAGTCAAAGCTCTTGATTGTTTTGGTAGAAATCACAAGATTTGTTAAAACTAACACTAACAGCGTCTTTTTCTCTGTACTTTTGTCCCAAACTAAATTAACCTTGTGTTTCTATCAGGTACAAGTTATGGAAAAGAATGAAAAAGTAAATTAGCTTTCTAAAGATTCATTTATGAAATTAGAGAAAGGAATTCTCATTTCGTTTTGGCAAAGAAACAATAAATCATTACTTCCTACTCAACAGCACCAAAGTCAAACAACTGCGAAGAATCTTCGTGTGATCACATTTTGTAAGATTTATAAGTTCGTTGATAGGATATACACCAAAATACTAGCAAATATAACTAACAATGCTTAATACTAAAATTTAGACAATTTGATTAATTTGAAGCTAATCATTCACAGGGGGTCTACCGCAGCTGGCCAAAGACTACGAAATCTCTCTTTATAACTTTGGTGTCATAATATTATAGAAACCTGTACAATAATCCGTTGTGAAAGTTTGCACACGGATTTCCTCTTATTTCCTTTGGTGTACCCTAGTTATTGGTATCTTCCATTGCCTCTATTAAACCTTTTATAATAACTATGAAAACGTCTCATAGCAGATAATTTACGAATTGAAGACGAGAGAGAGCGCGACGGACACGAGAGAGAGAGATGAAAATATTTATACCCAAAGGCCACAACTATACTAAGAAGGACGAATGAGTGATTGCTTGGTCGTGTAAATACATTGCAATCCCAAAACCACAATCAATTCTAAACCTCATGCATAGTTGTAGGACAGTCGTAATTGTGCGGTGAAGAAAGATCCTCAAGTTTATATTTTTGACGTTTAGAAGGTAGATTATATCTTTTGTATTCCATTTGACTTACTATGTGGGGCTCCAGACAATCTTTGAAAGAAACGATTACAACAAGAAAAAAATAAAATCAAAAGTTAGTTTGACGGGTCACGGTGATTATCTTACGACCAAATGAAAATGTTAGTTTTTCGATAGAACAATAGGGGAAAAAATTAACCATTCCTTTGGCTAATTAGTCAAGAAGGACAATAAGTACGAGAGTAGTACGAGAACTGAATAAAAAGAATTGGTTGTGAAAGCATTTTGTGTCATAGCTCACTGGCCACACGAGAGTCTTTCATTGTACTTCTCTCTCTCTCCTCAAAACATTCAATTGTCATGACAAAAGGACTCGCGTGCCTTCTTTCAAAGAGAAGGAGGTCACTTAAGAAGGGGAAGTTTTGGTCTTCTCAGCAATCAAAGAACTTCTAATTTCATGTTTATCTCGGATAGTATTTGTACAAGAAAATAAAGTGTCATTAACGTGACGCCGGGTTGTCGACTTTTAGCAATCCACTTGTACCCGGCTCAGCCTCGTATTGGTGTCCAAAAGTGCTATCGATTTAATTATGTAATTAATATTTTATTAATCATGCTAACGAAGATTCAGTTTAGTTTAATCATGGCCTATTTGACCAATTATTTGGAAGCCAAAATACTTCATCCCAAACAAATGCTTATTAATTAACAAGAATTACAGTTAGTACAACATAGTATACACCTGAGCTGAGAGATACAAGAGATTTATTGGACGCACTTTCATGGTCGCATACGAACCATGTCACAGTTTCTGTGCATGCTAACTCTTCGTGGTCTCTCCCACCTCTGAAGAAGGGGTATAATGAGTAGAGCACATGATCTGCAATGCTCTCATGTTCAATTAGCCCAATTAAATATTAATACAGAGTGATTTGCTTACATGCTTTTTGATCCGGCATTGACACCTGACATAATTTTATTAGAAAATAGCACCAAGTCGCCCTCTGATTGGTTAGGACGCCCTATAGATATTAAATCCGGAGTAATAAGCACTTCTACAAAGAAGACCGAAATAGTCTCTGGATCAGAAGATTAGTTATGGAGCTCTCGAACAGTACACACGGTTCTGGGAGAGCTACGACCTTAGAATCTCATGAAGATAATTCTTCCAATTCCCTTTTGGAGCTCGTTCCAAGTTTGGAACACTCGATCGTCGGGATCCTCAACCACAATGGAGAGCTCACTGATCATGGCAATGGTAATATCTTGTTAAAGTAACAACTCGTAAATTGAAGACATTTTTACCCTGATCAGTCACATTAACTCCAAGTTATAAAATAATTTTTTCTAATGATCTAGATGGTTATAAGTTCTAATTGCGATCATGGTTTATTCCTCCAAGATAATTCCAAGACTGTCATCGCTGACGGGAAGAGGTCCCCAACTGAGGCTCAAAAGAAGACAAACCTTGATTCACCTGATCTGGAAGATGACCGTAAGTCTACTGACAGCCAAGCTGTAAAGCAGAAGAGACATCGGACTCGATTCACCCCGGCTCAACTGAATGAATTGGAGAGATGTTTCGCTAGAACACATTATCCCGATGTCTTTATGCGGGAAGAACTTGCCGCACGGATCGGCCTAACAGAATCTAGAGTACAGGTATGAAAAACGTTTTCTAGCTCCACTGTTGACTGAAAATCTTAAAAGAGTTTTCTCTAAGAAAATAAAATTAGATTTTTAAGCTATGAGGTTTTTTAATTAGGTTGATGTAACGGTTCGGCGACTAGGATTTTCTGTGAACTAGGATTTCTTATTATTTTTTTGCATCGTAACTTTTTCTCCTCAGTTTCAGCTGCCATGTTTGTAACTTTTTGACGAGGTCCTCAGAGGTTAGAGTTGCTAGTATCTGATTCCTCATGACGATAAAATCGCGAATACCGTCAGCACTTTTCCGGTTATAATAGTGTATTTGTATACTTTTCTCTCTAATCGCTTCACACCACAGAAGAGAAATTTGTACATAAGCTCGGCTGTTAAATTGTCTTTATTTGAACATTAGAAAACTGCCTTCAAAGGCGAACCACTTAAGGAGTCTTAAAGCGAGTAGGGTTGGACAATTTATTATTTTATCAGCAATACACAACAAGAGTAAGCTTTGTCGCTTTAATTTGCTCTTTGTTTTGAATTGCGATTTTGCCGGCAGCCTTTGGAAGGGACGCCAAGCGATTCAGACTTCAGTTTTCTAGATACTCAATCATTTATAAATTAGCTTTTTTCTCTCTCTCTCTCTTTCCTATTATGAAACAAAGAAATGAGCTCTTTATAATGTTAAAAAGTTACTTAAGAGGACGTTGGAAAACATCTTCTGTCATGAGCCCCACAAACCGTTGTCCTCGTATTTTTTGTATGTACACAATGGGCCGGCTTATTAAAAACATATTCAATGAAATCGCCGAAATGCGGCCGATTGGAAATTCTAATGAGAAGGCTCTTCAATAGGGTACCGTTCTTGACCTGTACGCTTATCTTGAAAAGGTCTGTATGAGAGGGCTCGATGGACGGAGACAGACAAGAAAAGCATAGATAAACCACGTTCTCAAGTACTTATTTTAGATTAAATTGTATAGTGACAATCTCTGGTAAATTGTTTATTGGAAACAAAAAATAATTAAAGTATTATGATTCCTAGTAAAAAAATATCAGACCTGCCAGTGTTTTTCGTGGCGCTGTTCGCAGCTAATTGTTGGTGAAATTGGCCATGATTCCATTGCCCCATTAAGATTTGTCCTGTCACGACTATGTTATCACAAGAACTCGATATGTAGCCGTCAAATTGAACTCGATTTAGGCTCCTTGCACCTGTCTCTGTGGAACTGAAGTTTCCTTGTTTTCAGCTGGATCTTCAGTTCCTATAAAAATATGACGACTTCACAGCAATCGCTATCTTATTTCTTTTTTTATACTCCAAATTTCTTAAACGACTAACTGACGACTCTAAAATAAAAGAGAAAGAAACTGAAGGGTTTCCCAGAGGTCTTTTCCACTTCAGAAAAAAGTCTTTCCTCAAAGTCGAATCTTATGAAAAAGCGCAGACGAGACAACTTTTTTCCGTTAATAACGAGATGAAAAATAAAAAAAATGCCTTACAATTAACTCAAGTGGAGTAACAAAAAAATCAAAAATCTAGTTTTGGAAAAGGTGTATTTGTTTTCTGTTTGTCATTTACTTTCTTTCTTTCTTTCTTTTTTTTTTTTTTTTTTTTTTTTTTTTTCTTTTTTGTTTTCCTAAGCATGACAATTTCTCAATCAGAGCTATCAAAACATACCAGTAGAGCTATCGGTTAGACGACTCTATTGCGTTTGTGGATGGACTATCAAGACAAAAGCCTGTACCGGTGTTTGGAGCGTAATTAGACATTGTCAATCGAACTCCTAAGGCCTTTGTATAATTACATTTTTCATTTTGACGCTCACCCTCTCAGGTTTTCATAAACCTCTGTGGCTTCAAAACGTAAGATGACAGGGAAACCGCTTCATTCTGAAAGCTACCCGCGTTCCGCCTGTTTACATAGAGTGAATATTTCGGATAACTCAAAATCCCCAATTTTATGACTTTGAGAAATCTTTAAACGCCCCGTAGAGAGTAAACCTAAGCTAAACTCTGTTACAGACTACCAGGGTCTCGTGCAACTAAACCGAAATTGCTATAACCAGGAGCAGTTAAAGAGGTAGATCTCTTAACGGTAATTAGGATAATTTATCCGAATCGAAAAGGCGATGGTCTGAAGATACAGTTATTGTTCCAGAAATCGACATGATTAGCTTGGACAATAAAATCTTCTAGGCTTGGCTTGAAACTTACTTGTATTTTTATGCAAAGTGGAATAGAGCGCGTAACGGTAGGAGGCCATCGAGAGCCCCATATTGATCTGCACAAGAATTCCTACTTTCTTTGAGGGAGAAAGAGTGACTAAGACGGACTGAGATAAAGACGTTTTTTACGCGTAATTTCGTACAAGCGATATCGGATCAACACTGACTAAAAATCAAATAAATCGATTGGCCATTGTTGTCGCTATAAATCAAATAATTCACGCATTATCCCTTGATATACTCATTCACATTTCAAATGAATATTTCTGAACCTTTATATTTTGAAATGTTAAATAAATAACTCTAGTTTTTGGTGGTGCAGCTTTATGAAACTGAAGATGACTTTTTTGTCAGTAAGAGACTTCAAACAAAACATTTTGAAGCCATTCAGCTCTTGAATGCTAACAAAGACCTAATGGTCATATGAGGAGATATAGACAAACACAAGAAAGCCGACATCCACGTCTAAACAATACAGAAAAAATACTATTTCACATTAAACATAGATTAAAAGTGAATTCTGAGGAAATTCGTACCGTATCACTTTTTAATTTTTTTTGCAGTTAAAGTTTGACGTTTAATTGTTAAATAAAAGAAATATATCATTTTTTTCTTCTTTGCAAATTCTATAGAAAGCGCGCGTTTTAATATCATAAGCGCGGCCTTCAATAGCCAAAAACTAAATGTGTTATTATAGACCCTTAGCGAAAATATTTTCTCTTCCACATTCGACTTTATACTTTTTAGGTTTTCGGGTAGTTCGTTGCCCAAGGGTGTTTTTTTTTTTTTTTAACCTTTCGACAATTCCTGTTTAGAAGGCTGTACATTAGACAGATGAGGGTAAAGAAGTAGCCCAAGCGATTAGCAGATGAAGGCTGTTGTTTATAACCTTTTATCCTGTAACTAATGTCCTAAGCACTTAGAAGTACTAAACAACAGTCCTTAATGCTCTAATTTATAAGAACATTCAACGACACTTGTAAACACAAGCAAAGATCTTTCATCAATAACACAAGAATGAAGCAGCCTCTGTATTATAGAGCTCGTATCAGAGGTATAACTAAGTGAGTTTCATTTTTGAGCTAGGTCTTAAGTTTCGCACTTAACCGCACCTTCGGCTTAAGGTATTCGTGCCCAGATTAAAATACCCTTTATAAGGAAGAATAGTTCACTTATTCTTGTTATAAAAGGTCTAAAAACCTCTCTTCGACGCGCGTCAAGCAAGCACATCGTTAGTGACATATTTTGGAGTAACAACTAATGAAAATACATACTAAATGATGACCATATTTACACGTTCTCAAACGCATAAACATGACTGAAATCGCAATATCACATGAGCATAGTGTTAAGATCTAGCTATTTATTTCCAAATCGATAAGATATAAGTTGTAAGTGATGGTTAGTTCAGTAGTCTAGAAGAGTGTGGTATGATTCAAATGAAGAAAAAGAGATTCAACTGAATCCCCTCTAGTAATCATTTGATTTACTCAATATCACTGATTTATCTACTTATTACTATAATTATATCGTCGTCTTTAAAATTCTAAAAATGATTCTCCATCGAACGATAATCCACAGAGATGCGAGAGAGTGTTTGTGTCTGTGCGCGTAAGTGTGGCATGTTTTTCTTTGGATTGATTTAGAAAGATATCATTCTAAGTGCTGTAGTTTTGATGTGTTTTTTTTTTTTTTTTTTTTTTTTTCTAAAGGCGCGAGCAAGGAGTAAGCAAAATTTCTGTTTATATACAGCAGATGGAAAGAATTGCCTATACAAATAGACAAAGACAGATACATCTGTTATTCACTAAACATATAAAGATATTGAGCTGAAACAAGTTAGCTCTGGAACAAGCCAAAAGAGCTTCTCCTAGCAAACTTTTCTTTCAGTGTACAAGTGCATGTTACACTTAGACCGCCTCACAGCGGGAAAACATAACTTTGAGCCAAGCTGCTTTTGTCGGACGCTCGTATTTGCAAGAGTGGGCCTTGAAAATCGAACCAAATTTCTTTCTGAAGTTCTCCTGACTGGTTAACATCTGGACATCTATTCAAATTTTGCAATTTTGTTCCCTTAACCAAAAGGGTGATTGCATTATCTTGTAAACCATGTTTAAAAGATATAGCCTGACGGGTACCAGAGCCACTAGCACCCTACCGGGTTGGTCATATTCGACGTTGCAAAAAATGAGCTTTAACAAGCATTTTGACTCAGCAAGATATGAAGAGGAAATTTAGTCAATTTCCTATCCATTGAGCAGTAAAACTCGAGTATCCGGATTGATTTAACACTAAAAAATAACTCGCACATATAATACATAAGCCGCGTGATACTACTGAGAGTCTACAGGGGACGAAGTAAGATGTTACTAGTCCAATACTGCTCGTGTCTTTCTTCGATGCAGCTGGAAGTCTTGGAAATAGAAGACGATATGATATGAGGACTAGTGTTTCCGGATCCACGGCTGGCTATAATTGCTTCTTTTTTTCGTGATTTGACGGGATAATTATACGATGTGATTTTGATATGAAAATCGCCACTAGAGGTGCTTTTCGCATGGATGGGTGTGGATCGGAAGGCGCAGCCGATTACGGGATTCATGGGGTGTATTTCAACTCTTGAAAAGACCGGCTTTGCCCAGTGCAATTTTCTCGAGCTTTGATCCAATCTTCTTATTAACAAAACAATGACTCCTTATACATTTGAATCGGTACATTTTTATTTGCCAATAAAATTAGCTCAGGGAGGTGCAAATCCAAATGTGAATATTTCTCTAAGATTATTTACAGTTTGAGGATACATGTAGGCCCAAGAAAGTGTGAGTAGATAGACGTGATCATTGGAGGTGATTTCACCATTACACTCCATTCGTAATTATGTACTTTGATTCCAAGTTTGTGTACTTCAAAGTCGTTAGCGTCTTACCATTCTTATGAGGTTTTTTCATTTGCAATTTCAAGAGCGATTTCTAAGGCTTGAATAATCTCTTTAAAATGCAGTAATTATTTTTCCGTCACTTGTGTTATAAAGATTAATTAGACAACTCTAGTTTGGTATTTGAACAGCTTACTACCTTTGGTTCGTCAACTGCCTGTTTCCTATAGAAAAAAAAATATTAGCCTAAAATAATATTTTTAGCTATAGAAATCCGCCAAATTAAACTGATTTTCAATATAAAATTGCTGATACAATCTGAGGCCTTCTTAGTGAACATGTTTACATTGATATATTAATTTGAGAATGTTGAATTCTCAAAATGGTATTGTTTCTACTTTTTCCAGTCTATTCTGAAGATCCCTTAATGAAGATTATACAATGAGCAGCAACGTTCTCAAAGAGCAAAAGAAAATATTTACGAATGTTTTTGTCTTCGAGAGGCCTAATTTTACCGCATCCTCGGCGCTTTGCTTTTACTGCTTAGTGACAAAGAAACAACGAAACTGAAAGAAAATTAAAGGGGAATGATTTCAGCAGGAATAAATAAATCACCTTTTTCATCTATATATCGGTTTTGATACGCATTGTCTACTTAATCAGTGCTTTCATGATTTTTACAAACAAACTTTTTGAGGTCATTTCTGCTCTTTTCAATACTACACTTACAACACTGAGTCGCTCCTTTAGTTCACTTGATGTTCAATTTCGAAAATAAGTAGTTGGCATTTATCAGTGCGGTTATTATCATTTAAATCATCAAATCCTTCGTCAATTCTTTTCAACGTGTTCTTCCTCTTACATCAGAAAAAGAAAAGTGCCCATTGAGTTTTTAGTTTGCCCAAACCACTTGTAAAGCTTTAAACTCCTTTAGTATATTTTAGAGCTATAATTGCTAAATAAGTAATCAGTTACAATTTCATTGAACGCGTTTGAAGCTAACAAGGGCAAGCATATTGTTTCAGACGATATTTTTTTCATATCTTATGCCTTTCACAATACACGCAGATTATCGCTATTGTCAATAGTTCTAACTCAATAGAAAATCATAAAGTCCCAATTAATTCAAGAAGAATTTTTTGTTGAAAAATACGTGCACAAATAAATAACGAATTACGTGGCTTGGAACACAAAACACGGTGCTTAAAGTATTATTTTTCAACGATGATATTCATAGACATCTGAATTATTTAGTAATGTTTTGATGAACTCTTTATATTGAAAACAACCTTTATTATATAATTTTCAAAATATTCAATAAATAAAGATTTCTATGCTATTTTAATATCATAAAGAACTGACAAATATTGAAGGGAAATTAAGACAGTCTTTGCTAGTTAGCTCTCAAAATAGTAAACAATTATACAGGATTTTTTGAATACGAGGATTATAAGGGAAGCTTGAACCATTGAGGCAATTTTAAAACCTGAAACCTTATACAGCTAGTATATATATAGTACAGCTTCTAGCTGCTAGATTACAAGCCGAGCTCCAAATGTAAAATATCGATTTTTTTGTGGAGACCAAGGTAGAAAAAAAAATAAAACTTAGATTTTAGCAACATGTGTATTTTTGATTTTATTTTATAAGACCATAATGGAGACACATTAGTACAGCAAGAGTACAGAACCAAAAGTGATTTTATGCATTAAAAGTAATTGCCGCCTAACTTTCTCTTCTTGTATTGATTTTTGATGACACAAGAGGAAAAACTGGATGTTCGACTTGCAAATTAATTGACAAAATCTTTCCTTTGAAGACGGATATGAGGCTGGGATAAAATTGCTGATCAAATTAACAATCTACGTCTGTATTTGTATAAGTATTTCTTACAAAGTGTTTGTTTTTATCGTTTCTCTGAATTCAGTACTCGAGGTCGACCCAAAGGTTCTTTCACTATATCGAAGGCTATGTCCAATTGTAACGATTTTGTGCTATTTCACAAAAGTTCCCAACGCTATCCAAATGTCATTAATCAATATGTTAAGTATTTTCTTATCGGTATAAGTATAGCTAAATACATAACAAACAAACAAACTATAACTCAAGACGATGACCCAACGATGAACACAAGGTTTCCTACAAAAGGATCATAAGGCCTTATT